>CM042406.1:32702437-33142437 GCA_023634145.1 Thymallus thymallus | reverse complement strand
GTTTTCCTTTTTACCTTGGAACATCAGGTATCGTACTATCACCATACTGGTATCATACTATCACCATACTGGTATCATACTATCACCCTACTGTATCATACTATCACCCTACTGGTATCATACTATCACCATACTGGTATCATACTATCACCATACTGGTATCATACTATCACCATACTGGTATCATACTATCACCCTACTGGTATCATACTATCACCCTACTGGTATCATACTATCACTCTACTGGTATTATACTATCACCCTACTGGTATCATACTATCACCCTACTGGTATCATACTATCACCCTACTGGTATCATACTATCACCATACTGGTATCATACTATCACCATACTGGTATCGTACTATCACCCTACTGGTATCGTACTATCACCCTACTGGTATCATACTATCACCCTATTGGTATCGTACTATCACCATACTGGTATCGTACTATCACTCTACTGGTATTGTACTATCACCATACTGGTATCGTACTATCACCATACTGGTATCATACTATCACCATACTGGTATCGTACTATCCATTCCATTTTGCCAAGTTAAATAATATGTCTGTATACAATTGTTGGAAGAATTACTTGTCATGCACAAAGTAGATGTCCTAACCGACTTGCCAAAACTATAGTTTGTTAACATGAAATCTGTGGAGTGGTTGAAAAATGAGTTTTAATGACTTCAACCTAAGTGTATGTAAACTTCCGAATTCAATTCTAAATAGATGTAGACATCTCCTTTAAAGGTACAACCGGGAGGCTGTCTTTCGGCCGTAAAACTCTGATGTGTCGACACTTTCTCTATTATTAGGTAATAGTACTACTATTAATTGGTTGCCTGGTGGTCCAGTCTGTTTGTCCTGTGGAACAGGTTGGCCTCTATCAACCTTAATGTGCTCATACAGTCCCCTGTCTATTTATTTGGACTTTGAAGCTAAAACTTTTCATTTGGCCCTAAACTCCAGCATTTTGGATGTCAAAATGTTTAATATTAGGTGACAGAACAGAATTTTTATTCAAGGCTATTTTCATACATATCTGTTTTACAGTTTACAAATGAAAGCATTTGATGTATCTAGTCCCCCCATTTGAAGGTGTGATAAGTATTTTGACAAATTGTCCCAAATTCCTAGCATGCAATGACTATATCAAGCTGGTAGTATAATGCATAACATTGTGTTTTTAACAGTTTATTTTCCACCATGAAAACATTTTGCACACTGCTTGCATATTTCACATCATACCTGCTGAACCTCATTTGTGGCGCTGACGCTCCCAAGATGCTTTACCATCATTGTTTGCCACACCCAAACTATACTTGATTTCCCCTCATACTGACACTGTCACTCCTCTTTGACAACGCAATGGGATTAGACAGGTAAACACATTTCACAATAATAACTAATAATAATATATATTTATATTTAAGTAACTATAATATTTTTAAGTTAAACATTTTTGTAACATTTAGGATTTCATAGGCATTTCATTATCAATGAAGATCAATAACATGGACATTTGTGTGCTTTTCTGTGATATTTAGTCTTAGAAAATATTTGTTTTAGAATTTCGCAAGAATCTGATTTATATATAGTTCCATTCTTAGTATGTTTCTCATTGCAGGAAATGCAAGGTTATATTACTGCACAATGTTGGTAATCCTGACTTGAAATACACTTATTTATTTGTGTAATACACCAGATAGGATCAAATAAAGAGATGTTGTATTGTCAAATATACCAGATAGGATTAAATAAAGGGTTTTGAAATGATTAAATGTTTTACCCCTTGGGGTCAAAATTTACCCCTGTTGGCCCTGTTAGGGTTAATATACTATACTATGTACAGTGGGGAGAACAAGTATTTGATACACTGCCGATTTTGCAGGTTTTCCCACTTACAAAGCATGTAGAAGTCTGTAATTTTTATCATATGTACTCTTCAACTGTGAGTGACAGAATCTAAAACAAAAATCCAGAAAATCACGTTGTATGATTTTTAAGTAATTCATTTGTATTTTATTGTGTGACATAAGTATTTGATACATCAGAAAAGCAGAACTTAATATTTGGTACAGAAACCTTTGTTTGCAATTACAGAGATCATACGTTTCCTGTAGTTCTTGACCAGGTTTGCACACACTGCAGCAGGGATTTTGGCCCACTCCTCCATACAGACCTTCTCCAGATCCTTCAGGTTTCGGGGCTGTCGCTGGGCAATACAGACTTTCAGCTCCCTTCAAAGATTTTCTATTGGGTTCAGGTCTGGAGACTGGCTAGGCCACTCCAGGACCTTGAGATGCTTCTTACAGAGCCACTCCTTAGTTGCCCTGGCTGTGTGTTTCAGGTTGTTGTCATGCTGGAAGACCCAGCCACGACCCATCTTCAATGCTCTTACTGAGGGAAGGAGGTTGTTGGCCAAGATCTCGCAATACATGGCCCCATCCATCCTCCCCTCAATACGGTGCAGTCGTCCTGTCCCCTTTGCAGAAAAGCATCCCCAAAGAATGATGTTTCCACCTCCATGCTTCACGGTTGGGATGGTGTTCTTGGGGTTGTACTCATCCTTCTTCTTCCTCCAAACACGGCGAGTGGAGTTTAGACCAAAAAGCTCTATTTTTGTCTCATCAGACCACATGACCTTCTCCCATTCCTCCTCTGGATCATCCAGATGGTCATTGGCAAACTTCAGACGGGCCTGGACATGCGCTGGCTTGAGCAGGGGGACCTTGCGTGCGCTGCAGGATTTTAATCCATGACGGCGTAGTGTGTTACTAATGGTTTTCTTTGAGACTGTGGTCCCAGCTCTCTTCAGGTCATTGACCAGGTCCTGCCGTGTAGTTCTGGGCTGATCCTTCACCTTCCTCATGATCATTGATGCCCCACGAGGTGAGATCTTGCATGGTGCCCCAGACCGAGGGAGATTGACCGTCATCTTGAACTTCTTCCATTTTCTAATAATTGCGCCAACAGTTGTTGCCTTCTCACCAAGCTGCTTGCCTATTGTCCTGTAGCCCATCCCAGCCTTGTGCAGGTCTACAATTTGTTCCCTGATGTCCTTACACAGCTCTCTGGTCTTGGCCATTGTGGAGAGGTTGGAGTCTGTTTGATTGAGTGTGTGGACAGGTGTCTTTTATACAGGTAACGAGTTCAAACAGGTGCAGTTAATACAGGTAATGAGTGGAGAACAGGAGGGCTTCTTAATGAAAAACTAACAGGTCTGTGAGAGCCGGAATTCTTACTGGTTGGTAGGTGATCAAATACTTATGTCATGCAATAAAATGCAAATTAATTATTTAAAAATCATACAATGTGATTTTCTGGATTTTTGTTTTAGATTCCGTCTCTCACAGTTCAAGTGTAACTATGATAAAAATTACAGACCTCTACATGCTTTGTAAGTAGGAAAACCTGCAAAATTGACAGTGTATCAAATACTTGTTCTCCCCACTGTATGTGTTTGAACTGGAATTAATCTTTAAATATTTAATTGACTTCAAGACATAATTTCTTGCGAAGGTCTGTCATTTACAACCACAATCTGTATGGGTGTGTATCTCAAGTCAGTATTTGGACTTTAAACATATCAATATATATCTATGTATATATCAATGATGTCGCTCTTGCTGCTGGTGACTCTCTGATCCATCTCTACGCAGACGACCACATTCTGTATACATCTGGCCCTTCTTTGGACACTGTGTTAACAAACCTCCAAACTAGCTTCAGTGCCATACAACACTCCTTCAGTGGCCTCCAACTGCTCTTAAATGCTAGAAAAACTAAATGCATGCTCTTCAATCGAACGCTGCCCGCACCCGCCCACCGGACTATCATCACTACTCTCAACAGGTCTGACTTAGAATAAGTGGACACCTACAAATACCTAGGCGTCTGGTTAGACTGTAAACTCTCCTTCCAGACTCACATTAAGTATCTCCAATCCAAAATTAAATCTAAAATCGGCTTCCTATTTTGCAACAAGGCCTCCTTCACTCATGCTGCCAAACATGCCCTCGTAAAACTGACTATCCTACCGATCCTTGACTTTGGCGATGTCATTTACAAAATAGCCTCCAACACTCTACTCAGCAAATTGGATGTAGTCTATCACAGTGCCATCCGTTTTGTTACCAAAGCCCCATATACTACCCACCACTGCGACCTGTACGCTCTCGTTGGCTGGCCCTCACTACATATTTGTCGCCAAACCAACTGGCTCCAGGTCATCTATAAGTCTTTACTAGGTAAATCCCCACCTTACCTCAGCCAGCTGGTCCCCATAGCAACACCCACCCATAGCATGCGCTCCAGCAGGTATATCTCACTTGTCATCCCCAAAGCCAACACCTTCGTTGGCCGCCATTCCTTCCAGTTCTCTGCTGCCAATGACTGGAACGAATTGCAAAAATCTTTTAAGCTGGAGACTACCATCTCCCTCAATAACTTTAAGCATCAGCTGTCAGAGTAACTTACCGATCACTGCACCTGTACACAGCCCATCTGTAAATAGCCCACACTACTACCTCATCCCCATATTTATTATTTTTGCTCATTTGCACCTCAGTATCTCTATTTGCACATCATCATCTGCACATCTATCACTCCAGTGTTAATACTACATTGTAATTATTTCACCACTATGGCCTATTTATTTCCATACCTTCCTAATCTTACTACATTTGCACACACTGTATATAGATTCTCTATTGTGTTATTGACTGTACGTTTGTTTATCTAATGTGTAACTCTGTGTTGTTGTTGTAATTGTCACATATCTACAGTATTTCTGTATGACTAATTTAATTGATTTAATTTCAGTTATTCTCCTTAATTATAATAGAATTGGCCCAAATATTTATAATTTTAGATAATTTCCAAATCGACGGCTGCGTGAAGACAACCAACAGGGTTTGCCGACGCTATTGTACCTTCTTATGAGGTTGTTCTGCGTTATCTTTAATATGCTTTTTTCAACACCAAAGGTTTCCATTTATGTGAAGTTGAGCCATACTCAATCTGATGATGGGATGCCTCACTACTTCAGTATGGGGCCTACTACTCTCAGCTATCGGATTTGGTAAGTGAGTTTGACAGACAAAGAAATCCCACCTTGGCCCTCATGTATATTTTATTTTTTATTTTACCTTTATTTTACTAGGCAAGTCAGTTAAGAACAAATTCTTAACTAGTTGTTTGATAAGGAATAACCCAGAAAATCAATTGACACCTCTATCAGCGTACAGGTGAGACCCAGGCGCAGACAACATCGGAATAACACATGTTTATTAGCACAACAGGGGGCAGGCAAAAGACAGGTCAGGGGCAAGCAGAGTTCAGTAATCCAGAGTAATGGGGCAAAGGTACAAGACGGCAGGCAGGCTCGGGGTCGGGGCAGGAAGAGTAAAAGCTTGAAACCAAGAAAACAGGCCCTTTAGAGTGACAGGAGTAAAGGGGGAAACCGCTGACAGGCTTGATGAACAAAACGAACTGGCAACAGCCAATCATAGAACACAGGGATAAATACACTGGAGATAATGAGGAAGATGGGCGACACCTAGAGACAATCACAAGGACAGGTGAAACAGATCAGGGTGTGACAACCTCATCTTATTACATCTAATTAAAGCTGAAAATAGATTAAATAAGCAACCCAAGGTATAACTTTTATAGATTCTTTGTTCTTTGTTCTGTCAATATA
Source organism: Thymallus thymallus (assembly GCA_023634145.1). Lineage (NCBI taxonomy): Eukaryota > Metazoa > Chordata > Actinopteri > Salmoniformes > Salmonidae > Thymallus > Thymallus thymallus. The sequence goes on along the minus strand of CM042406.1, from coordinate 33,136,721 downwards.
GATATTCAACTGATAATTCAATATTAAATGTTTCTTTCATTATCCCTTTCAGGCTGCATAGCTACACTGATCTCTGCAGAGGTAGGTTGTCTCTCAATGCCAGATAATTTCACACTCTAATACTGGTAGATTGACATACTGTAAATGCATCGCTCCGTTCTCAGTGTATTGACATGCGATGCTGTAGTCTGTGTTAAAGAATAATGTATTATTATTATTGTTAAAAATAATAAAATATAATATTATTTGTCTTAATTATTGCTTGTACTACTTATATCCCAACAATATTATGGGCTATATGGTTGTGTTTTTCAGAGTAATGTAACACTCATGAACGGTAGGTATTTAAAAAAACATTTTTTCAATAACAATGTTTATTAAGTAGCTACTACCGTGTGAATAAACTGGTATGTTGTGATTAGGGAACTACCAATATATTGTATTAAAAATACAGTTGAATAACATTACATTTTAGTCATTTATCAGACACTCTTATCCAGAGTGATTTACTGGAGCAATTAGGGTTAAGTGCCTTGCTCAAGGGCACATAGATTTTTTACCTATTCGGCCTGGGAATTCGAACCAGCGACCTTCTGGATACTGGCCCAATGCACTTAACTGCCAGGTTGCAGTTGTAAATGAGAACTTGTTCTCAACTGGCCTACCTGGTTAAATAAAGGTGAAATAATAAATAATAAAAGCTAGGATACTTGCCATCCAACAACAAAGCTTTCATTAAACCCATAAAACCCACCAAATGAAAATGACTCACGACCAACAGCTATAATATAGCCTATATTCCACAACTGCCATTTGTCATTGATTACTTATGACACTTTTCATTTATTGCTTTTCAAAATCTTAGCACCACAACAGTGGAGCTCGGAAACCAGGTTAGTGTTCAGAGCTATTGTCACTGTTTTTGTTGTGGTAAATTCTATGCCATAACGGCTTTGATCTCTATATAGACAAAATTAAGCCTGTTATTTCAATTTCACATTTTCTTTCTGGAACAGAACGACGAACAATGCCTCACAAGGGGCCTGCAATTCAACAACACTGAACCAGGCCAGTTCCAGGGTAAGTCTGTCCGGGTAGAGTAACAACTCTAGATGGATGGGTATTATTGGAATCTAGCTTTAACAGCATCGCCACAGTGTATATAGCGTCAGTAAAAACAACGCATACAATCACACCCGTTAAAACATCGACAACATAGTCCTATATGTTGTTGTTCGATAGTGCCCTCTGGTGTCAGACTAATTTATAGCACCTACACCTGTTTTAAATATTCATACATTATTTTTAAAACAATGTTATGTTTATCTGTTACATTTGTGTAATGTAAATATTCTATTTAGATTTCTAAAGCTGTAGACACCCTGACTAACCAACTGTCTTGTGAGGGAGGCAACAACCAAAGCCTTCCTGAAGAGAAGTTCAGAGTGCTACAACAAGACCTCGCACAGATTATGAACTTGGCCTTAAAAGTCTTCCTTCATTTGGTATTTAATCTTTTCATACTAAGACCTCACGCACATTTTATTTAACTAAGAATCCCTTCACGTTCACTCCTGGTCATGAATTAAAATCAACATGGATGATGTTTGAATTGTAAACCGTCCACTTTATTTCAGGGCACCAATGAATCAAAGTCTGAGGTCCTGGATGTCTTTGGAGCTTTGAATAGTCTCAACAGTGAAAACATTCAGAATGTGCAGTTTATCCGCCTGTGGTTCAACATCCAGCTGGTTCCACTTTTACCCCACATTACCGGCGACTTCATGACCCTGTTGAGCACAAGAGACTTCAGCTGCAGCTCCTATCAGGCATTGTGCGTTCACAATCATTCTGATTCCATATTATTAAAGAAATTGTTCTCTTCAATGTTGTTTAATCCAAACTATTTTCTATTTAAGGGTCAAGGGATTTAGTGGTGAACTGGTGTCCATTAATGAAGAGGAGAAACAATTGATCTACACTCACTTTATCCGTCTTTTCCTGTTCAGAAAGGGATCGTCTGGTATTTAATTTTTTTTATGTAAAGCAGAATTTGCAAATCGCTCCTGTATGTAAGATTTAAATGTGTTGTTAATTTGAAGTTAAATCAATTCTTCCGAATGTAAAGTGATGTATGTTTTAATTGTGGTGGCAGATCCTGGATGCTTGAGGAATGTAAATGGAAGTGCAGACTGGTTGTTGAAAAATCTTGGAAACTTTTTGAGCATAGCTGATTTAAAGGATCTGTACAAACTAAACCAACATTTCTCTGCGGTGAGTATTTCAAATCACATTTTAAGCACTGAAGATGGAACAAGGGAGAACGATGAAAAATCAATCATTAATACAAATTTATTTTATTTAGCTGGAGGTTTTGAACGTCCTCTCACCAAACCAGAAAGCTGAAGTGATACTGGACCCAAGCACTGGCGCTCTGGAGAATGAGACTCTTGTGAAGAACATTTTCATCAGCTTGCTGGAATCTCCAAGGGAAGAGCAGCTCAATGAGTTCTTTGTGACTTTTGTTGAAGTCACCAAGCAGGTGAGTACATCACTCTCTGGCTGGAATGGACCTTGTACAGTGAGACCCGGCTCTCGACAAATTCATCTGACAAAACAATCAGGATGAAAGGATGTCCTTCTAAACCATCAACCATTTATTTTCCAGGAAAACATCACCATCATCACAAACACAGCCGTAAGAGACACAATGCTAAACCTGACCTTGATGGCTCTTGCTCCCAAATTCAACGTCTTTGAGCCAAAAGACTTCCAGCTGTGGTTCCAAGTCAATCTGGTTGTTCTGCTGGCCAGCTTCCATCCTGGCAGATTGGTTGTTATCCCCCTAAACATCACCTGTGAATCCTACAATGCCATGTAAGAGACTACTTTACATCCAACAAACGTACAAGGCACTGCCTCGTAAATTACAATTGATGGAAGACTGCACTAATGTCTCCATTTCCTTTTCTCTCAGATTCACGGGTCTCGACCAAAGCTTGGAATCTCTTCCGCCCCACCTCTCAAAGGGTGTGGAGTCAAGCTTGGATGCACTGATGAAGACATTCCAACGTATGTAATAAGCTGATCTTTTTCAACAACAAACACTGTATCATCTGAGGCCAGCATTTATAGAAGATTTTTAAAAATCTCCAAACAGGCACTTTGTTATTGTGTTTTCCCATATGCTCTGTAATCGTTCCGTTAATTGAGTGACCTTATTTCAATTATCTCCCTCAAAGGTTGCTCAAGGCCTCCAGCATTAATTGTGGTAAGTACTCTCTGAGTGGGATCTTATTTCAATTAGACACTTTGTTTACACGATACATGGAAAGGCCATGCATCCGGTATCTGCATTGTGGCATTGTTCAGAAAGCCAAAGTATCTCTTTGGTTTTCTCATTGATTTTCACGCTGGTAACGATATTCTCTTCCCCCCATATAGTGCAAACAAACATTGGTCAATGGTAAGTTGACGCTAGCTGTGACCATATTGATTTTCTTTCATCAGATTGGCAATTTATGTTTGTGTCTAACAAACTATTGTTTTTATGTTCTCTTCTGCAGAGCAACAACTTTGTGCTGGATTTAACAGGTGGGTTCAGTGCTGTCTTGTACAGTGCATGTTGTAATACATTGAGACACACAAGGTATCATTTGTAAACTAATAATGTATTTTTAATTACCGTTTCCTACAGCACACAACTGAAGCAACACCTGTCGTCTGGCAATTACTCTGAATCCCTTTGCAATTTCAACGTCTCTGAATATGCCTGCTCTTCAGTAAGTTTATTAAATTCATCACTGAATGTTGTCCGTAGCAACAGACATTCCTCTCATCCAGATCTTCTTTGTTGATGTTAATCATGTTGATGTTACAGTTGTCTAATTTGGTTCACGTCCCTGCATCCTTTTCTTTAAAAGACAACCCGTCTGTCAGCGGACAACTTGGTGACGATTCTGAAATGCCAATTGGCGAGCCAAAAGACTTACTCAACGGAAATGTGGAAGCTGTTCTTCCAAAACAATGCTGCTGTTCTGGATCAGGCTCTTCTGGATTACTCCAGCATGGTATGTTGAATCCCAGAATTAGAACAAAATGTTGGCAACTTGTGGATTTTGTCAATGTACATCTGTTTATACCTTTCCAGAAGACAAACATCAGCAGTCCAGCCATGCTACATGTCCTTGATGCCATCGGAGAGCTCAAAATCAACAGCTTCAGTAATGCACAGCTGAACGACGCCAGTTTCATCGACAAGTTGTTCCAGAAGAAGCTCCGACCATTCTTGACATCTCTATCCAGGAATTTCCTCTCCTGTCTCAGCTCAACAAACTTCAGTTGTCAGACCTACCAAATTGTGTATGTAAAGCCATAATACCTAATGCAATCATCAATACAATTGGTGATATGCCTACAATTTAATAAGAAGTCAAGATAACATAAGCTCTGTTCTCTTTCAGCATTAATGCTCTAAGCAGCCAAACAGCCTCCATGGATGGAGAGCAACAACAAGTGATCTTCACTCATTTCATCTATCCATTCCTTTCGAGAAATGACTCATCAGGTAATAAATGGTTCTGGAAAGCACAGAAACATCCACACTTTTCTGGGCCAATCCACTGAACTCATCTGCTTAGGGGGATTTAAAGTCCATTTGTTTAACTCTGCTTTTGTTTCAGATCCCGGCTGTGTCTCAAACACCAGTGGAAGCATGGACTGGCTCCAGAGGAACTTTGGCAACTTTTCTGTTTTTGCAGAACTGCAAGAGTTACAAGTCCTTAATCCCGACTTCTCCAGCGTAAGTGGCCTAAGTGTTTGTCTGGATGGTTAACCTCCCAATAATATTACTTTGCCACTCACTGATATTCCCACTTTTCTTTTTCCTTTTCCTAATTGTAGAAGGAATCACTGTCGCTGCTTACCCCAACCCAAGTGGCACAGTTGACATTGACCTCTGGGGCATTGAATGACACAGCTGAAATTAAACTTGTGTTTAAGCGGCTGGAGGAAGGAGACGCTTTCAAAAATGTTGACGAGTTTCTGACGCAACTGACTGCAAAGGAAGAGGTAATGCACGTTTGAGAGAAAAAAACTGTATGATTTCAACTTGACAAATAGCAATCCCCATGTCTTCCTGTATCTTGCTTTGTGGAGATACTCAATCTTATACTTAAATTTAGTACCGGCAAAGCTCGATGGAACGCCATGATGAGTTGTGCAGTGTTGATGAACTCTGGTCATGTTTTTCAACAGATTCCTGATATCCATCCAGCCGTGAGAGATGTGATGATGAATCGGACGTTTAACATCATCAGCCTTCAATTCCCACAGTTCGAAACGCTGGACTGGATTGCATGGTTTGAAGTAAAGCTGATTCCCATCCTCCCCAGTTTTAATGAAGTCATGCTCGCCATTGCTACCTCAGACGTCAACTGCACCAACTACCAAGTCATGTGAGTAGGGGCCAACTTCCTGCTAAAATTAGCCTTGGATTCAATGACTAAAATCTATTGCAAACGTGGGGTGGAAATGTCATGAGTGTATCTTTCCCCATTTACAGTGTAAAAGGAATGGACAGAGCTTTCCCTCAATTGACTCAGGGTAGAAGAGAAGGAATCGCAAGAGTCCTGCTGAAATACCTGAGGATGTCTGTACACCTTATCAATGGACCAGGTAGGGATAACCAATCAGTTGTGGTGCTCGTTGGATTTCTGTAGGGTTGTTCATCGCCTCTGCTGGATAAAGTGTGCTTTGTTTGAAAGGAGTGGCATGTTGCTTCCTTGTCTGTTGAATATAACATCAATGTACTCCACTTTGCAATAATCAAAACGACCATACATGTCTTTTAGTTTGCAGGCAGGACATCCACAACGACACTGACTGGCTTGCAATCAACCTGGGTCCATACTCCGAGTACACAACCTATTCGGATCTCAAAGACTTCAACATCTCAGGGGTAAAACAATTGTTTCCAGTGTTCTTTGCATGATCAGAATTTACTAGTTTGACACTGCTCATGTGTGGAATTATGGCTATTTAGAGGGGTATTGCATTTGTATTCTGTTGTCTTCTTCTCCCCAGGTGGCAGTTCTAGACTCCCTCTCACCAAACCAGAAAGCTGAAGTGATACTGGACCCAAGCACTGGCGCTCTGGAGAATGAGACTCTTGTGAAGAACATTTTCATCAGCTTGCTGGAGTCTCCAAGGGAAGAGCAGCTCAATGAGTTCTTTGTGACTTTTGTTGAAGTCACCAAGCAGGTGAGTACATCACTCTCTGGCTGGAATGGACCTTGTACAGTGAGACCCGGCTCTCGACAAATTCATCTGACAAAACAATCAGGATGAAAGGATGTCCTTCTAAACCATCAACCATTTATTTTCCAGGAAAACATCACCATCATCACAAACACAGCCGTAAGAGACACAATGCTAAACCTGACCTTGATGGCTCTTGCTCCCAAATTCAACGTCTTTGAGCCAAAAGACTTCCAGCTGTGGTTCCAAGTCAATCTGGTTGTTCTGCTGGCCAGCTTCCATCCTGGCAGATTGGTTGTTATCCCCCTAAACATCACCTGTGAATCCTACAATGCCATGTAAGAGACTACTTTACATCCAACAAACGTACAAGGCACTGCCTCGTAAATTACAATTGATGGAAGACTGCACTAATGTCTCCATTTCCTTTTCTCTCAGATTCACGGGTCTCGACCAAAGTTTGGAATCTCTTCCGCCTCACCTCTCAAAGGGTGTGGAGTCAAGCTTGGATGCACTGATGAAGACATTCCAACGTATGTAATAAGCTGATCTTTTTCAACAACAAACACTGTATCATCTGAGGCCAGCATTTATAGAAGATTTTTAAAAATCTCCAAACAGGCACTTTGTTATTGTGTTTTCCCATATGCTCTGTAATCGTTCCGTTAATTGAGTGACCTTATTTCAATTATCTCCCTCAAAGGTTGCTCAAGGCCTCCAGCATTAATTGTGGTAAGTACTCTCTGAGTGGGATCTTATTTCAATTAGACACTTTGTTTACACGATACATGGAAAGGCCATGCATCCGGTATCTGCATTGTGGCATTGTTAAGAAAGCCAAAGTATCTCTTTGGTTTTCTCATTGATTTTCACGCTGGTAATGATATTCTCTCCCCCCCATATAGTGCAAACAAACATTGGTCAATGGTAAGTTGACGCTAGCTGTGACCATATTGATTTTCTTTCATCAGATTGGCAATTTATGTTTGTGTCTAACAAACTATTGTTTTTATGTTCTCTTCTGCAGAGCAACAACTTTGTGCTGGATTTAACAGGTGGGTTCAGTGCTGTCTTGTACAGTGCATGTTGTAATACATTGAGACACACAAGGTATCATTTGTAAACTAATAATGTAATTTTAATTACCGTTTCCTACAGCACACAACTGAAGCAACACCTGTCGTCTGGCAATTATTCTGAATCCCTTTGCAATTTCAACGTCTCTGAATATGCCTGCTCTTCAGTAAGTTTATTAAATTCATCACTGAATGTTGTCCGTAGCAACAGATATTCCTCTCATCCACATCTTCTTTGTTGATGTTAATCATGTTGATGTTACAGTTGTCTAATTTGGTTCACGTCCCTGCATCCTTTTCTTTAAAAGACAACCCGTCTGTCAGCGGACAACTTGGTGACGATTCTGAAATGCCAATTGGCGAGCCAAAAGACTTACTCAACGGAAATGTGGAAGCTGTTCTTCCAAAACAATGCTGCTGTTCTGGATCAGGCTCTTCTGGATTACTCCAGCATGGTATGTTGAATCCCAGAATTAGAACAAAATGTTGGCAACATGTGTGGATTTTGTCAATGTACATCTGTTTATACCTTTCCAGAAGACAAACATCAGCAGTCCAGCCATGCTACATGTCCTTGATGCCATCGGAGAGCTCAAAATCAACAGCTTCAGTAATGCACAGCTGAACGACGCCAGTTTCGTCGACAAGTTGTTCCAGAAGAAGCTCCGACCATTCTTGACATCTCTATCCAGGAATTTCCTCTCCTGTCTCAGCTCAACAAACTTCAGTTGTCAGACCTACCAAATTGTGTATGTAAAGCCATAATACCTAATGCAATCATCAATACAATTGGTGATATGCCTACAATTTAATAAGAAGTCAAGATAACATAAGCTCTGTTCTCTTTCAGCATTAATGCTCTAAGCAGCCAAACAGCCTCCATGGATGGAGAGCAACAACAAGTGATCTTCACTCATTTCATCTATCCATTCCTTTCGAGAAATGACTCATCAGGTAATAAATGGTTCTGGAAAGCACAGAAACATCCACACTTTTCTGGGCCAATCCACTGAACTCATCTGCTTAGGGGGATTTAAAGTCCATTTGTTTAACTCTGCTTTTGTTTCAGATCCCGGCTGTGTCTCAAACACCAGTGGAAGCATGGACTGGCTCCAGAGGAACTTTGGCAACTTTTCTGTTTTTGCAGAACTGCAAGAGTTACAAGTCCTTAATCCCGACTTCTCCAGCGTAAGTGGCCTAAGTGTTTGTCTGGATGGTTAACCTCCCAATAATATTACTTTGCCACTCACTGACATTCCCACTTTTCTTTTTCCTTTTCCTAATTGTAGAAGGAATCACTGTCGCTGCTTACCCCAACCCAAGTGGCACAGTTGACATTTACCTCTGGGGCATTGAATGACACAGCTGAAATTAAACTTGTGTTTAAGCGGCTGGAGGAAGGAGACGCTTTCAAAAATGTTGACGAGTTTCTGACGCAACTGACTGCAAAGGAAGAGGTAATGCACGTTTGAGAGAAACAAACTGTATGATTTCAACTTGACAAATAACAATCCCCATGTCTTCCTGTATCTTGCTTTGTGGGGATACTCAATCTTATACTTAAATTTAGTACCGGCAAAGCTCGATGGAACGCCATGATGAGTTGTGCAGTGTTGATGAACTCTGGTCATGTTTTTCAACAGATTCCTGATATCCATCCAGCCGTGAGAGATGTGATGATGAATCGGACGTTTAACATCATCAGCCTTCAATTCCCACAGTTCGAAACGCTGGACTGGATTGCATGGTTTGAAGTAAAGCTGATTCTCATCCTCCCCAGTTTTAATGAAGTCATGCTCGCCATTGCTACCTCAGACGTCAACTGCACCAACTACCAAGTCATGTGAGTAGGGGCCAACTTCCTGCTAAAATTAGCCTTGGATTCAATGACTAAAATCTATTGCAAACGTGGGGTGGAAATGTCATGAGTGTATCTTTCCCCATTTACAGTGTAAAAGGAATGGACAGAGCTTTCCCTCAATTGACTCAGGGTAGAAGAGAAGGAATCGCAAGAGTCCTGCTGAAATACCTGAGGATGTCTGTACACCTTATCAATGGACCAGGTAGGGATAACCAAGCAGGTTGTGGTGCTCGTTGGATTTCTGTAGGGTTGTTCATCGCCTCTGCTGGATAAAGTGTGCTTTGTTTGAAAGGAGTGGCATGTTGCTTCCTTGTCTGTTGAATATAACATCAATGTACTCCACTTTGCAATAATCAAAACGACCATACATGTCTTTTAGTTTGCAGGCAGGACATCCACAACGACACTGACTGGCTTGCAATCAACCTGGGTCCATACTCCGAGTACACAACCTATTCGGATCTCAAAGTCTTCAACATCTCAGGGGTAAAACAATTGTTTCCAGTGTTCTTTGCATGATCAGAATTGACTAGTTTGACACTGCTCATGTGTGGAATTATGGCTATTTAGAGGGGTATTGCATTTGTATTCTGTTGTCTTCTTCTCCCCAGGTGGCAGTTCTAGACTCCCTCTCACCAAACCAGAAAGCTGAAGTGATACTGGACCCAAGCACTGGCGCTCTGGAGAATGAGACTCTTGTGAAGAACATTTTCATCAGCTTGCTGGAATCTCCAAGGGAAGAGCAGCTCAATGAGTTCTTTGTGACTTTTGTTGAAGTCACCAAGCAGGTGAGTACATCACTCTCTGGCTGGAATGGACCTTGTACAGTGAGACCCGGCTCTCGACAAATTCATCTGACAAAACAATCAGGATGAAAGGATATCCTTCTAAACCATCAACCATTTATTTTCCAGGAAAACATCACCATCATCACAAACACAGCCGTAAGAGACACAATGCTAAACCTGACCTTGAATGCTCTTGCTCCCAAATTCAACGTCTTTGAGCCAAAAGACTTCCAGCTGTGGTTCCAAGTCAATCTGGTTGTTCTTCTGGCCAGCTTCCATCCTGGCAGATTGGTTGTTATCCCCCTAAACATCACCTGTGAATCCTACAATGCCATGTAAGAGACTACTTTACATCCAACAAACGTACAAGGCACTGCCTCGTAAATTACAATTGATGGAAGACTGCACTAATGTCTCCATTTCCTTTTCTCTCAGATTCACGGGTCTTGACCAAAGCTTGGAATCTCTTCCACCTCACCTCTCAAAGGGTGTGGAGTCAAGCTTGGATGCACTGATGAAGACATTCCAACGTATGTAATAAGCTGATCTTTTTCAAAAACTAACACTGTATCATCTGAGGCCAGCATTTATAGAAGATTTAAAAATCTCCAAACAGGCACTTTGTTATTTTGTTTTCTCATATGCACTGTAATCGTTCCGTTAGTTGAGTGACCTTATTTCAATTATCTCCCTCAAAGGTTGCTCAAGGCCTCCAGCATTAATTGTGGTAAGTACTCTCTGAGTGGGATCTTATTTCAATTAGACACTTTGTTTACACGATACATGGAAAGACCATGCATCCGGTATCTGCATTGTGGCATTGTTAAGAAAGCCAAAGTATCTCTTTGGTTTTCTCATTGATTTTCACCCTGGTAACGATATTCTCTTCCCCCCATATAGTGCAAACAAACATTGGTCAATGGTAAGTTGATGCTAGCTGTGACCATATTGATTTTCTTTCATCAGATTGGCAATTTATATTTGTGTCTAACAAACTATTGTTTTTATGTTCTCTTCTGCAGAGCAACAACTTTGTGCTGGATTTAACAGGTGGGTTCAGTGCTGTCTTGTACAGTGCATGTTGTAATAGATTGAGACACACAAGGTATCATTTGTAAACTAATAATGTATTTTTCATTACCGTTTCCTACAGCACACAACTGAAGCAACACCTGTCGTCTGGCAATTATTCTGAATCCCTTTGCAATTTCAACGTCTCTGAATATGCCTGCTCTTCAGTAAGTTTCTTAAATTCATCACTGAATGTTGTCCGTAGCAACAGACATTCCTCTCATCCACATCTTCTTTGTTGATGTTAATCATGTTGATGTTACAGTTGTCTAATTTGGTTCACGTCCCTGCATCCTTTTCTTTAAAAGACAACCCGTCTGTCAGCGGACAACTTGGTGACGATTCTGAAATGCCAATTGGCGAGCCAAAAGACTTACTCAACGGAAATGTGGAAGCTGTTCTTCCAAAACAATGCTGCTGTTCTGGATCAGGCTCTTCTGGATTACTCCAGCATGGTATGTTGAATCCCAGAATTAGAACAAAATGTTGGCAACATGTGTGGATTTTGTCAATGTACATCTGTTTATACCTTTCCAGAAGACAAACATCAGCAGTCCAGCCATGCTACATGTCCTTGATGCCATCGGAGAGCTCAAAATCAACAGCTTCAGTAATGCACAGCTGAACGACGCCAGTTTCGTCGACAAGTTGTTCCAGAAGAAGCTCCGACCATTCTTGACATCTCTATCCAGGAATTTCCTCTCCTGTCTCAGCTCAACAAACTTCAGTTGTCAGACCTACCAAATTGTGTATGTAAAGCCATAATACCTAATGCAATCATCAATACAATTGGTGATATGCCTACAATTTAATAAGAAGTCAAGATAACATAAGCTCTGTTCTCTTTCAGCATTAATGCTCTAAGCAGCCAAACAGCCTCCATGGATGGAGAGCAACAACAAGTGATCTTCACTCATTTCATCTATCCATTCCTTTCGAGAAATGACTCATCAGGTAATAAATGGTTCTGGAAAGCACAGAAACATCCACACTTTTCTGGGCCAATCCACTGAACTCATCTGCTTAGGGGGATTTAAAGTCCATTTGTTTAACTCTGCTTTTGTTTCAGATCCCGGCTGTGTCTCAAACACCAGTGGAAGCATGGACTGGCTCCAGAGGAACTTTGGCAACTTTTCTGTTTTTGCAGAACTGCAAGAGTTACAAGTCCTTAATCCCGACTTCTCCAGCGTAAGTGGCCTACGTGTTTGTCTGGATGGTTAACCTCCAATAATATTACTTTGCCACTCACTGACATTCCCACTTTTCTTTTTCCTTTTCCTAATTGTAGAAGGAATCACTGTCGCTGCTTACCCCAACCCAAGTGGCACAGTTGACATTGACCTCTGGGGCATTGAATGACACAGCTGAAATTAAACTTGTGTTTAAGCGGCTGGAGGAAGGAGACGCTTTCAAAAATGTTGACGAGTTTCTGACGCAACTGACTGCAAAGGAAGAGGTAATGGACATTTGAGAGAAACAAACTGTATGATTTCAACTTGACAAATAGCAATCCCCATGTCTTCCTGTATCTTGCTTTGTGGAGATACTCAATCTTGTACTTAAATTTAGTACCGGCAAAGCTCGATGGAACGCCATGATGAATTGTGCAGTGTTGATGAACTCTGGTCATGTTTTTCAACAGATTCCTGATATCCATCCAGCCGTGAGAGATGTGATGATGAATCGGACGTTTAACATCATCAGCCTTCAATTCCCACAGTTCGAAACGCTGGACTGGATTGCATGGTTTGAAGTAAAGCTGATTCCCATCCTCCCCAGTTTTAATGAAGTCATGCTCGCCATTGCTACCTCAGACGTCAACTGCACCAACTACCAAGTCATGTGAGTAGGGGCCAACTTCCTGCTAAAATTAGCCTTGGATTCAATGACTAAAATCTATTGCAAACGTGGGGTGGAAATGTCATGAGTGTATCTTTCCCCATTTACAGTGTAAAAGGAATGGACAGAGCTTTCCCTCAATTGACTCAGGGTAGAAGAGAAGGAATCGCAAGAGTCCTGCTGAAATACCTGAGGATGTCTGTACACCTTATCAATGGACCAGGTAGGGATAACCAATCAGTTGTGGTGCTCGTTGGATTTCTGTAGGGTTGTTCATCGCCTCTGCTGGATAAAGTGTGCTTTGTTTGAAAGGAGTGGCATGTTGCTTCCTTGTCTGTTGAATATAACATCAATGTACTCCACTTTGCAATAATCAAAACGACCATACATGTCTTATAGTTTGCAGGCAGGACATCCACAACGACACTGACTGGCTTGCAATCAATCTGGGTCCATACTCCGAGTACACAACCTATTCGGATCTCAAAGACTTCAACATCTCAGGGGTAAAACAATTGTTTCCAGTGTTCTTTGCATGATCAGAATTGACTAGTTTGACACTGCTCATGTGTGGAATTATGGCTATTTAGAGGGGTATTGCATTTGTATTCTGTTGTCTTCTTCTCCCCAGGTGGCAGTTCTAGACTCCCTCTCACCAAACCAGAAAGCTGAAGTGATACTGGACCCAAGCACTGGCGCTCTGGAGAATGAGACTCTTGTGAAGAACATTTTCATCAGCTTGCTGGAGTCGCCAAGGGAAGAGCAGCTCAATGAGTTCTTTGTGACTTTTGTTGAAGTCACCAAGCAGGTGAGTACATCACTCTCTGGCTGGAATGGACCTTGTACAGTGAGACCCGGCTCTCGACAAATTCATCTGACAAAACAATCAGGATGAAAGGATGTCCTTCTAAACCATCAACCATTTATTTTCCAGGAAAACATCACCATCATCACAAACACAGCCGTAAGAGACACAATGCTAAACCTGACCTTGATGGCTCTTGCTCCCAAATTCAACGTCTTTGAGCCAAAAGACTTCCAGCTGTGGTTCCAAGTCAATCTGGTTGTTCTGCTGGCCAGCTTCCATCCTGGCAGATTGGTTGTTATCCCCCTAAACATCACCTGTGAATCCTACAATGCCATGTAAGAGACTACTTTACATCCAACAAACGTACAAGGCACTGCCTCGTAAATTACAATTGATGGAAGACTGCACTAATGTCTCCATTTCCTTTTCTCTCAGATTCACGGGTCTCGACCAAAGCTTGGAATCTCTTCCGCCTCACCTCTCAAAGGGTGTGGAGTCAAGCTTGGATGCACTGATGAAGACATTCCAACGTATGTAATAAGCTGATCTTTTTCAACAACAAACACTGTATCATCTGAGGCCAGCATTTATAGAAGATTTTTAAAAATCTCCAAACAGGCACTTTGTTATTGTGTTTTCCCATATGCTCTGTAATCGTTCCGTTAATTGAGTGACCTTATTTCAATTATCTCCCTCAAAGGTTGCTCAAGGCCTCCAGCATTAATTGTGGTAAGTACTCTCTGAGTGGGATCTTATTTCAATTAGACACTTTGTTTACACGATACATGGAAAGGCCATGCATCCGGTATCTGCATTGTGGCATTGTTCAGAAAGCCAAAGTATCTCTTTGGTTTTCTCATTGATTTTCACGCTGGTAACGATATTCTCTCCCCCCCATATAGTGCAAACAAACATTGGTCAATGGTAAGTTGACGCTAGCTGTGACCATATTGATTTTCTTTCATCAGATTGGCAATTTATATTTGTGTCTAACAAACTATTGTTTTTATGTTCTCTTCTGCAGAGCAACAACTTTGTGCTGGATTTAACAGGTGGGTTCAGTGCTGTCTTGTACAGTGCATGTTGTAATAGATTGAGACACACAAGGTATCATTTGTAAACTAATAATGTATTTTTCATTACCGTTTCCTACAGCACACAACTGAAGCAACACCTGTCGTCTGGCAATTATTCTGAATCCCTTTGCAATTTCAACGTCTCTGAATATGCCTGCTCTTCAGTAAGTTTCTTAAATTCATCACTGAATGTTGTCCGTAGCAACAGACATTCCTCTCATCCACATCTTCTTTGTTGATGTTAATCATGTTGATGTTACAGTTGTCTAATTTGGTTCACGTCCCTGCATCCTTTTCTTTAAAAGACAACCCGTCTGTCAGCGGACAACTTGGTGACGATTCTGAAATGCCAATTGGCGAGCCAAAAGACTTACTCAACGGAAATGTGGAAGCTGTTCTTCCAAAACAATGCTGCTGTTCTGGATCAGGCTCTTCTGGATTACTCCAGCATGGTATGTTGAATCCCAGAATTAGAACAAAATGTTGGCAACATGTGTGGATTTTGTCAATGTACATCTGTTTATACCTTTCCAGAAGACAAACATCAGCAGTCCAGCCATGCTACATGTCCTTGATGCCATCGGAGAGCTCAAAATCAACAGCTTCAGTAATGCACAGCTGAACGACGCCAGTTTCGTCGACAAGTTGTTCCAGAAGAAGCTCCGACCATTCTTGACATCTCTATCCAGGAATTTCCTCTCCTGTCTCAGCTCAACAAACTTCAGTTGTCAGACCTACCAAATTGTGTATGTAAAGCCATAATACCTAATGCAATCATCAATACAATTGGTGATATGCCTACAATTTAATAAGAAGTCAAGATAACATAAGCTCTGTTCTCTTTCAGCATTAATGCTCTAAGCAGCCAAACAGCCTCCATGGATGGAGAGCAACAACAAGTGATCTTCACTCATTTCATCTATCCATTCCTTTCGAGAAATGACTCATCAGGTAATAAATGGTTCTGGAAAGCACAGAAACATCCACACTTTTCTGGGCCAATCCACTGAACTCATCTGCTTAGGGGGATTTAAAGTCCATTTGTTTAACTCTGCTTTTGTTTCAGATCCCGGCTGTGTCTCAAACACCAGTGGAAGCATGGACTGGCTCCAGAGGAACTTTGGCAACTTTTCTGTTTTTGCAGAACTGCAAGAGTTACAAGTCCTTAATCCCGACTTCTCCAGCGTAAGTGGCCTACGTGTTTGTCTGGATGGTTAACCTCCAATAATATTACTTTGCCACTCACTGACATTCCCACTTTTCTTTTTCCTTTTCCTAATTGTAGAAGGAATCACTGTCGCTGCTTACCCCAACCCAAGTGGCACAGTTGACATTGACCTCTGGGGCATTGAATGACACAGCTGAAATTAAACTTGTGTTTAAGCGGCTGGAGGAAGGAGACGCTTTCAAAAATGTTGACGAGTTTCTGACGCAACTGACTGCAAAGGAAGAGGTAATGGACATTTGAGAGAAACAAACTGTATGATTTCAACTTGACAAATAGCAATCCCCATGTCTTCCTGTATCTTGCTTTGTGGAGATACTCAATCTTGTACTTAAATTTAGTACCGGCAAAGCTCGATGGAACGCCATGATGAATTGTGCAGTGTTGATGAACTCTGGTCATGTTTTTCAACAGATTCCTGATATCCATCCAGCCGTGAGAGATGTGATGATGAATCGGACGTTTAACATCATCAGCCTTCAATTCCCACAGTTCGAAACGCTGGACTGGATTGCATGGTTTGAAGTAAAGCTGATTCCCATCCTCCCCAGTTTTAATGAAGTCATGCTCGCCATTGCTACCTCAGACGTCAACTGCACCAACTACCAAGTCATGTGAGTAGGGGCCAACTTCCTGCTAAAATTAGCCTTGGATTCAATGACTAAAATCTATTGCAAACGTGGGGTGGAAATGTCATGAGTGTATCTTTCCCCATTTACAGTGTAAAAGGAATGGACAGAGCTTTCCCTCAATTGACTCAGGGTAGAAGAGAAGGAATCGCAAGAGTCCTGCTGAAATACCTGAGGATGTCTGTACACCTTATCAATGGACCAGGTAGGGATAACCAATCAGTTGTGGTGCTCGTTGGATTTCTGTAGGGTTGTTCATCGCCTCTGCTGGATAAAGTGTGCTTTGTTTGAAAGGAGTGGCATGTTGCTTCCTTGTCTGTTGAATATAACATCAATGTACTCCACTTTGCAATAATCAAAACGACCATACATGTCTTATAGTTTGCAGGCAGGACATCCACAACGACACTGACTGGCTTGCAATCAACCTGGGTCCATACTCCGAGTACACAACCTATTCGGATCTCAAAGACTTCAACATCTCAGGGGTAAAACAATTGTTTCCAGTGTTCTTTGCATGATCAGAATTGACTAGTTTGACACTGCTCATGTGTGGAATTATGGCTATTTAGAGGGGTATTGCATTTGTATTCTGTTGTCTTCTTCTCCCCAGGTGGCAGTTCTAGACTCCCTCTCACCAAACCAGAAAGCTGAAGTGATACTGGACCCAAGCACTGGCGCTCTGGAGAATGAGACTCTTGTGAAGAACATTTTCATCAGCTTGCTGGAGTCTCCAAGGGAAGAGCAGCTCAATGAGTTCTTTGTGACTTTTGTTGAAGTCACCAAGCAGGTGAGTACATCACTCTCTGGCTGGAATGGACCTTGTACAGTGAGACCCGGCTCTCGACAAATTCATCTGACAAAACAATCAGGATGAAAGGATGTCCTTCTAAACCATCAACCATTTATTTTCCAGGAAAACATCACCATCATCACAAACACAGCCGTAAGAGACACAATGCTAAACCTGACCTTGATGGCTCTTGCTCCCAAATTCAACGTCTTTGAGCCAAAAGACTTCCAGCTGTGGTTCCAAGTCAATCTGGTTGTTCTGCTGGCCAGCTTCCATCCTGGCAGATTGGTTGTTATCCCCCTAAACATCACCTGTGAATCCTACAATGCCATGTAAGAGACTACTTTACATCCAACAAACGTACAAGGCACTGCCTCGTAAATTACAATTGATGGAAGACTGCACTAATGTCTCCATTTCCTTTTCTCTCAGATTCACGGGTCTCGACCAAAGCTTGGAATCTCTTCCGCCTCACCTCTCAAAGGGTGTGGAGTCAAGCTTGGATGCACTGATGAAGACATTCCAACGTATGTAATAAGCTGATCTTTTTCAACAACAAACACTGTATCATCTGAGGCCAGCATTTATAGAAGATTTTTAAAAATCTCCAAACAGGCACTTTGTTATTGTGTTTTCCCATATGCTCTGTAATCGTTCCGTTAATTGAGTGACCTTATTTCAATTATCTCCCTCAAAGGTTGCTCAAGGCCTCCAGCATTAATTGTGGTAAGTACTCTCTGAGTGGGATCTTATTTCAATTAGACACTTTGTTTACACGATACATGGAAAGGCCATGCATCCGGTATCTGCATTGTGGCATTGTTCAGAAAGCCAAAGTATCTCTTTGGTTTTCTCATTGATTTTCACGCTGGTAACGATATTCTCTTCCCCCCATATAGTGCAAACAAACATTGGTCAATGGTAAGTTGACGCTAGCTGTGACCATATTGATTTTCTTTCATCAGATTGGCAATTTATGTTTGTGTCTAACAAACTATTGTTTTTATGTTCTCTTCTGCAGAGCAACAACTTTGTGCTGGATTTAACAGGTGGGTTCAGTGCTGTCTTGTACAGTGCATGTTGTAATACATTGAGACACACAAGGTATCATTTGTAAACTAATAATGTATTTTTAATTACCGTTTCCTACAGCACACAACTGAAGCAACACCTGTTGTCTGGCAATTATTCTGAATCCCTTTGCAATTTCAACGTCTCTGAATATGCCTGCTCTTCAGTAAGTTTATTAAATTCATCACTGAATGTTGTCCGTAGCAACAGATATTCCTCTCATCCACATCTTCTTTGTTGATGTTAATCATGTTGATGTTACAGTTGTCTAATTTGGTTCACGTCCCTGCATCCTTTTCTTTAAAAGACAACCCGTCTGTCAGCGGACAACTTGGTGACGATTCTGAAATGCCAATTGGCGAGCCAAAAGACTTACTCAACGGAAATGTGGAAGCTGTTCTTCCAAAACAATGCTGCTGTTCTGGATCAGGCTCTTCTGGATTACTCCAGCATGGTATGTTGAATCCCAGAATTAGAACAAAATGTTGGCAACTTGTGGATTTTGTCAATGTACATCTGTTTATACCTTTCCAGAAGACAAACATCAGCAGTCCAGCCATGCTACATGTCCTTGATGCCATCGGAGAGCTCAAAATCAACAGCTTCAGTAATGCACAGCTGAACGACGCCAGTTTCGTCGACAAGTTGTTCCAGAAGAAGCTCCGACCATTCTTGACATCTCTATCCAGGAATTTCCTCTCCTGTCTCAGCTCAACAAACTTCAGTTGTCAGACCTACCAAATTGTGTATGTAAAGCCATAATACCTAATGCAATCTTCAATACAATTGGTGATATGCCTACAATTTAATAAGAAGTCAAGATAACATAAGCTCTGTTCTCTTTCAGCATTAATGCTCTAAGCAGCCAAACAGCCTCCATGGATGGAGAGCAACAACAAGTGATCTTCACTCATTTCATCTATCCATTCCTTTCGAGAAATGACTCATCAGGTAATAAATGGTTCTGGAAAGCACAGAAACATCCACACTTTTCTGGGCCAATCCACTGAACTCATCTGCTTAGGGGGATTTAAAGTCCATTTGTTTAACTCTGCTTTTGTTTCAGATCCCGGCTGTGTCTCAAACACCAGTGGAAGCATGGACTGGCTCCAGAGGAACTTTGGCAACTTTTCTGTTTTTGCAGAACTGCAAGAGTTACAAGTCCTTAATCCCGACTTCTCCAGCGTAAGTGGCCTACGTGTTTGTCTGGATGGTTAACCTCCCAATAATATTATACTTTGCCACTCACTGACATTCCCACTTTTCTTTTTCCTTTTCCTATTTGTAGAAGGAATCACTGTCGCTGCTTACCCCAAGCCAAGTGGCACAGTTGACATTGACCTCTGGGGCATTGAATGACACAGCTGAAATTAAACTTGTGTTTAAGCGGCTGGAGGAAGGAGACGCTTTCAAAAATGTTGACGAGTTTCTGACGCAACTGACTGCAAAGGAAGAGGTAATGCACGTTTGAGAGAAAAAAACTGTATGATTTCAAATTGACAAATAGCAATCCCCATGTCTTCCTGTATCTTGCTTTGTGGGGATACTCAATCTTATACTTAAATTTAGTACCGGCAAAGCTCGATGGAACGCCATGATGAGTTGTGCAGTGTGGATGAACTCTGGTCATGTTTTTCAACAGATTCCTGATATCCATCCAGCCGTGAGAGATGTGATGATGAATCGGACGTTTAACATCATCAGCCTTCAATTCCCACAGTTCGAAACGCTGGACTGGATTGCATGGTTTGAAGTAAAGCTGATTCCCATCCTCCCCAGTTTTAATGAAGTCATGCTCGCCATTGCTACCTCAGACGTCAACTGCACCAACTACCAAGTCATGTGAGTAGGGGCCAACTTCCTGCTAAAATTAGCCTTGGATTCAATGACTAAAATCTATTGCAAACGTGGGGTGGAAATGTCATGAGTGTATCTTTCCCCATTTACAGTGTAAAAGGAATGGACAGAGCTTTCCCTCAATTGACTCAGGGTAGAAGAGAAGGAATCGCAAGAGTCCTGCTGAAATACCTGAGGATGTCTGTACACCTTATCAATGGACCAGGTAGGGATAACCAAGCAGGTTGTGGTGCTCGTTGGATTTCTGTAGGGTTGTTCATCGCCTCTGCTGGATAAAGTGTGCTTTGTTTGAAAGGAGTGGCATGTTGCTTCCTTGTCTGTTGAATTTAACATCAATGTACTCCACTTTGCAATAATCAAAACGACCATACATGTTTTTTAGTTTGCAGGCAGGACATCCACAACGACACTGACTGGCTTGCAATCAACCTGGGTTCATACTCCGAGTACACAACCTATTCGGATCTCAAAGACTTCAACATCTCAGGGGTAAAACAATTGTTTCCAGTGTTCTTTGCATGATCAGAATTGACTAGTTTGACACTGCTCATGTGTGGAATTATGGCTATTTAGAGGGGTATTGCATTTGTATTCTGTTGTCTTCTTCTCCCCAGGTGGCAGTTCTAGACTCCCTCTCACCAAACCAGAAAGCTGAAGTGATACTGGACCCAAGCACTGGCGCTCTGGAGAATGAGACTCTTGTGAAGAACATTTTCATCAGCTTGCTGGAATCTCCAAGGGAAGAGCAGCTCAATGAGTTCTTTGTGACTTTTGTTGAAGTCACCAAGCAGGTGAGTACATCACTCTCTGGCTGGAATGGACCTTGTACAGTGAGACCCGGCTCTCGACAAATTCATCTGACAAAACAATCAGGATGAAAGGATATCCTTCTAAACCATCAACCATTTATTTTCCAGGAAAACATCACCATCATCACAAACACAGCCGTAAGAGACACAATGCTAAACCTGACCTTGATGGCTCTTGCTCCCAAATTCAACGTCTTTGAGCCAAAAGACTTCCAACTGTGGTTCCAAGTCAATCTGGTTGTTCTGCTGGCCAGCTTCCATCCTGGCAGATTGGTTGTTATCCCCCTAAACATCACCTGTGAATCCTACAATGCCATGTAAGAGACTACTTTACATCCAACAAACGTACAAGGCACTGCCTCGTAAATTACAATTGATGGAAGACTGCACTAATGTCTCCATTTCCTTTTCTCTCAGATTCACGGGTCTCGACCAAAGCTTGGAATCTCTTCCGCCAAACCTCTCAAAGGGTGTGGAGTCAAGCTTGGATGCACTGATGAAGACATTCCAACGTATGTAATAAGCTGATCTTTTTCAACAACAAACACTGTATCATCTGAGGCCAGCATTTATAGAAGATTTAAAAATCTCCAAACAGGCACTTTGTTATTTTGTTTTCTCATATGCACTGTAATCGTTCCGTTAATTGAGTGACCTTATTTCAATTATCTCCCTCAAAGGTTGCTCAAGGCCTCCAGCATTAATTGTGGTAAGTACTCTCTGAGTGGGATCTTATTTCAATTAGACACTTTGTTTACACGATACATGGAAAGACCATGCATCCGGTATCTGCATTGTGGCAATGTTAAGAAAGCCAAAGTATCTCTTTGGTTTTCTCATTGATTTTCACGCTGGTAACGATATTCTCTTCCCCCCATATAGTGCAAACAAACATTGGTCAATGGTAAGTTGACGCTAGCTGTGACCATATTGATTTTCTTTCATCAGATTGGCAATTTATATTTGTGTCTAACAAACTATTGTTTTTATGTTCTCTTCTGCAGAGCAACAACTTTGTGCTGGATTTAACAGGTGGGTTCAGTGCTGTCTTGTACAGTGCATGTTGTAATAGATTGAGACACACAAGGTATCATTTGTAAACTAATAATGTATTTTTCATTACCGTTTCCTACAGCACACAACACCTGTCATCTGGCAATTACTCTGAATCCCTTTGCAATTTCAACGTCTCTGAATATTCCTGCTCTTCAGTAAGTTTATTAAATTCATCACTGAATGTTGTCCGTAGCAACAGACATTCCTCTCATCCAGATCTTCTTTGTTGATGTTAATCATGTTGATGTTACAGTTGTCTAATTTGGTTCACGTCCCTGCATCCTTTTCTTTAAAAGACAACCCGTCTGTCAGCGGACAACTTGGTGACGATTCTGAAATGCCAATTGGCGAGCCAAAAGACTTACTCAACGGAAATGTGGAAGCTGTTCTTCCAAAACAATGCTGCTGTTCTGGATCAGGCTCTTCTGGATTACTCCAGCATGGTATGTTGAATCCCAGAATTAGAACAAAATGTTGGCAACTTGTGGATTTTGTCAATGTACATCTGTTTATACCTTTCCAGAAGCCAAACATCAGCAGTCCAGCCATGCTACATGTCCTTGATGCCATCGGAGAGCTCAAAATCAACAGCTTCAGTAATGCACAGCTGAACGACGCCAGTTTCGTCGACAAGTTGTTCCAGAAGAAGCTCCGACCATTCTTGACATCTCTATCCAGGAATTTCCTCTCCTGTCTCAGCTCAACAAACTTCAGTTGTCAGACCTACCAAATTGTGTATGTAAAGCCATAATACCTAATGCAATCTTCAATACAATTGGTGATATGCCTACAATTTAATAAGAAGTCAAGATAACATAAGCTCTGTTCTCTTTCAGCATTAATGCTCTAAGCAGCCAAACAGCCTCCATGGATGGAGAGCAACAACAAGTGATCTTCACTCATTTCATCTATCCATTCCTTTCGAGAAATGACTCATCAGGTAATAAATGGTTCTGGAAAGCACAGAAACATCCACACTTTTCTGGGCCAATCCACTGAACTCATCTGCTTAGGGGGATTTAAAGTCCATTTGTTTAACTCTGCTTTTGTTTCAGATCCCGGCTGTGTCTCAAACACCAGTGGAAGCATGGACTGGCTCCAGAGGAACTTTGGCAACTTTTCTGTTTTTGCAGAACTGCAAGAGTTACAAGTCCTTAATCCCGACTTCTCCAGCGTAAGTGGCCTACGTGTTTGTCTGGATGGTTAACCTCCCAATAATATTATACTTTGCCACTCACTGACATTCCCACTTTTCTTTTTCCTTTCCCTATTTGTAGAAGGAATCACTGTCGCTGCTTACCCCAAGCCAAGTGGCACAGTTGACATTGACGTCTGGGGCATTGAATGACACAGCTGAAATTAAACTTGTGTTTAAGCGGCTGGAGGAAGGAGACGCTTTCAAAAATGTTGACGAGTTTCTGACGCAACTGACTGCAAAGGAAGAGGTAATGCACGTTTGAGAGAAAAAAACTGTATGATTTCAACTTGACAAATAGCAATCCCCATGTCTTCCTGTATCTTGCTTTGTGGAGATACTCAATCTTATACTTAAATTTAGTACCGGCCAAGCTCGATGGAACGCCATGATGAGTTGTGCAGTGTGGATGAACTCTGGTCATGTTTTTCAACAGATTCCTGATATCCATCCAGCCGTGAGAGATGTGATGATGAATCGGACGTTTAACATCATCAGCCTTCAATTCCCACAGTTCGAAACGCTGGACTGGATTGCATGGTTTGAAGTAAAGCTGATTCCCATCCTCCCCAGTTTTAATGAAGTCATGCTCGCCATTGCTACCTCAGACGTCAACTGCACCAACTACCAAGTCATGTGAGTAGGGGCCAACTTCCTGCTAAAATTAGCCTTGGATTCAATGACTAAAATCTATTGCAAACGTGGGGTGGAAATGTCATGAGTGTATCTTTCCCCATTTACAGTGTAAAAGGAATGGACAGAGCTTTCCCTCAATTGACTCAGGGTAGAAGAGAAGGAATCGCAAGAGTCCTGCTGAAATACCTGAGGATGTCTGTACACCTTATCAATGGACCAGGTAGGGATAACCAAGCAGGTTGTGGTGCTCGTTGGATTTCTGTAGGGTTGTTCATCGCCTCTGCTGGATAAAGTGTGCTTTGTTTGAAAGGAGTGGCATGTTGCTTCCTTGTCTGTTGAATTTAACATCAATGTACTCCACTTTGCAATAATCAAAACGACCATACATGTTTTTTAGTTTGCAGGCAGGACATCCACAACGACACTGACTGGCTTGCAATCAACCTGGGTCCATACTCCGAGTACACAACCTATTCGGATCTCAAAGACTTCAACATCTCAGGGGTAAAACAATTGTTTCCAGTGTTCTTTGCATGATCAGAATTGACTAGTTTGACACTGCTCATGTGTGGAATTATGGCTATTTAGAGGGGTATTGCATTTGTATTCTGTTGTCTTCTTCTCCCCAGGTGGCAGTTCTAGACTCCCTCTCACCAAACCAGAAAGCTGAAGTGATACTGGACCCAAGCACTGGCGCTCTGGAGAATGAGACTCTTGTGAAGAACATTTTCATCAGCTTGCTGGAATCTCCAAGGGAAGAGCAGCTCAATGAGTTCTTTGTGACTTTTGTTGAAGTCACCAAGCAGGTGAGTACATCACTCTCTGGCTGGAATGGACCTTGTACAGTGAGACCCGGCTCTCGACAAATTCATCTGACAAAACAATCAGGATGAAAGGATATCCTTCTAAACCATCAACCATTTATTTTCCAGGAAAACATCACCATCATCACAAACACAGCCGTAAGAGACACAATGCTAAACCTGACCTTGATGGCTCTTGCTCCCAAATTCAACGTCTTTGAGCCAAAAGACTTCCAACTGTGGTTCCAAGTCAATCTGGTTGTTCTGCTGGCCAGCTTCCATCCTGGCAGATTGGTTGTTATCCCCCTAAACATCACCTGTGAATCCTACAATGCCATGTAAGAGACTACTTTACATCCAACAAACGTACAAGGCACTGCCTCGTAAATTACAATTGATGGAAGACTGCACTAATGTCTCCATTTCCTTTTCTCTCAGATTCACGGGTCTCGACCAAAGCTTGGAATCTCTTCCGCCAAACCTCTCAAAGGGTGTGGAGTCAAGCTTGGATGCACTGATGAAGACATTCCAACGTATGTAATAAGCTGATCTTTTTCAACAACAAACACTGTATCATCTGAGGCCAGCATTTATAGAAGATTTAAAAATCTCCAAACAGGCACTTTGTTATTTTGTTTTCTCATATGCACTGTAATCGTTCCGTTAATTGAGTGACCTTATTTCAATTATCTCCCTCAAAGGTTGCTCAAGGCCTCCAGCATTAATTGTGGTAAGTACTCTCTGAGTGGGATCTTATTTCAATTAGACACTTTGTTTACACGATACATGGAAAGACCATGCATCCGGTATCTGCATTGTGGCAATGTTAAGAAAGCCAAAGTATCTCTTTGGTTTTCTCATTGATTTTCACCCTGGTAACGATATTCTCTTCCCCCCATATAGTGCAAACAAACATTGGTCAATGGTAAGTTGACGCTAGCTGTGACCATATTGATTTTCTTTCATCAGATTGGCAATTTATATTTGTGTCTAACAAACTATTGTTTTTATGTTCTCTTCTGCAGAGCAACAACTTTGTGCTGGATTTAACAGGTGGGTTCAGTGCTGTCTTGTACAGTGCATGTTGTAATAGATTGAGACACACAAGGTATCATTTGTAAACTAATAATGTATTTTTCATTACCGTTTCCTACAGCACACAACACCTGTCGTCTGGCAATTACTCTGAATCCCTTTGCAATTTCAACGTCTCTGAATATGCCTGCTCTTCAGTAAGTTTATTAAATTCATCACTGAATGTTGTCCGTAGCAACAGACATTCCTCTCATCCAGATCTTCTTTGTTGATGTTAATCATGTTGATGTTACAGTTGTCTAATTTGGTTCACGTCCCTGCATCCTTTTCTTTAAAAGACAACCCGTCTGTCAGCGGACAACTTGGTGACGATTCTGAAATGCCAATTGGCGAGCCAAAAGACTTACTCAACGGAAATGTGGAAGCTGTTCTTCCAAAACAATGCTGCTGTTCTGGATCAGGCTCTTCTGGATTACTCCAGCATGGTATGTTGAATCCCAGAATTAGAACAAAATGTTGGCAACTTGTGGATTTTGTCAATGTACATCTGTTTATACCTTTCCAGAAGCCAAACATCAGCAGTCCAGCCATGCTACATGTCCTTGATGCCATCGGAGAGCTCAAAATCAACAGCTTCAGTAATGCACAGCTGAACGACGCCAGTTTCGTCGACAAGTTGTTCCAGAAGAAGCTCCGACCATTCTTGACATCTCTATCCAGGAATTTCCTCTCCTGTCTCAGCTCAACAAACTTCAGTTGTCAGACCTACCAAATTGTGTATGTAAAGCCATAATACCTAATGCAATCTTCAATACAATTGGTGATATGCCTACAATTTAATAAGAAGTCAAGATAACATAAGCTCTGTTCTCTTTCAGCATTAATGCTCTAAGCAGCCAAACAGCCTCCATGGATGGAGAGCAACAACAAGTGATCTTCACTCATTTCATCTATCCATTCCTTTCGAGAAATGACTCATCAGGTAATAAATGGTTCTGGAAAGCACAGAAACATCCACACTTTTCTGGGCCAATCCACTGAACTCATCTGCTTAGGGGGATTTAAAGTCCATTTGTTTAACTCTGCTTTTGTTTCAGATCCCGGCTGTGTCTCAAACACCAGTGGAAGCATGGACTGGCTCCAGAGGAACTTTGGCAACTTTTCTGTTTTTGCAGAACTGCAAGAGTTACAAGTCCTTAATCCCGACTTCTCCAGCGTAAGTGGCCTACGTGTTTGTCTGGATGGTTAACCTCCCAATAATATTATACTTTGCCACTCACTGACATTCCCACTTTTCTTTTTCCTTTCCCTATTTGTAGAAGGAATCACTGTCGCTGCTTACCCCAAGCCAAGTGGCACAGTTGACATTGACCTCTGGGGCATTGAATGACACAGCTGAAATTAAACTTGTGTTTAAGCGGCTGGAGGAAGGAGACGCTTTCAAAAATGTTGACGAGTTTCTGACGCAACTGACTGCAAAGGAAGAGGTAATGCACGTTTGAGAGAAAAAAACTGTATGATTTCAACTTGACAAATAGCAATCCCCATGTCTTCCTGTATCTTGCTTTGTGGAGATACTCAATCTTATACTTAAATTTAGTACCGGCCAAGCTCGATGGAACGCCATGATGAGTTGTGCAGTGTGGATGAACTCTGGTCATGTTTTTCAACAGATTCCTGATATCCATCCAGCCGTGAGAGATGTGATGATGAATCGGACGTTTAACATCATCAGCCTTCAATTCCCACAGTTCGAAACGCTGGACTGGATTGCATGGTTTGAAGTAAAGCTGATTCCCATCCTCCCCAGTTTTAATGAAGTCATGCTCGCCATTGCTACCTCAGACGTCAACTGCACCAACTACCAAGTCATGTGAGTAGGGGCCAACTTCCTGCTAAAATTAGCCTTGGATTCAATGACTAAAATCTATTGCAAACGTGGGGTGGAAATGTCATGAGTGTATCTTTCCCCATTTACAGTGTAAAAGGAATGGACAGAGCTTTCCCTCAATTGACTCAGGGTAGAAGAGAAGGAATCGCAAGAGTCCTGCTGAAATACCTGAGGATGTCTGTACACCTTATCAATGGACCAGGTAGGGATAACCAAGCAGGTTGTGGTGCTCGTTGGATTTCTGTAGGGTTGTTCATCGCCTCTGCTGGATAAAGTGTGCTTTGTTTGAAAGGAGTGGCATGTTGCTTCCTTGTCTGTTGAATATAACATCAATGTACTCCACTTTGCAATAATCAAAACGACCATACATGTTTTTTAGTTTGCAGGCAGGACATCCACAACGACACTGACTGGCTTGCAATCAACCTGGGTCCATACTCCGAGTACACAACCTATTCGGATCTCAAAGACTTCAACATCTCAGGGGTAAAACAATTGTTTCCAGTGTTCTTTGCATGATCAGAATTGACTAGTTTGACACTGCTCATGTGTGGAATTATGGCTATTTAGAGGGGTATTGCATTTGTATTCTGTTGTCTTCTTCTCCCCAGGTGGCAGTTCTAGACTCCCTCTCACCAAACCAGAAAGCTGAAGTGATACTGGACCCAAGCACTGGCGCTCTGGAGAATGAGACTCTTGTGAAGAACATTTTCATCAGCTTGCTGGAATCTCCAAGGGAAGAGCAGCTCAATGAGTTCTTTGTGACTTTTGTTGAAGTCACCAAGCAGGTGAGTACATCACTCTCTGGCTGGAATGGACCTTGTACAGTGAGACCCGGCTCTCGACAAATTCATCTGAGAAAACAATCAGGATGAAAGGATATCCTTCTAAACCATCAACCATTTATTTTCCAGGAAAACATCACCATCATCACAAACACAGCCGTAAGAGACACAATGCTAAACCTGACCTTGATGGCTCTTGCTCCCAAATTCAACGTCTTTGAGCCAAAAGACTTCCAACTGTGGTTCCAAGTCAATCTGGTTGTTCTGCTGGCCAGCTTCCATCCTGGCAGATTGGTTGTTATCCCCCTAAACATCACCTGTGAATCCTACAATGCCATGTAAGAGACTACTTTACATCCAACAAACGTACAAGGCACTGCCTCGTAAATTACAATTGATGGAAGACTGCACTAATGTCTCCATTTCCTTTTCTCTCAGATTCACGGGTCTCGACCAAAGCTTGGAATCTCTTCCGCCAAACCTCTCAAAGGGTGTGGAGTCAAGCTTGGATGCACTGATGAAGACATTCCAACGTATGTAATAAGCTGATCTTTTTCAACAACAAACACTGTATCATCTGAGGCCAGCATTTATAGAAGATTTAAAAATCTCCAAACAGGCACTTTGTTATTTTGTTTTCTCATATGCACTGTAATCGTTCCGTTAATTGAGTGACCTTATTTCAATTATCTCCCTCAAAGGTTGCTCAAGGCCTCCAGCATTAATTGTGGTAAGTACTCTCTGAGTGGGATCTTATTTCAATTAGACACTTTGTTTACACGATACATGGAAAGACCATGCATCCGGTATCTGCATTGTGGCAATGTTAAGAAAGCCAAAGTATCTCTTTGGTTTTCTCATTGATTTTCACCCTGGTAACGATATTCTCTTCCCCCCATATAGTGCAAACAAACATTGGTCAATGGTAAGTTGACGCTAGCTGTGACCATATTGATTTTCTTTCATCAGATTGGCAATTTATATTTGTGTCTAACAAACTATTGTTTTTATGTTCTCTTCTGCAGAGCAACAACTTTGTGCTGGATTTAACAGGTGGGTTCAGTGCTGTCTTGTACAGTGCATGTTGTAATAGATTGAGACACACAAGGTATCATTTGTAAACTAATAATGTATTTTTCATTACCGTTTCCTACAGCACACAACACCTGTCATCTGGCAATTACTCTGAATCCCTTTGCAATTTCAACGTCTCTGAATATGCCTGCTCTTCAGTAAGTTTATTAAATTCATCACTGAATGTTGTCCGTAGCAACAGACATTCCTCTCATCCACATCTTCTTTGTTGATGTTAATCATGTTGATGTTACAGTTGTCTAATTTGGTTCACGTCCCTGCATCCTTTTCTTTAAAAGACAACCCGTCTGTCAGCGGACAACTTGGTGACGATTCTGAAATGCCAATTGGCGAGCCAAAAGACTTACTCAACGGAAATGTGGAAGCTGTTCTTCCAAAACAATGCTGCTGTTCTGGATCAGGCTCTTCTGGATTACTCCAGCATGGTATGTTGAATCCCAGAATTAGAACAAAATGTTGGCAACTTGTGGATTTTGTCAATGTACATCTGTTTATACCTTTCCAGAAGCCAAACATCAGCAGTCCAGCCATGCTACATGTCCTTGATGCCATCGGAGAGCTCAAAATCAACAGCTTCAGTAATGCACAGCTGAACGACGCCAGTTTCGTCGACAAGTTGTTCCAGAAGAAGCTCCGACCATTCTTGACATCTCTATCCAGGAATTTCCTCTCCTGTCTCAGCTCAACAAACTTCAGTTGTCAGACCTACCAAATTGTGTATGTAAAGCCATAATACCTAATGCAATCTTCAATACAATTGGTGATATGCCTACAATTTAATAAGAAGTCAAGATAACATAAGCTCTGTTCTCTTTCAGCATTAATGCTCTAAGCAGCCAAACAGCCTCCATGGATGGAGAGCAACAACAAGTGATCTTCACTCATTTCATCTATCCATTCCTTTCGAGAAATGACTCATCAGGTAATAAATGGTTCTGGAAAGCACAGAAACATCCACACTTTTCTGGGCCAATCCACTGAACTCATCTGCTTAGGGGGATTTAAAGTCCATTTGTTTAACTCTGCTTTTGTTTCAGATCCCGGCTGTGTCTCAAACACCAGTGGAAGCATGGACTGGCTCCAGAGGAACTTTGGCAACTTTTCTGTTTTTGCAGAACTGCAAGAGTTACAAGTCCTTAATCCCGACTTCTCCAGCGTAAGTGGCCTACGTGTTTGTCTGGATGGTTAACCTCCCAATAATATTATACTTTGCCACTCACTGACATTCCCACTTTTCTTTTTCCTTTTCCTATTTGTAGAAGGAATCACTGTCGCTGCTTACCCCAAGCCAAGTGGCACAGTTGACATTGACCTCTGGGGCATTGAATGACACAGCTGAAATTAAACTTGTGTTTAAGCGGCTGGAGGAAGGAGACGCTTTCAAAAATGTTGACGAGTTTCTGACGCAACTGACTGCAAAGGAAGAGGTAATGCACGTTTGAGAGAAAAAAACTGTATGATTTCAACTTGACAAATAGCAATCCCCATGTCTTCCTGTATCTTGCTTTGTGGAGATACTCAATCTTATACTTAAATTTAGTACCGGCCAAGCTCGATGGAACGCCATGATGAGTTGTGCAGTGTGGATGAACTCTGGTCATGTTTTTCAACAGATTCCTGATATCCATCCAGCCGTGAGAGATGTGATGATGAATCGGACGTTTAACATCATCAGCCTTCAATTCCCACAGTTCGAAACGCTGGACTGGATTGCATGGTTTGAAGTAAAGCTGATTCTCATCCTCCCCAGTTTTAATGAAGTCATGCTCGCCATTGCTACCTCAGACGTCAACTGCACCAACTACCAAGTCATGTGAGTAGGGGCCAACTTCCTGCTAAAATTAGCCTTGGATTCAATGACTAAAATCTATTGCAAACGTGGGGTGGAAATGTCATGAGTGTATCTTTCCCCATTTACAGTGTAAAAGGAATGGACAGAGCTTTCCCTCAATTGACTCAGGGTAGAAGAGAAGGAATCGCAAGAGTCCTGCTGAAATACCTGAGGATGTCTGTACACCTTATCAATGGACCAGGTAGGGATAACCAAGCAGGTTGTGGTGCTCGTTGGATTTCTGTAGGGTTGTTCATCGCCTCTGCTGGATAAAGTGTGCTTTGTTTGAAAGGAGTGGCATGTTGCTTCCTTGTCTGTTGAATATAACATCAATGTACTCCACTTTGCAATAATCAAAACGACCATACATGTCTTTTAGTTTGCAGGCAGGACATCCACAACGACACTGACTGGCTTGCAATCAACCTGGGTCCATACTCCGAGTACACAACCTATTCGGATCTCAAAGACTTCAACATCTCAGGGGTAAAACAATTGTTTCCAGTGTTCTTTGCATGATCAGAATTGACTAGTTTGACACTGCTCATGTGTGGAATTATGGCTATTTAGAGGGGTATTGCATTTGTATTCTGTTGTCTTCTTCTCCCCAGGTGGCAGTTCTAGACTCCCTCTCACCAAACCAGAAAGCTGAAGTGATACTGGACCCAAGCACTGGCGCTCTGGAGAATGAGACTCTTGTGAAGAACATTTTCATCAGCTTGCTGGAATCTCCAAGGGAAGAGCAGCTCAATGAGTTCTTTGTGACTTTTGTTGAAGTCACCAAGCAGGTGAGTACATCACTCTCTGGCTGGAATGGACCTTGTACAGTGAGACCCGGCTCTCGACAAATTCATCTGACAAAACAATCAGGATGAAAGGATGTCCTTCTAAACCATCAACCATTTATTTTCCAGGAAAACATCACCATCATCACAAACACAGCCGTAAGAGACACAATGCTAAACCTGACCTTGATGGCTCTTGCTCCCAAATTCAACGTCTTTGAGCCAAAAGACTTCCAGCTGTGGTTCCAAGTCAATCTGGTTGTTCTGCTGGCCAGCTTCCATCCTGGCAGATTGGTTGTTATCCCCCTAAACATCACCTGTGAATCCTACAATGCCATGTAAGAGACTACTTTACATCCAACAAACGTACAAGGCACTGCCTCGTAAATTACAATTGATGGAAGACTGCACTAATGTCTCCATTTCCTTTTCTCTCAGATTCACGGGTCTCGACCAAAGCTTGGAATCTCTTCCGCCTCACCTCTCAAAGGGTGTGGAGTCAAGCTTGGATGCACTGATGAAGACATTCCAACGTATGTAATAAGCTGATCTTTTTCAACAACAAACACTGTATCATCTGAGGCCAGCATTTCTAGAAGATTTAAAAATCTCCAAACAGGCACTTTGTTATTTTGTTTTCTCATATGCACTGTAATCGTTCCGTTAATTGAGTGACCTTATTTCAATTATCTCCCTCAAAGGTTGCTCAAGGCCTCCAGCATTAATTGTGGTAAGTACTCTCTGAGTGGGATCTTATTTCAATTAGACACTTTGTTTACACGATACATGGAAAGACCATGCATCCGGTATCTGCATTGTGGCATTGTTAAGAAAGGCAAAGTATCTCTTTGGTTTTCTCATTGATTTTCACGCTGGTAACGATATTCTCTCCCCCCCATATAGTGCAAACAAACATTGGTCAATGGTAAGTTGACGCTAGCTGTGACCATATTGATTTTCTTTCATCAGATTGGCAATTTATATTTGTGTCTAACAAACTATTGTTTTTAATTCTCTTCTGCAGAGCAACAACTTTGTGCTGGATTTAACAGGTGGGTTCAGTTCTGTCTTGTACAGTGCATGTTGTAATAGATTGAGACACACAAGGTATCATTTGTAAACTAATAATGTATTTTTCATTACCGTTTCCTACAGCACACAACTGAAGCAACACCTGTCGTCTGGCAATTACTCTGAATCCCTTTGCAATTTCAACGTCTCTGAATATGCCTGCTCTTCAGTAAGTTTATTAAATTCATCACTGAATGTTGTCCGTAGCAACAGACATTCCTCTCATCCACATCTTCTTTGTTGATGTTAATCATGTTGATGTTACAGTTGTCTAATTTGGTTCACGTCCCTGCATCCTTTTCTTTAAAAGACAACCCGTCTGTCAGCGGACAACTTGGTGACGATTCTGAAATGCCAATTGGCGAGCCAAAAGACTTACTCAACGGAAATGTGGAAGCTGTTCTTCCAAAACAATGCTGCTGTTCTGGATCAGGCTCTTCTGGATTACTCCAGCATGGTATGTTGAATCCCAGAATTAGAACAAAATGTTGGCAACATGTGTGGATTTTGTCAATGTACATCTGTTTATACCTTTCCAGAAGCCAAACATCAGCAGTCCAGCAATGCTACATGTCCTTGATGCCATCGGAGAGCTCAAAATCAACAGCTTCAGTAATGCACAGCTGAACGACGCCAGTTTCGTCGACAAGTTGTTCCAGAAGAAGCTCCGACCATTCTTGACATCTCTATCCAGGAATTTCCTCTCCTGTCTCAGCTCAACAAACTTCAGTTGTCAGACCTACCAAATTGTGTATGTAAAGCCATAATACCTAATGCAATCATCAATACAATTGGTGATATGCCTACAATTTAATAAGAAGTCAAGATAACATAAGCTCTGTTCTCTTTCAGCATTAATGCTCTAAGCAGCCAAACAGCCTCCATGGATGGAGAGCAACAACAAGTGATCTTCACTCATTTCATCTATCCATTCCTTTCGAGAAATGACTCATCAGGTAATAAATGGTTCTGGAAAGCACAGAAACATCCACACTTTTCTGGGCCAATCCACTGAACTCATCTGCTTAGGGGGATTTAAAGTCCATTTGTTTAACTCTGCTTTTGTTTCAGATCCCGGCTGTGTCTCAAACACCAGTGGAAGCATGGACTGGCTCCAGAGGAACTTTGGCAACTTTTCTGTTTTTGCAGAACTGCAAGAGTTACAAGTCCTTAATCCCGACTTCTCCAGCGTAAGTGGCCTACGTGTTTGTCTGGATGGTTAACCTCCCAATAATATTACTTTGCCACTCACTGACATTCCCACTTTTCTTTTTCCTTTTCCTAATTGTAGAAGGAATCACTGTCGCTGCTTACCCCAACCCAAGTGGCACAGTTGACATTGACCTCTGGGGCATTGAATGACACAGCTGAAATTAAACTTGTGTTTAAGCGGCTGGAGGAAGGAGACGCTTTCAAAAATGTTGACGAGTTTCTGACGCAACTGACTGCAAAGGAAGAGGTAATGCACGTTTGAGAGAAAAAAACTGTATGATTTCAAATTGACAAATAGCAATCCCCATGTCTTCCTGTATCTTGCTTTGTGGAGATACTCAATCTTATACTTAAATTTAGTACCGGCAAAGCTCGATGGAACGCCATGATGAGTTGTGCAGTGTTGATGAACTCTGGTCATGTTTTTCAACAGATTCCTGATATCCATCCAGCCGTGAGAGATGTGATGATGAATCGGACGTTTAACATCATCAGCCTTCAATTCCCACAGTTCGAAACGCTGGACTGGATTGCATGGTTTGAAGTAAAGCTGATTCCCATCCTCCCCAGTTTTAATGAAGTCATGCTCGCCATTGCTACCTCAGACGTCAACTGCACCAACTACCAAGTCATGTGAGTAGGGGCCAACTTCCTGCTAAAATTAGCCTTGGATTCAATGACTAAAATCTATTGCAAACGTGGGGTGGAAATGTCATGAGTGTATCTTTCCCCATTTACAGTGTAAAAGGAATGGACAGAGCTTTCCCTCAATTGACTCAGGGTAGAAGAGAAGGAATCGCAAGAGTCCTGCTGAAATACCTGAGGATGTCTGTACACCTTATCAATGGACCAGGTAGGGATAACCAAGCAGGTTGTGGTGCTCGTTGGATTTCTGTAGGGTTGTTCATCGCCTCTGCTGGATAAAGTGTGCTTTGTTTGAAAGGAGTGGCATGTTGCTTCCTTGTCTGTTGAATATAACATCAATGTACTCCACTTTGCAATAATCAAAACGACCATACATGTCTTTTAGTTTGCAGGCAGGACATCCACAACGACACTGACTGGCTTGCAATCAACCTGGGTCCATACTCCGAGTACACAACCTATTCGGATCTCAAAGACTTCAACATCTCAGGGGTAAAACAATTGTTTCCAGTGTTCTTTGCATGATCAGAATTGACTAGTTTGACACTGCTCATGTGTGGAATTATGGCTATTTAGAGGGGTATTGCATTTGTATTCTGTTGTCTTCTTCTCCCCAGGTGGCAGTTCTAGACTCCCTCTCACCAAACCAGAAAGCTGAAGTGATACTGGACCCAAGCACTGGCGCTCTGGAGAATGAGACTCTTGTGAAGAACATTTTCATCAGCTTGCTGGAGTCTCCAAGGGAAGAGCAGCTCAATGAGTTCTTTGTGACTTTTGTTGAAGTCACCAAGCAGGTGAGTACATCACTCTCTGGCTGGAATGGACCTTGTACAGTGAGACCCGGCTCTCGACAAATTCATCTGACAAAACAATCAGGATGAAAGGATGTCCTTCTAAACCATCAACCATTTATTTTCCAGGAAAACATCACCATCATCACAAACACAGCCGTAAGAGACACAATGCTAAACCTGACCTTGATGGCTCTTGCTCCCAAATTCAACGTCTTTGAGCCAAAAGACTTCCAGCTGTGGTTCCAAGTCAATCTGGTTGTTCTGCTGGCCAGCTTCCATCCTGGCAGATTGGTTGTTATCCCCCTAAACATCACCTGTGAATCCTACAATGCCATGTAAGAGACTACTTTACATCCAACAAACGTACAAGGCACTGCCTCGTAAATTACAATTGATGGAAGACTGCACTAATGTCTCCATTTCCTTTTCTCTCAGATTCACGGGTCTCGACCAAAGTTTGGAATCTCTTCCGCCTCACCTCTCAAAGGGTGTGGAGTCAAGCTTGGATGCACTGATGAAGACATTCCAACGTATGTAATAAGCTGATCTTTTTCAACAACAAACACTGTATCATCTGAGGCCAGCATTTATAGAAGATTTTTAAAAATCTCCAAACAGGCACTTTGTTATTGTGTTTTCCCATATGCTCTGTAATCGTTCCGTTAATTGAGTGACCTTATTTCAATTATCTCCCTCAAAGGTTGCTCAAGGCCTCCAGCATTAATTGTGGTAAGTACTCTCTGAGTGGGATCTTATTTCAATTAGACACTTTGTTTACACGATACATGGAAAGGCCATGCATCCGGTATCTGCATTGTGGCATTGTTAAGAAAGCCAAAGTATCTCTTTGGTTTTCTCATTGATTTTCACGCTGGTAATGATATTCTCTCCCCCCCATATAGTGCAAACAAACATTGGTCAATGGTAAGTTGACGCTAGCTGTGACCATATTGATTTTCTTTCATCAGATTGGCAATTTATGTTTGTGTCTAACAAACTATTGTTTTTATGTTCTCTTCTGCAGAGCAACAACTTTGTGCTGGATTTAACAGGTGGGTTCAGTGCTGTCTTGTACAGTGCATGTTGTAATACATTGAGACACACAAGGTATCATTTGTAAACTAATAATGTAATTTTAATTACCGTTTCCTACAGCACACAACTGAAGCAACACCTGTCGTCTGGCAATTATTCTGAATCCCTTTGCAATTTCAACGTCTCTGAATATGCCTGCTCTTCAGTAAGTTTATTAAATTCATCACTGAATGTTGTCCGTAGCAACAGATATTCCTCTCATCCACATCTTCTTTGTTGATGTTAATCATGTTGATGTTACAGTTGTCTAATTTGGTTCACGTCCCTGCATCCTTTTCTTTAAAAGACAACCCGTCTGTCAGCGGACAACTTGGTGACGATTCTGAAATGCCAATTGGCGAGCCAAAAGACTTACTCAACGGAAATGTGGAAGCTGTTCTTCCAAAACAATGCTGCTGTTCTGGATCAGGCTCTTCTGGATTACTCCAGCATGGTATGTTGAATCCCAGAATTAGAACAAAATGTTGGCAACATGTGTGGATTTTGTCAATGTACATCTGTTTATACCTTTCCAGAAGACAAACATCAGCAGTCCAGCCATGCTACATGTCCTTGATGCCATCGGAGAGCTCAAAATCAACAGCTTCAGTAATGCACAGCTGAACGACGCCAGTTTCGTCGACAAGTTGTTCCAGAAGAAGCTCCGACCATTCTTGACATCTCTATCCAGGAATTTCCTCTCCTGTCTCAGCTCAACAAACTTCAGTTGTCAGACCTACCAAATTGTGTATGTAAAGCCATAATACCTAATGCAATCATCAATACAATTGGTGATATGCCTACAATTTAATAAGAAGTCAAGATAACATAAGCTCTGTTCTCTTTCAGCATTAATGCTCTAAGCAGCCAAACAGCCTCCATGGATGGAGAGCAACAACAAGTGATCTTCACTCATTTCATCTATCCATTCCTTTCGAGAAATGACTCATCAGGTAATAAATGGTTCTGGAAAGCACAGAAACATCCACACTTTTCTGGGCCAATCCACTGAACTCATCTGCTTAGGGGGATTTAAAGTCCATTTGTTTAACTCTGCTTTTGTTTCAGATCCCGGCTGTGTCTCAAACACCAGTGGAAGCATGGACTGGCTCCAGAGGAACTTTGGCAACTTTTCTGTTTTTGCAGAACTGCAAGAGTTACAAGTCCTTAATCCCGACTTCTCCAGCGTAAGTGGCCTAAGTGTTTGTCTGGATGGTTAACCTCCCAATAATATTACTTTGCCACTCACTGACATTCCCACTTTTCTTTTTCCTTTTCCTAATTGTAGAAGGAATCACTGTCGCTGCTTACCCCAACCCAAGTGGCACAGTTGACATTTACCTCTGGGGCATTGAATGACACAGCTGAAATTAAACTTGTGTTTAAGCGGCTGGAGGAAGGAGACGCTTTCAAAAATGTTGACGAGTTTCTGACGCAACTGACTGCAAAGGAAGAGGTAATGCACGTTTGAGAGAAACAAACTGTATGATTTCAACTTGACAAATAACAATCCCCATGTCTTCCTGTATCTTGCTTTGTGGGGATACTCAATCTTATACTTAAATTTAGTACCGGCAAAGCTCGATGGAACGCCATGATGAGTTGTGCAGTGTTGATGAACTCTGGTCATGTTTTTCAACAGATTCCTGATATCCATCCAGCCGTGAGAGATGTGATGATGAATCGGACGTTTAACATCATCAGCCTTCAATTCCCACAGTTCGAAACGCTGGACTGGATTGCATGGTTTGAAGTAAAGCTGATTCTCATCCTCCCCAGTTTTAATGAAGTCATGCTCGCCATTGCTACCTCAGACGTCAACTGCACCAACTACCAAGTCATGTGAGTAGGGGCCAACTTCCTGCTAAAATTAGCCTTGGATTCAATGACTAAAATCTATTGCAAACGTGGGGTGGAAATGTCATGAGTGTATCTTTCCCCATTTACAGTGTAAAAGGAATGGACAGAGCTTTCCCTCAATTGACTCAGGGTAGAAGAGAAGGAATCGCAAGAGTCCTGCTGAAATACCTGAGGATGTCTGTACACCTTATCAATGGACCAGGTAGGGATAACCAAGCAGGTTGTGGTGCTCGTTGGATTTCTGTAGGGTTGTTCATCGCCTCTGCTGGATAAAGGGTGCTTTGTTTGAAAGGAGTGGCATGTTGCTTCCTTGTCTGTTGAATATAACATCAATGTACTCCACTTTGCAATAATCAAAACGACCATACATGTCTTTTAGTTTGCAGGCAGGACATCCACAACGACACTGACTGGCTTGCAATCAACCTGGGTCCATACTCCGAGTACACAACCTATTCGGATCTCAAAGTCTTCAACATCTCAGGGGTAAAACAATTGTTTCCAGTGTTCTTTGCATGATCAGAATTGACTAGTTTGACACTGCTCATGTGTGGAATTATGGCTATTTAGAGGGGTATTGCATTTGTATTCTGTTGTCTTCTTCTCCCCAGGTGGCAGTTCTAGACTCCCTCTCACCAAACCAGAAAGCTGAAGTGATACTGGACCCAAGCACTGGCGCTCTGGAGAATGAGACTCTTGTGAAGAACATTTTCATCAGCTTGCTGGAATCTCCAAGGGAAGAGCAGCTCAATGAGTTCTTTGTGACTTTTGTTGAAGTCACCAAGCAGGTGAGTACATCACTCTCTGGCTGGAATGGACCTTGTACAGTGAGACCCGGCTCTCGACAAATTCATCTGAGAAAACAATCAGGATGAAAGGATATCCTTCTAAACCATCAACCATTTATTTTCCAGGAAAACATCACCATCATCACAAACACAGCCGTAAGAGACACAATGCTAAACCTGACCTTGATGGCTCTTGCTCCCAAATTCAACGTCTTTGAGCCAAAAGACTTCCAACTGTGGTTCCAAGTCAATCTGGTTGTTCTGCTGGCCAGCTTCCATCCTGGCAGATTGGTTGTTATCCCCCTAAACATCACCTGTGAATCCTACAATGCCATGTAAGAGACTACTTTACATCCAACAAACGTACAAGGCACTGCCTCGTAAATTACAATTGATGGAAGACTGCACTAATGTCTCCATTTCCTTTTCTCTCAGATTCACGGGTCTCGACCAAAGCTTGGAATCTCTTCCGCCAAACCTCTCAAAGGGTGTGGAGTCAAGCTTGGATGCACTGATGAAGACATTCCAACGTATGTAATAAGCTGATCTTTTTCAACAACAAACACTGTATCATCTGAGGCCAGCATTTATAGAAGATTTAAAAATCTCCAAACAGGCACTTTGTTATTTTGTTTTCTCATATGCACTGTAATCGTTCCGTTAATTGAGTGACCTTATTTCAATTATCTCCCTCAAAGGTTGCTCAAGGCCTCCAGCATTAATTGTGGTAAGTACTCTCTGAGTGGGATCTTATTTCAATTAGACACTTTGTTTACACG
Source organism: Thymallus thymallus (assembly GCA_023634145.1). Taxonomy (NCBI): domain Eukaryota; kingdom Metazoa; phylum Chordata; class Actinopteri; order Salmoniformes; family Salmonidae; genus Thymallus; species Thymallus thymallus. The sequence continues at coordinate 33,096,225 of CM042406.1, read as the reverse complement.
ATACATGGAAAGACCATGCATCCGGTATCTGCATTGTGGCAATGTTAAGAAAGCCAAAGTATCTCTTTGGTTTTCTCATTGATTTTCACCCTGGTAACGATATTCTCTTCCCCCCATATAGTGCAAACAAACATTGGTCAATGGTAAGTTGACGCTAGCTGTGACCATATTGATTTTCTTTCATCAGATTGGCAATTTATATTTGTGTCTAACAAACTATTGTTTTTATGTTCTCTTCTGCAGAGCAACAACTTTGTGCTGGATTTAACAGGTGGGTTCAGTGCTGTCTTGTACAGTGCATGTTGTAATAGATTGAGACACACAAGGTATCATTTGTAAACTAATAATGTATTTTTCATTACCGTTTCCTACAGCACACAACACCTGTCATCTGGCAATTACTCTGAATCCCTTTGCAATTTCAACGTCTCTGAATATGCCTGCTCTTCAGTAAGTTTATTAAATTCATCACTGAATGTTGTCCGTAGCAACAGACATTCCTCTCATCCACATCTTCTTTGTTGATGTTAATCATGTTGATGTTACAGTTGTCTAATTTGGTTCACGTCCCTGCATCCTTTTCTTTAAAAGACAACCCGTCTGTCAGCGGACAACTTGGTGACGATTCTGAAATGCCAATTGGCGAGCCAAAAGACTTACTCAACGGAAATGTGGAAGCTGTTCTTCCAAAACAATGCTGCTGTTCTGGATCAGGCTCTTCTGGATTACTCCAGCATGGTATGTTGAATCCCAGAATTAGAACAAAATGTTGGCAACTTGTGGATTTTGTCAATGTACATCTGTTTATACCTTTCCAGAAGCCAAACATCAGCAGTCCAGCCATGCTACATGTCCTTGATGCCATCGGAGAGCTCAAAATCAACAGCTTCAGTAATGCACAGCTGAACGACGCCAGTTTCGTCGACAAGTTGTTCCAGAAGAAGCTCCGACCATTCTTGACATCTCTATCCAGGAATTTCCTCTCCTGTCTCAGCTCAACAAACTTCAGTTGTCAGACCTACCAAATTGTGTATGTAAAGCCATAATACCTAATGCAATCTTCAATACAATTGGTGATATGCCTACAATTTAATAAGAAGTCAAGATAACATAAGCTCTGTTCTCTTTCAGCATTAATGCTCTAAGCAGCCAAACAGCCTCCATGGATGGAGAGCAACAACAAGTGATCTTCACTCATTTCATCTATCCATTCCTTTCGAGAAATGACTCATCAGGTAATAAATGGTTCTGGAAAGCACAGAAACATCCACACTTTTCTGGGCCAATCCACTGAACTCATCTGCTTAGGGGGATTTAAAGTCCATTTGTTTAACTCTGCTTTTGTTTCAGATCCCGGCTGTGTCTCAAACACCAGTGGAAGCATGGACTGGCTCCAGAGGAACTTTGGCAACTTTTCTGTTTTTGCAGAACTGCAAGAGTTACAAGTCCTTAATCCCGACTTCTCCAGCGTAAGTGGCCTACGTGTTTGTCTGGATGGTTAACCTCCCAATAATATTATACTTTGCCACTCACTGACATTCCCACTTTTCTTTTTCCTTTTCCTATTTGTAGAAGGAATCACTGTCGCTGCTTACCCCAAGCCAAGTGGCACAGTTGACATTGACCTCTGGGGCATTGAATGACACAGCTGAAATTAAACTTGTGTTTAAGCGGCTGGAGGAAGGAGACGCTTTCAAAAATGTTGACGAGTTTCTGACGCAACTGACTGCAAAGGAAGAGGTAATGCACGTTTGAGAGAAAAAAACTGTATGATTTCAACTTGACAAATAGCAATCCCCATGTCTTCCTGTATCTTGCTTTGTGGAGATACTCAATCTTATACTTAAATTTAGTACCGGCCAAGCTCGATGGAACGCCATGATGAGTTGTGCAGTGTGGATGAACTCTGGTCATGTTTTTCAACAGATTCCTGATATCCATCCAGCCGTGAGAGATGTGATGATGAATCGGACGTTTAACATCATCAGCCTTCAATTCCCACAGTTCGAAACGCTGGACTGGATTGCATGGTTTGAAGTAAAGCTGATTCCCATCCTCCCCAGTTTTAATGAAGTCATGCTCGCCATTGCTACCTCAGACGTCAACTGCACCAACTACCAAGTCATGTGAGTAGGGGCCAACTTCCTGCTAAAATTAGCCTTGGATTCAATGACTAAAATCTATTGCAAACGTGGGGTGGAAATGTCATGAGTGTATCTTTCCCCATTTACAGTGTAAAAGGAATGGACAGAGCTTTCCCTCAATTGACTCAGGGTAGAAGAGAAGGAATCGCAAGAGTCCTGCTGAAATACCTGAGGATGTCTGTACACCTTATCAATGGACCAGGTAGGGATAACCAAGCAGGTTGTGGTGCTCGTTGGATTTCTGTAGGGTTGTTCATCGCCTCTGCTGGATAAAGTGTGCTTTGTTTGAAAGGAGTGGCATGTTGCTTCCTTGTCTGTTGAATATAACATCAATGTACTCCACTTTGCAATAATCAAAACGACCATACATGTTTTTTAGTTTGCAGGCAGGACATCCACAACGACACTGACTGGCTTGCAATCAACCTGGGTTCATACTCCAAGTACACAACCTATTCGGATCTCAAAGACTTCAACATCTCAGGGGTAAAACAATTGTTTCCAGTGTTCTTTGCATGATCAGAATTGACTAGTTTGACACTGCTCATGTGTGGAATTATGGCTATTTAGAGGGGTATTGCATTTGTATTCTGTTGTCTTCTTCTCCCCAGGTGGCAGTTCTAGACTCCCTCTCACCAAACCAGAAAGCTGAAGTGATACTGGACCCAAGCACTGGCGCTCTGGAGAATGAGACTCTTGTGAAGAACATTTTCATCAGCTTGCTGGAATCTCCAAGGGAAGAGCAGCTCAATGAGTTCTTTGTGACTTTTGTTGAAGTCACCAAGCAGGTGAGTACATCACTCTCTGGCTGGAATGGACCTTGTACAGTGAGACCCGGCTCTCGACAAATTCATCTGACAAAACAATCAGGATGAAAGGATATCCTTCTAAACCATCAACCATTTATTTTCCAGGAAAACATCACCATCATCACAAACACAGCCGTAAGAGACACAATGCTAAACCTGACCTTGATGGCTCTTGCTCCCAAATTCAACGTCTTTGAGCCAAAAGACTTCCAACTGTGGTTCCAAGTCAATCTGGTTGTTCTGCTGGCCAGCTTCCATCCTGGCAGATTGGTTGTTATCCCCCTAAACATCACCTGTGAATCCTACAATGCCATGTAAGAGACTACTTTACATCCAACAAACGTACAAGGCACTGCCTCGTAAATTACAATTGATGGAAGACTGCACTAATGTCTCCATTTCCTTTTCTCTCAGATTCACGGGTCTCGACCAAAGCTTGGAATCTCTTCCGCCAAACCTCTCAAAGGGTGTGGAGTCAAGCTTGGATGCACTGATGAAGACATTCCAACGTATGTAATAAGCTGATCTTTTTCAACAACAAACACTGTATCATCTGAGGCCAGCATTTATAGAAGATTTAAAAATCTCCAAACAGGCACTTTGTTATTTTGTTTTCTCATATGCACTGTAATCGTTCCGTTAATTGAGTGACCTTATTTCAATTATCTCCCTCAAAGGTTGCTCAAGGCCTCCAGCATTAATTGTGGTAAGTACTCTCTGAGTGGGATCTTATTTCAATTAGACACTTTGTTTACACGATACATGGAAAGACCATGCATCCGGTATCTGCATTGTGGCAATGTTAAGAAAGCCAAAGTATCTCTTTGGTTTTCTCATTGATTTTCACCCTGGTAACGATATTCTCTTCCCCCCATATAGTGCAAACAAACATTGGTCAATGGTAAGTTGACGCTAGCTGTGACCATATTGATTTTCTTTCATCAGATTGGCAATTTATATTTGTGTCTAACAAACTATTGTTTTTATGTTCTCTTCTGCAGAGCAACAACTTTGTGCTGGATTTAACAGGTGGGTTCAGTGCTGTCTTGTACAGTGCATGTTGTAATAGATTGAGACACACAAGGTATCATTTGTAAACTAATAATGTATTTTTCATTACCGTTTCCTACAGCACACAACACCTGTCATCTGGCAATTACTCTGAATCCCTTTGCAATTTCAACGTCTCTGAATATGCCTGCTCTTCAGTAAGTTTATTAAATTCATCACTGAATGTTGTCCGTAGCAACAGACATTCCTCTCATCCACATCTTCTTTGTTGATGTTAATCATGTTGATGTTACAGTTGTCTAATTTGGTTCACGTCCCTGCATCCTTTTCTTTAAAAGACAACCCGTCTGTCAGCGGACAACTTGGTGACGATTCTGAAATGCCAATTGGCGAGCCAAAAGACTTACTCAACGGAAATGTGGAAGCTGTTCTTCCAAAACAATGCTGCTGTTCTGGATCAGGCTCTTCTGGATTACTCCAGCATGGTATGTTGAATCCCAGAATTAGAACAAAATGTTGGCAACTTGTGGATTTTGTCAATGTACATCTGTTTATACCTTTCCAGAAGCCAAACATCAGCAGTCCAGCCATGCTACATGTCCTTGATGCCATCGGAGAGCTCAAAATCAACAGCTTCAGTAATGCACAGCTGAACGACGCCAGTTTCGTCGACAAGTTGTTCCAGAAGAAGCTCCGACCATTCTTGACATCTCTATCCAGGAATTTCCTCTCCTGTCTCAGCTCAACAAACTTCAGTTGTCAGACCTACCAAATTGTGTATGTAAAGCCATAATACCTAATGCAATCTTCAATACAATTGGTGATATGCCTACAATTTAATAAGAAGTCAAGATAACATAAGCTCTGTTCTCTTTCAGCATTAATGCTCTAAGCAGCCAAACAGCCTCCATGGATGGAGAGCAACAACAAGTGATCTTCACTCATTTCATCTATCCATTCCTTTCGAGAAATGACTCATCAGGTAATAAATGGTTCTGGAAAGCACAGAAACATCCACACTTTTCTGGGCCAATCCACTGAACTCATCTGCTTAGGGGGATTTAAAGTCCATTTGTTTAACTCTGCTTTTGTTTCAGATCCCGGCTGTGTCTCAAACACCAGTGGAAGCATGGACTGGCTCCAGAGGAACTTTGGCAACTTTTCTGTTTTTGCAGAACTGCAAGAGTTACAAGTCCTTAATCCCGACTTCTCCAGCGTAAGTGGCCTACGTGTTTGTCTGGATGGTTAACCTCCCAATAATATTATACTTTGCCACTCACTGACATTCCCACTTTTCTTTTTCCTTTTCCTATTTGTAGAAGGAATCACTGTCGCTGCTTACCCCAAGCCAAGTGGCACAGTTGACATTGACCTCTGGGGCATTGAATGACACAGCTGAAATTAAACTTGTGTTTAAGCGGCTGGAGGAAGGAGACGCTTTCAAAAATGTTGACGAGTTTCTGACGCAACTGACTGCAAAGGAAGAGGTAATGCACGTTTGAGAGAAAAAAACTGTATGATTTCAACTTGACAAATAGCAATCCCCATGTCTTCCTGTATCTTGCTTTGTGGAGATACTCAATCTTATACTTAAATTTAGTACCGGCCAAGCTCGATGGAACGCCATGATGAGTTGTGCAGTGTGGATGAACTCTGGTCATGTTTTTCAACAGATTCCTGATATCCATCCAGCCGTGAGAGATGTGATGATGAATCGGACGTTTAACATCATCAGCCTTCAATTCCCACAGTTCGAAACGCTGGACTGGATTGCATGGTTTGAAGTAAAGCTGATTCCCATCCTCCCCAGTTTTAATGAAGTCATGCTCGCCATTGCTACCTCAGACGTCAACTGCACCAACTACCAAGTCATGTGAGTAGGGGCCAACTTCCTGCTAAAATTAGCCTTGGATTCAATGACTAAAATCCATTGCAAACGTGGGGTGGAAATGTCATGAGTGTATCTTTCCCCATTTACAGTGTAAAAGGAATGGACAGAGCTTTCCCTCAATTGACTCAGGGTAGAAGAGAAGGAATCGCAAGAGTCCTGCTGAAATACCTGAGGATGTCTGTACACCTTATCAATGGACCAGGTAGGGATAACCAAGCAGGTTGTGGTGCTCGTTGGATTTCTGTAGGGTTGTTCATCGCCTCTGCTGGATAAAGTGTGCTTTGTTTGAAAGGAGTGGCATGTTGCTTCCTTGTCTGTTGAATATAACATCAATGTACTCCACTTTGCAATAATCAAAACGACCATACATGTTTTTTAGTTTGCAGGCAGGACATCCACAACGACACTGACTGGCTTGCAATCAACCTGGGTTCATACTCCAAGTACACAACCTATTCGGATCTCAAAGACTTCAACATCTCAGGGGTAAAACAATTGTTTCCAGTGTTCTTTGCATGATCAGAATTGACTAGTTTGACACTGCTCATGTGTGGAATTATGGCTATTTAGAGGGGTATTGCATTTGTATTCTGTTGTCTTCTTCTCCCCAGGTGGCAGTTCTAGACTCCCTCTCACCAAACCAGAAAGCTGAAGTGATACTGGACCCAAGCACTGGCGCTCTGGAGAATGAGACTCTTGTGAAGAACATTTTCATCAGCTTGCTGGAATCTCCAAGGGAAGAGCAGCTCAATGAGTTCTTTGTGACTTTTGTTGAAGTCACCAAGCAGGTGAGTACATCACTCTCTGGCTGGAATGGACCTTGTACAGTGAGACCCGGCTCTCGACAAATTCATCTGACAAAACAATCAGGATGAAAGGATATCCTTCTAAACCATCAACCATTTATTTTCCAGGAAAACATCACCATCATTACAAACACAGCCGTAAGAGACACAATGCTAAACCTGACCTTGATGGCTCTTGCTCCCAAATTCAACGTCTTTGAGCCAAAAGACTTCCAACTGTGGTTCCAAGTCAATCTGGTTGTTCTGCTGGCCAGCTTCCATCCTGGCAGATTGGTTGTTATCCCCCTAAACATCACCTGTGAATCCTACAATGCCATGTAAGAGACTACTTTACATCCAACAAACGTACAAGGCACTGCCTCGTAAATTACAATTGATGGAAGACTGCACTAATGTCTCCATTTCCTTTTCTCTCAGATTCACGGGTCTCGACCAAAGCTTGGAATCTCTTCCGCCAAACCTCTCAAAGGGTGTGGAGTCAAGCTTGGATGCACTGATGAAGACATTCCAACGTATGTAATAAGCTGATCTTTTTCAACAACAAACACTGTATCATCTGAGGCCAGCATTTATAGAAGATTTAAAAATCTCCAAACAGGCACTTTGTTATTTTGTTTTCTCATATGCACTGTAATCGTTCCGTTAATTGAGTGACCTTATTTCAATTATCTCCCTCAAAGGTTGCTCAAGGCCTCCAGCATTAATTGTGGTAAGTACTCTCTGAGTGGGATCTTATTTCAATTAGACACTTTGTTTACACGATACATGGAAAGACCATGCATCCGGTATCTGCATTGTGGCAATGTTAAGAAAGCCAAAGTATCTCTTTGGTTTTCTCATTGATTTTCACCCTGGTAACGATATTCTCTTCCCCCCATATAGTGCAAACAAACATTGGTCAATGGTAAGTTGACGCTAGCTGTGACCATATTGATTTTCTTTCATCAGATTGGCAATTTATATTTGTGTCTAACAAACTATTGTTTTTATGTTCTCTTCTGCAGAGCAACAACTTTGTGCTGGATTTAACAGGTGGGTTCAGTGCTGTCTTGTACAGTGCATGTTGTAATAGATTGAGACACACAAGGTATCATTTGTAAACTAATAATGTATTTTTCATTACCGTTTCCTACAGCACACAACACCTGTCATCTGGCAATTACTCTGAATCCCTTTGCAATTTCAACGTCTCTGAATATGCCTGCTCTTCAGTAAGTTTATTAAATTCATCACTGAATGTTGTCCGTAGCAACAGACATTCCTCTCATCCACATCTTCTTTGTTGATGTTAATCATGTTGATGTTACAGTTGTCTAATTTGGTTCACGTCCCTGCATCCTTTTCTTTAAAAGACAACCCGTCTGTCAGCGGACAACTTGGTGACGATTCTGAAATGCCAATTGGCGAGCCAAAAGACTTACTCAACGGAAATGTGGAAGCTGTTCTTCCAAAACAATGCTGCTGTTCTGGATCAGGCTCTTCTGGATTACTCCAGCATGGTATGTTGAATCCCAGAATTAGAACAAAATGTTGGCAACTTGTGGATTTTGTCAATGTACATCTGTTTATACCTTTCCAGAAGCCAAACATCAGCAGTCCAGCCATGCTACATGTCCTTGATGCCATCGGAGAGCTCAAAATCAACAGCTTCAGTAATGCACAGCTGAACGACGCCAGTTTCGTCGACAAGTTGTTCCAGAAGAAGCTCCGACCATTCTTGACATCTCTATCCAGGAATTTCCTCTCCTGTCTCAGCTCAACAAACTTCAGTTGTCAGACCTACCAAATTGTGTATGTAAAGCCATAATACCTAATGCAATCTTCAATACAATTGGTGATATGCCTACAATTTAATAAGAAGTCAAGATAACATAAGCTCTGTTCTCTTTCAGCATTAATGCTCTAAGCAGCCAAACAGCCTCCATGGATGGAGAGCAACAACAAGTGATCTTCACTCATTTCATCTATCCATTCCTTTCGAGAAATGACTCATCAGGTAATAAATGGTTCTGGAAAGCACAGAAACATCCACACTTTTCTGGGCCAATCCACTGAACTCATCTGCTTAGGGGGATTTAAAGTCCATTTGTTTAACTCTGCTTTTGTTTCAGATCCCGGCTGTGTCTCAAACACCAGTGGAAGCATGGACTGGCTCCAGAGGAACTTTGGCAACTTTTCTGTTTTTGCAGAACTGCAAGAGTTACAAGTCCTTAATCCCGACTTCTCCAGCGTAAGTGGCCTACGTGTTTGTCTGGATGGTTAACCTCCCAATAATATTATACTTTGCCACTCACTGACATTCCCACTTTTCTTTTTCCTTTTCCTATTTGTAGAAGGAATCACTGTCGCTGCTTACCCCAAGCCAAGTGGCACAGTTGACATTGACCTCTGGGGCATTGAATGACACAGCTGAAATTAAACTTGTGTTTAAGCGGCTGGAGGAAGGAGACGCTTTCAAAAATGTTGACGAGTTTCTGACGCAACTGACTGCAAAGGAAGAGGTAATGCACGTTTGAGAGAAAAAAACTGTATGATTTCAACTTGACAAATAGCAATCCCCATGTCTTCCTGTATCTTGCTTTGTGGAGATACTCAATCTTATACTTAAATTTAGTACCGGCCAAGCTCGATGGAACGCCATGATGAGTTGTGCAGTGTGGATGAACTCTGGTCATGTTTTTCAACAGATTCCTGATATCCATCCAGCCGTGAGAGATGTGATGATGAATCGGACGTTTAACATCATCAGCCTTCAATTCCCACAGTTCGAAACGCTGGACTGGATTGCATGGTTTGAAGTAAAGCTGATTCCCATCCTCCCCAGTTTTAATGAAGTCATGCTCGCCATTGCTACCTCAGACGTCAACTGCACCAACTACCAAGTCATGTGAGTAGGGGCCAACTTCCTGCTAAAATTAGCCTTGGATTCAATGACTAAAATCTATTGCAAACGTGGGGTGGAAATGTCATGAGTGTATCTTTCCCCATTTACAGTGTAAAAGGAATGGACAGAGCTTTCCCTCAATTGACTCAGGGTAGAAGAGAAGGAATCGCAAGAGTCCTGCTGAAATACCTGAGGATGTCTGTACACCTTATCAATGGACCAGGTAGGGATAACCAAGCAGGTTGTGGTGCTCGTTGGATTTCTGTAGGGTTGTTCATCGCCTCTGCTGGATAAAGTGTGCTTTGTTTGAAAGGAGTGGCATGTTGCTTCCTTGTCTGTTGAATATAACATCAATGTACTCCACTTTGCAATAATCAAAACGACCATACATGTTTTTTAGTTTGCAGGCAGGACATCCACAACGACACTGACTGGCTTGCAATCAACCTGGGTTCATACTCCAAGTACACAACCTATTCGGATCTCAAAGACTTCAACATCTCAGGGGTAAAACAATTGTTTCCAGTGTTCTTTGCATGATCAGAATTGACTAGTTTGACACTGCTCATGTGTGGAATTATGGCTATTTAGAGGGGTATTGCATTTGTATTCTGTTGTCTTCTTCTCCCCAGGTGGCAGTTCTAGACTCCCTCTCACCAAACCAGAAAGCTGAAGTGATACTGGACCCAAGCACTGGCGCTCTGGAGAATGAGACTCTTGTGAAGAACATTTTCATCAGCTTGCTGGAATCTCCAAGGGAAGAGCAGCTCAATGAGTTCTTTGTGACTTTTGTTGAAGTCACCAAGCAGGTGAGTACATCACTCTCTGGCTGGAATGGACCTTGTACAGTGAGACCCGGCTCTCGACAAATTCATCTGACAAAACAATCAGGATGAAAGGATATCCTTCTAAACCATCAACCATTTATTTTCCAGGAAAACATCACCATCATCACAAACACAGCCGTAAGAGACACAATGCTAAACCTGACCTTGATGGCTCTTGCTCCCAAATTCAACGTCTTTGAGCCAAAAGACTTCCAGCTGTGGTTCCAAGTCAATCTGGTTGTTCTGCTGGCCAGCTTCCATCCTGGCAGATTGGTTGTTATCCCCCTAAACATCACCTGTGAATCCTACAATGCCATGTAAGAGACTACTTTACATCCAACAAACGTACAAGGCACTGCCTCGTAAATTACAATTGATGGAAGACTGCACTAATGTCTCCATTTCCTTTTCTCTCAGATTCACGGGTCTCGACCAAAGCTTGGAATCTCTTCCGCCTAACCTCTCAAAGGGTGTGGAGTCAAGCTTGGATGCACTGATGAAGACATTCCAACGTATGTAATAAGCTGATCTTTTTCAACAACAAACACTGTATCATCTGAGGCCAGCATTTATAGAAGATTTAAAAATCTCCAAACAGGCACTTTGTTATTTTGTTTTCTCATATGCACTGTAATCGTTCCGTTAATTGAGTGACCTTATTTCAATTATCTCCCTCAAAGGTTGCTCAAGGCCTCCAGCATTAATTGTGGTAAGTACTCTCTGAGTGGGATCTTATTTCAATTAGACACTTTGTTTACACGATACATGGAAAGACCATGCATCCGGTATCTGCATTGTGGCAATGTTAAGAAAGCCAAAGTATCTCTTTGGTTTTCTCATTGATTTTCACCCTGGTAACGATATTCTCTTCCCCCCATATAGTGCAAACAAACATTGGTCAATGGTAAGTTGACGCTAGCTGTGACCATATTGATTTTCTTTCATCAGATTGGCAATTTATATTTGTGTCTAACAAACTATTGTTTTTATGTTCTCTTCTGCAGAGCAACAACTTTGTGCTGGATTTAACAGGTGGGTTCAGTGCTGTCTTGTACAGTGCATGTTGTAATAGATTGAGACACACAAGGTATCATTTGTAAACTAATAATGTATTTTTCATTACCGTTTCCTACAGCACACAACACCTGTCGTCTGGCAATTACTCTGAATCCCTTTGCAATTTCAACGTCTCTGAATATGCCTGCTCTTCAGTAAGTTTATTAAATTCATCACTGAATGTTGTCCGTAGCAACAGACATTCCTCTCATCCAGATCTTCTTTGTTGATGTTAATCATGTTGATGTTACAGTTGTCTAATTTGGTTCACGTCCCTGCATCCTTTTCTTTAAAAGACAACCCGTCTGTCAGCGGACAACTTGGTGACGATTCTGAAATGCCAATTGGCGAGCCAAAAGACTTACTCAACGGAAATGTGGAAGCTGTTCTTCCAAAACAATGCTGCTGTTCTGGATCAGGCTCTTCTGGATTACTCCAGCATGGTATGTTGAATCCCAGAATTAGAACAAAATGTTGGCAACTTGTGGATTTTGTCAATGTACATCTGTTTATACCTTTCCAGAAGCCAAACATCAGCAGTCCAGCCATGCTACATGTCCTTGATGCCATCGGAGAGCTCAAAATCAACAGCTTCAGTAATGCACAGCTGAACGACGCCAGTTTCGTCGACAAGTTGTTCCAGAAGAAGCTCCGACCATTCTTGACATCTCTATCCAGGAATTTCCTCTCCTGTCTCAGCTCAACAAACTTCAGTTGTCAGACCTACCAAATTGTGTATGTAAAGCCATAATACCTAATGCAATCTTCAATACAATTGGTGATATGCCTACAATTTAATAAGAAGTCAAGATAACATAAGCTCTGTTCTCTTTCAGCATTAATGCTCTAAGCAGCCAAACAGCCTCCATGGATGGAGAGCAACAACAAGTGATCTTCACTCATTTCATCTATCCATTCCTTTCGAGAAATGACTCATCAGGTAATAAATGGTTCTGGAAAGCACAGAAACATCCACACTTTTCTGGGCCAATCCACTGAACTCATCTGCTTAGGGGGATTTAAAGTCCATTTGTTTAACTCTGCTTTTGTTTCAGATCCCGGCTGTGTCTCAAACACCAGTGGAAGCATGGACTGGCTCCAGAGGAACTTTGGCAACTTTTCTGTTTTTGCAGAACTGCAAGAGTTACAAGTCCTTAATCCCGACTTCTCCAGCGTAAGTGGCCTACGTGTTTGTCTGAATGGTTAACCTCCCAATAATATTATACTTTGCCACTCACTGACATTCCCACTTTTCTTTTTCCTTTCCCTATTTGTAGAAGGAATCACTGTCGCTGCTTACCCCAAGCCAAGTGGCACAGTTGACATTGACGTCTGGGGCATTGAATGACACAGCTGAAATTAAACTTGTGTTTAAGCGGCTGGAGGAAGGAGACGCTTTCAAAAATGTTGACGAGTTTCTGACGCAACTGACTGCAAAGGAAGAGGTAATGCACGTTTGAGAGAAAAAAACTGTATGATTTCAACTTGACAAATAGCAATCCCCATGTCATCCTGTATCTTGCTTTGTGGAGATACTCAATCTTATACTTAAATTTAGTACCGGCCAAGCTCGATGGAACGCCATGATGAGTTGTGCAGTGTGGATGAACTCTGGTCATGTTTTTCAACAGATTCCTGATATCCATCCAGCCGTGAGAGATGTGATGATGAATCGGACGTTTAACATCATCAGCCTTCAATTCCCACAGTTCGAAACGCTGGACTGGATTGCATGGTTTGAAGTAAAGCTGATTCCCATCCTCCCCAGTTTTAATGAAGTCATGCTCGCCATTGCTACCTCAGACGTCAACTGCACCAACTACCAAGTCATGTGAGTAGGGGCCAACTTCCTGCTAAAATTAGCCTTGGATTCAATGACTAAAATCTATTGCAAACGTGGGGTGGAAATGTCATGAGTGTATCTTTCCCCATTTACAGTGTAAAAGGAATGGACAGAGCTTTCCCTCAATTGACTCAGGGTAGAAGAGAAGGAATCGCAAGAGTCCTGCTGAAATACCTGAGGATGTCTGTACACCTTATCAATGGACCAGGTAGGGATAACCAAGCAGGTTGTGGTGCTCGTTGGATTTCTGTAGGGTTGTTCATCGCCTCTGCTGGATAAAGTGTGCTTTGTTTGAAAGGAGTGGCATGTTGCTTCCTTGTCTGTTGAATTTAACATCAATGTACTCCACTTTGCAATAATCAAAACGACCATACATGTTTTTTAGTTTGCAGGCAGGACATCCACAACGACACTGACTGGCTTGCAATCAACCTGGGTTCATACTCCGAGTACACAACCTATTCGGATCTCAAAGACTTCAACATCTCAGGGGTAAAACAATTGTTTCCAGTGTTCTTTGCATGATCAGAATTGACTAGTTTGACACTGCTCATGTGTGGAATTATGGCTATTTAGAGGGGTATTGCATTTGTATTCTGTTGTCTTCTTCTCCCCAGGTGGCAGTTCTAGACTCCCTCTCACCAAACCAGAAAGCTGAAGTGATACTGGACCCAAGCACTGGCGCTCTGGAGAATGAGACTCTTGTGAAGAACATTTTCATCAGCTTGCTGGAATCTCCAAGGGAAGAGCAGCTCAATGAGTTCTTTGTGACTTTTGTTGAAGTCACCAAGCAGGTGAGTACATCACTCTCTGGCTGGAATGGACCTTGTACAGTGAGACCCGGCTCTCGACAAATTCATCTGACAAAACAATCAGGATGAAAGGATATCCTTCTAAACCATCAACCATTTATTTTCCAGGAAAACATCACCATCATCACAAACACAGCCGTAAGAGACACAATGCTAAACCTGACCTTGATGGCTCTTGCTCCCAAATTCAACGTCTTTGAGCCAAAAGACTTCCAACTGTGGTTCCAAGTCAATCTGGTTGTTCTGCTGGCCAGCTTCCATCCTGGCAGATTGGTTGTTATCCCCCTAAACATCACCTGTGAATCCTACAATGCCATGTAAGAGACTACTTTACATCCAACAAACGTACAAGGCACTGCCTCGTAAATTACAATTGATGGAAGACTGCACTAATGTCTCCATTTCCTTTTCTCTCAGATTCACGGGTCTCGACCAAAGCTTGGAATCTCTTCCGCCAAACCTCTCAAAGGGTGTGGAGTCAAGCTTGGATGCACTGATGAAGACATTCCAACGTATGTAATAAGCTGATCTTTTTCAACAACAAACACTGTATCATCTGAGGCCAGCATTTATAGAAGATTTAAAAATCTCCAAACAGGCACTTTGTTATTTTGTTTTCTCATATGCACTGTAATCGTTCCGTTAATTGAGTGACCTTATTTCAATTATCTCCCTCAAAGGTTGCTCAAGGCCTCCAGCATTAATTGTGGTAAGTACTCTCTGAGTGGGATCTTATTTCAATTAGACACTTTGTTTACACGATACATGGAAAGACCATGCATCCGGTATCTGCATTGTGGCAATGTTAAGAAAGCCAAAGTATCTCTTTGGTTTTCTCATTGATTTTCACCCTGGTAACGATATTCTCTTCCCCCCATATAGTGCAAACAAACATTGGTCAATGGTAAGTTGACGCTAGCTGTGACCATATTGATTTTCTTTCATCAGATTGGCAATTTATATTTGTGTCTAACAAACTATTGTTTTTATGTTCTCTTCTGCAGAGCAACAACTTTGTGCTGGATTTAACAGGTGGGTTCAGTGCTGTCTTGTACAGTGCATGTTGTAATAGATTGAGACACACAAGGTATCATTTGTAAACTAATAATGTATTTTTCATTACCGTTTCCTACAGCACACAACACCTGTCGTCTGGCAATTACTCTGAATCCCTTTGCAATTTCAACGTCTCTGAATATTCCTGCTCTTCAGTAAGTTTATTAAATTCATCACTGAATGTTGTCCGTAGCAACAGACATTCCTCTCATCCAGATCTTCTTTGTTGATGTTAATCATGTTGATGTTACAGTTGTCTAATTTGGTTCACGTCCCTGCATCCTTTTCTTTAAAAGACAACCCGTCTGTCAGCGGACAACTTGGTGACGATTCTGAAATGCCAATTGGCGAGCCAAAAGACTTACTCAACGGAAATGTGGAAGCTGTTCTTCCAAAACAATGCTGCTGTTCTGGATCAGGCTCTTCTGGATTACTCCAGCATGGTATGTTGAATCCCAGAATTAGAACAAAATGTTGGCAACTTGTGGATTTTGTCAATGTACATCTGTTTATACCTTTCCAGAAGCCAAACATCAGCAGTCCAGCCATGCTACATGTCCTTGATGCCATCGGAGAGCTCAAAATCAACAGCTTCAGTAATGCACAGCTGAACGACGCCAGTTTCGTCGACAAGTTGTTCCAGAAGAAGCTCCGACCATTCTTGACATCTCTATCCAGGAATTTCCTCTCCTGTCTCAGCTCAACAAACTTCAGTTGTCAGACCTACCAAATTGTGTATGTAAAGCCATAATACCTAATGCAATCTTCAATACAATTGGTGATATGCCTACAATTTAATAAGAAGTCAAGATAACATAAGCTCTGTTCTCTTTCAGCATTAATGCTCTAAGCAGCCAAACAGCCTCCATGGATGGAGAGCAACAACAAGTGATCTTCACTCATTTCATCTATCCATTCCTTTCGAGAAATGACTCATCAGGTAATAAATGGTTCTGGAAAGCACAGAAACATCCACACTTTTCTGGGCCAATCCACTGAACTCATCTGCTTAGGGGGATTTAAAGTCCATTTGTTTAACTCTGCTTTTGTTTCAGATCCCGGCTGTGTCTCAAACACCAGTGGAAGCATGGACTGGCTCCAGAGGAACTTTGGCAACTTTTCTGTTTTTGCAGAACTGCAAGAGTTACAAGTCCTTAATCCCGACTTCTCCAGCGTAAGTGGCCTACGTGTTTGTCTGGATGGTTAACCTCCCAATAATATTATACTTTGCCACTCACTGACATTCCCACTTTTCTTTTTCCTTTCCCTATTTGTAGAAGGAATCACTGTCGCTGCTTACCCCAAGCCAAGTGGCACAGTTGACATTGACGTCTGGGGCATTGAATGACACAGCTGAAATTAAACTTGTGTTTAAGCGGCTGGAGGAAGGAGACGCTTTCAAAAATGTTGACGAGTTTCTGACGCAACTGACTGCAAAGGAAGAGGTAATGCACGTTTGAGAGAAAAAAACTGTATGATTTCAACTTGACAAATAGCAATCCCCATGTCTTCCTGTATCTTGCTTTGTGGAGATACTCAATCTTATACTTAAATTTAGTACCGGCCAAGCTCGATGGAACGCCATGATGAGTTGTGCAGTGTGGATGAACTCTGGTCATGTTTTTCAACAGATTCCTGATATCCATCCAGCCGTGAGAGATGTGATGATGAATCGGACGTTTAACATCATCAGCCTTCAATTCCCACAGTTCGAAACGCTGGACTGGATTGCATGGTTTGAAGTAAAGCTGATTCCCATCCTCCCCAGTTTTAATGAAGTCATGCTCGCCATTGCTACCTCAGACGTCAACTGCACCAACTACCAAGTCATGTGAGTAGGGGCCAACTTCCTGCTAAAATTAGCCTTGGATTCAATGACTAAAATCTATTGCAAACGTGGGGTGGAAATGTCATGAGTGTATCTTTCCCCATTTACAGTGTAAAAGGAATGGACAGAGCTTTCCCTCAATTGACTCAGGGTAGAAGAGAAGGAATCGCAAGAGTCCTGCTGAAATACCTGAGGATGTCTGTACACCTTATCAATGGACCAGGTAGGGATAACCAAGCAGGTTGTGGTGCTCGTTGGATTTCTGTAGGGTTGTTCATCGCCTCTGCTGGATAAAGTGTGCTTTGTTTGAAAGGAGTGGCATGTTGCTTCCTTGTCTGTTGAATTTAACATCAATGTACTCCACTTTGCAATAATCAAAACGACCATACATGTTTTTTAGTTTGCAGGCAGGACATCCACAACGACACTGACTGGCTTGCAATCAACCTGGGTCCATACTCCGAGTACACAACCTATTCGGATCTCAAAGACTTCAACATCTCAGGGGTAAAACAATTGTTTCCAGTGTTCTTTGCATGATCAGAATTGACTAGTTTGACACTGCTCATGTGTGGAATTATGGCTATTTAGAGGGGTATTGCATTTGTATTCTGTTGTCTTCTTCTCCCCAGGTGGCAGTTCTAGACTCCCTCTCACCAAACCAGAAAGCTGAAGTGATACTGGACCCAAGCACTGGCGCTCTGGAGAATGAGACTCTTGTGAAGAACATTTTCATCAGCTTGCTGGAATCTCCAAGGGAAGAGCAGCTCAATGAGTTCTTTGTGACTTTTGTTGAAGTCACCAAGCAGGTGAGTACATCACTCTCTGGCTGGAATGGACCTTGTACAGTGAGACCCGGCTCTCGACAAATTCATCTGACAAAACAATCAGGATGAAAGGATATCCTTCTAAACCATCAACCATTTATTTTCCAGGAAAACATCACCATCATCACAAACACAGCCGTAAGAGACACAATGCTAAACCTGACCTTGATGGCTCTTGCTCCCAAATTCAACGTCTTTGAGCCAAAAGACTTCCAACTGTGGTTCCAAGTCAATCTGGTTGTTCTGCTGGCCAGCTTCCATCCTGGCAGATTGGTTGTTATCCCCCTAAACATCACCTGTGAATCCTACAATGCCATGTAAGAGACTACTTTACATCCAACAAACGTACAAGGCACTGCCTCGTAAATTACAATTGATGGAAGACTGCACTAATGTCTCCATTTCCTTTTCTCTCAGATTCACGGGTCTCGACCAAAGCTTGGAATCTCTTCCGCCAAACCTCTCAAAGGGTGTGGAGTCAAGCTTGGATGCACTGATGAAGACATTCCAACGTATGTAATAAGCTGATCTTTTTCAACAACAAACACTGTATCATCTCTGAGGCCAGCATTTATAGAAGATTTAAAAATCTCCAAACAGGCACTTTGTTATTTTGTTTTCTCATATGCACTGTAATCGTTCCGTTAATTGAGTGACCTTATTTCAATTATCTCCCTCAAAGGTTGCTCAAGGCCTCCAGCATTAATTGTGGTAAGTACTCTCTGAGTGGGATCTTATTTCAATTAGACACTTTGTTTACACGATACATGGAAAGACCATGCATCCGGTATCTGCATTGTGGCAATGTTAAGAAAGCCAAAGTATCTCTTTGGTTTTCTCATTGATTTTCACCCTGGTAACGATATTCTCTTCCCCCCATATAGTGCAAACAAACATTGGTCAATGGTAAGTTGACGCTAGCTGTGACCATATTGATTTTCTTTCATCAGATTGGCAATTTATATTTGTGTCTAACAAACTATTGTTTTTATGTTCTCTTCTGCAGAGCAACAACTTTGTGCTGGATTTAACAGGTGGGTTCAGTGCTGTCTTGTACAGTGCATGTTGTAATAGATTGAGACACACAAGGTATCATTTGTAAACTAATAATGTATTTTTCATTACCGTTTCCTACAGCACACAACACCTGTCGTCTGGCAATTACTCTGAATCCCTTTGCAATTTCAACGTCTCTGAATATGCCTGCTCTTCAGTAAGTTTATTAAATTCATCACTGAATGTTGTCCGTAGCAACAGACATTCCTCTCATCCAGATCTTCTTTGTTGATGTTAATCATGTTGATGTTACAGTTGTCTAATTTGGTTCACGTCCCTGCATCCTTTTCTTTAAAAGACAACCCGTCTGTCAGCGGACAACTTGGTGACGATTCTGAAATGCCAATTGGCGAGCCAAAAGACTTACTCAACGGAAATGTGGAAGCAGTTCTTCCAAAACAATGCTGCTGTTCTGGATCAGGCTCTTCTGGATTACTCCAGCATGGTATGTTGAATCCCAGAATTAGAACAAAATGTTGGCAACTTGTGGATTTTGTCAATGTACATCTGTTTATACCTTTCCAGAAGCCAAACATCAGCAGTCCAGCCATGCTACATGTCCTTGATGCCATCGGAGAGCTCAAAATCAACAGCTTCAGTAATGCACAGCTGAACGACGCCAGTTTCGTCGACAAGTTGTTCCAGAAGAAGCTCCGACCATTCTTGACATCTCTATCCAGGAATTTCCTCTCCTGTCTCAGCTCAACAAACTTCAGTTGTCAGACCTACCAAATTGTGTATGTAAAGCCATAATACCTAATGCAATCTTCAATACAATTGGTGATATGCCTACAATTTAATAAGAAGTCAAGATAACATAAGCTCTGTTCTCTTTCAGCATTAATGCTCTAAGCAGCCAAACAGCCTCCATGGATGGAGAGCAACAACAAGTGATCTTCACTCATTTCATCTATCCATTCCTTTCGAGAAATGACTCATCAGGTAATAAATGGTTCTGGAAAGCACAGAAACATCCACACTTTTCTGGGCCAATCCACTGAACTCATCTGCTTAGGGGGATTTAAAGTCCATTTGTTTAACTCTGCTTTTGTTTCAGATCCCGGCTGTGTCTCAAACACCAGTGGAAGCATGGACTGGCTCCAGAGGAACTTTGGCAACTTTTCTGTTTTTGCAGAACTGCAAGAGTTACAAGTCCTTAATCCCGACTTCTCCAGCGTAAGTGGCCTACGTGTTTGTCTGGATGGTTAACCTCCCAATAATATTATACTTTGCCACTCACTGACATTCCCACTTTTCTTTTTCCTTTCCCTATTTGTAGAAGGAATCACTGTCGCTGCTTACCCCAAGCCAAGTGGCACAGTTGACATTGACCTCTGGGGCATTGAATGACACAGCTGAAATTAAACTTGTGTTTAAGCGGCTGGAGGAAGGAGACGCTTTCAAAAATGTTGACGAGTTTCTGACGCAACTGACTGCAAAGGAAGAGGTAATGCACGTTTGAGAGAAAAAAACTGTATGATTTCAACTTGACAAATAGCAATCCCCATGTCTTCCTGTATCTTGCTTTGTGGAGATACTCAATCTTATACTTAAATTTAGTACCGGCCAAGCTCGATGGAACGCCATGATGAGTTGTGCAGTGTGGATGAACTCTGGTCATGTTTTTCAACAGATTCCTGATATCCATCCAGCCGTGAGAGATGTGATGATGAATCGGACGTTTAACATCATCAGCCTTCAATTCCCACAGTTCGAAACGCTGGACTGGATTGCATGGTTTGAAGTAAAGCTGATTCCCATCCTCCCCAGTTTTAATGAAGTCATGCTCGCCATTGCTACCTCAGACGTCAACTGCACCAACTACCA
Source organism: Thymallus thymallus (assembly GCA_023634145.1). Lineage (NCBI taxonomy): Eukaryota > Metazoa > Chordata > Actinopteri > Salmoniformes > Salmonidae > Thymallus > Thymallus thymallus. The sequence continues at coordinate 33,075,548 of CM042406.1, read as the reverse complement.
AGTCATGTGAGTAGGGGCCAACTTCCTGCTAAAATTAGCCTTGGATTCAATGACTAAAATCTATTGCAAACGTGGGGTGGAAATGTCATGAGTGTATCTTTCCCCATTTACAGTGTAAAAGGAATGGACAGAGCTTTCCCTCAATTGACTCAGGGTAGAAGAGAAGGAATCGCAAGAGTCCTGCTGAAATACCTGAGGATGTCTGTACACCTTATCAATGGACCAGGTAGGGATAACCAAGCAGGTTGTGGTGCTCGTTGGATTTCTGTAGGGTTGTTCATCGCCTCTGCTGGATAAAGTGTGCTTTGTTTGAAAGGAGTGGCATGTTGCTTCCTTGTCTGTTGAATTTAACATCAATGTACTCCACTTTGCAATAATCAAAACGACCATACATGTTTTTTAGTTTGCAGGCAGGACATCCACAACGACACTGACTGGCTTGCAATCAACCTGGGTCCATACTCCGAGTACACAACCTATTCGGATCTCAAAGACTTCAACATCTCAGGGGTAAAACAATTGTTTCCAGTGTTCTTTGCATGATCAGAATTGACTAGTTTGACACTGCTCATGTGTGGAATTATGGCTATTTAGAGGGGTATTGCATTTGTATTCTGTTGTCTTCTTCTCCCCAGGTGGCAGTTCTAGACTCCCTCTCACCAAACCAGAAAGCTGAAGTGATACTGGACCCAAGCACTGGCGCTCTGGAGAATGAGACTCTTGTGAAGAACATTTTCATCAGCTTGCTGGAATCTCCAAGGGAAGAGCAGCTCAATGAGTTCTTTGTGACTTTTGTTGAAGTCACCAAGCAGGTGAGTACATCACTCTCTGGCTGGAATGGACCTTGTACAGTGAGACCCGGCTCTCGACAAATTCATCTGACAAAACAATCAGGATGAAAGGATATCCTTCTAAACCATCAACCATTTATTTTCCAGGAAAACATCACCATCATCACAAACACAGCCGTAAGAGACACAATGCTAAACCTGACCTTGATGGCTCTTGCTCCCAAATTCAACGTCTTTGAGCCAAAAGACTTCCAACTGTGGTTCCAAGTCAATCTGGTTGTTCTGCTGGCCAGCTTCCATCCTGGCAGATTGGTTGTTATCCCCCTAAACATCACCTGTGAATCCTACAATGCCATGTAAGAGACTACTTTACATCCAACAAACGTACAAGGCACTGCCTCGTAAATTACAATTGATGGAAGACTGCACTAATGTCTCCATTTCCTTTTCTCTCAGATTCACGGGTCTCGACCAAAGCTTGGAATCTCTTCCGCCAAACCTCTCAAAGGGTGTGGAGTCAAGCTTGGATGCACTGATGAAGACATTCCAACGTATGTAATAAGCTGATCTTTTTCAACAACAAACACTGTATCATCTGAGGCCAGCATTTATAGAAGATTTAAAAATCTCCAAACAGGCACTTTGTTATTTTGTTTTCTCATATGCACTGTAATCGTTCCGTTAATTGAGTGACCTTATTTCAATTATCTCCCTCAAAGGTTGCTCAAGGCCTCCAGCATTAATTGTGGTAAGTACTCTCTGAGTGGGATCTTATTTCAATTAGACACTTTGTTTACACGATACATGGAAAGACCATGCATCCGGTATCTGCATTGTGGCAATGTTAAGAAAGCCAAAGTATCTCTTTGGTTTTCTCATTGATTTTCACCCTGGTAACGATATTCTCTTCCCCCCATATAGTGCAAACAAACATTGGTCAATGGTAAGTTGACGCTAGCTGTGACCATATTGATTTTCTTTCATCAGATTGGCAATTTATATTTGTGTCTAACAAACTATTGTTTTTATGTTCTCTTCTGCAGAGCAACAACTTTGTGCTGGATTTAACAGGTGGGTTCAGTGCTGTCTTGTACAGTGCATGTTGTAATAGATTGAGACACACAAGGTATCATTTGTAAACTAATAATGTATTTTTCATTACCGTTTCCTACAGCACACAACTGAAGCAACACCTGTCGTCTGGCAATTATTCTGAATCCCTTTGCAATTTCAACGTCTCTGAATATGCCTGCTCTTCAGTAAGTTTCTTAAATTCATCACTGAATGTTGTCCGTAGCAACAGACATTCCTCTCATCCACATCTTCTTTGTTGATGTTAATCATGTTGATGTTACAGTTGTCTAATTTGGTTCACGTCCCTGCATCCTTTTCTTTAAAAGACAACCCGTCTGTCAGCGGACAACTTGGTGACGATTCTGAAATGCCAATTGGCGAGCCAAAAGACTTACTCAACGGAAATGTGGAAGCTGTTCTTCCAAAACAATGCTGCTGTTCTGGATCAGGCTCTTCTGGATTACTCCAGCATGGTATGTTGAATCCCAGAATTAGAACAAAATGTTGGCAACATGTGTGGATTTTGTCAATGTACATCTGTTTATACCTTTCCAGAAGACAAACATCAGCAGTCCAGCCATGCTACATGTCCTTGATGCCATCGGAGAGCTCAAAATCAACAGCTTCAGTAATGCACAGCTGAACGACGCCAGTTTCGTCGACAAGTTGTTCCAGAAGAAGCTCCGACCATTCTTGACATCTCTATCCAGGAATTTCCTCTCCTGTCTCAGCTCAACAAACTTCAGTTGTCAGACCTACCAAATTGTGTATGTAAAGCCATAATACCTAATGCAATCATCAATACAATTGGTGATATGCCTACAATTTAATAAGAAGTCAAGATAACATAAGCTCTGTTCTCTTTCAGCATTAATGCTCTAAGCAGCCAAACAGCCTCCATGGATGGAGAGCAACAACAAGTGATCTTCACTCATTTCATCTATCCATTCCTTTCGAGAAATGACTCATCAGGTAATAAATGGTTCTGGAAAGCACAGAAACATCCACACTTTTCTGGGCCAATCCACTGAACTCATCTGCTTAGGGGGATTTAAAGTCCATTTGTTTAACTCTGCTTTTGTTTCAGATCCCGGCTGTGTCTCAAACACCAGTGGAAGCATGGACTGGCTCCAGAGGAACTTTGGCAACTTTTCTGTTTTTGCAGAACTGCAAGAGTTACAAGTCCTTAATCCCGACTTCTCCAGCGTAAGTGGCCTACGTGTTTGTCTGGATGGTTAACCTCCAATAATATTACTTTGCCACTCACTGACATTCCCACTTTTCTTTTTCCTTTTCCTAATTGTAGAAGGAATCACTGTCGCTGCTTACCCCAACCCAAGTGGCACAGTTGACATTGACCTCTGGGGCATTGAATGACACAGCTGAAATTAAACTTGTGTTTAAGCGGCTGGAGGAAGGAGACGCTTTCAAAAATGTTGACGAGTTTCTGACGCAACTGACTGCAAAGGAAGAGGTAATGGACATTTGAGAGAAACAAACTGTATGATTTCAACTTGACAAATAGCAATCCCCATGTCTTCCTGTATCTTGCTTTGTGGAGATACTCAATCTTGTACTTAAATTTAGTACCGGCAAAGCTCGATGGAACGCCATGATGAATTGTGCAGTGTTGATGAACTCTGGTCATGTTTTTCAACAGATTCCTGATATCCATCCAGCCGTGAGAGATGTGATGATGAATCGGACGTTTAACATCATCAGCCTTCAATTCCCACAGTTCGAAACGCTGGACTGGATTGCATGGTTTGAAGTAAAGCTGATTCCCATCCTCCCCAGTTTTAATGAAGTCATGCTCGCCATTGCTACCTCAGACGTCAACTGCACCAACTACCAAGTCATGTGAGTAGGGGCCAACTTCCTGCTAAAATTAGCCTTGGATTCAATGACTAAAATCTATTGCAAACGTGGGGTGGAAATGTCATGAGTGTATCTTTCCCCATTTACAGTGTAAAAGGAATGGACAGAGCTTTCCCTCAATTGACTCAGGGTAGAAGAGAAGGAATCGCAAGAGTCCTGCTGAAATACCTGAGGATGTCTGTACACCTTATCAATGGACCAGGTAGGGATAACCAAGCAGGTTGTGGTGCTCGTTGGATTTCTGTAGGGTTGTTCATCGCCTCTGCTGGATAAAGTGTGCTTTGTTTGAAAGGAGTGGCATGTTGCTTCCTTGTCTGTTGAATATAACATCAATGTACTCCACTTTGCAATAATCAAAACGACCATACATGTTTTTTAGTTTGCAGGCAGGACATCCACAACGACACTGACTGGCTTGCAATCAACCTGGGTCCATACTCCGAGTACACAACCTATTCGGATCTCAAAGACTTCAACATCTCAGGGGTAAAACAATTGTTTCCAGTGTTCTTTGCATGATCAGAATTGACTAGTTTGACACTGCTCATGTGTGGAATTATGGCTATTTAGAGGGGTATTGCATTTGTATTCTGTTGTCTTCTTCTCCCCAGGTGGCAGTTCTAGACTCCCTCTCACCAAACCAGAAAGCTGAAGTGATACTGGACCCAAGCACTGGCGCTCTGGAGAATGAGACTCTTGTGAAGAACATTTTCATCAGCTTGCTGGAATCTCCAAGGGAAGAGCAGCTCAATGAGTTCTTTGTGACTTTTGTTGAAGTCACCAAGCAGGTGAGTACATCACTCTCTGGCTGGAATGGACCTTGTACAGTGAGACCCGGCTCTCGACAAATTCATCTGAGAAAACAATCAGGATGAAAGGATATCCTTCTAAACCATCAACCATTTATTTTCCAGGAAAACATCACCATCATCACAAACACAGCCGTAAGAGACACAATGCTAAACCTGACCTTGATGGCTCTTGCTCCCAAATTCAACGTCTTTGAGCCAAAAGACTTCCAACTGTGGTTCCAAGTCAATCTGGTTGTTCTGCTGGCCAGCTTCCATCCTGGCAGATTGGTTGTTATCCCCCTAAACATCACCTGTGAATCCTACAATGCCATGTAAGAGACTACTTTACATCCAACAAACGTACAAGGCACTGCCTCGTAAATTACAATTGATGGAAGACTGCACTAATGTCTCCATTTCCTTTTCTCTCAGATTCACGGGTCTCGACCAAAGCTTGGAATCTCTTCCGCCAAACCTCTCAAAGGGTGTGGAGTCAAGCTTGGATGCACTGATGAAGACATTCCAACGTATGTAATAAGCTGATCTTTTTCAACAACAAACACTGTATCATCTGAGGCCAGCATTTATAGAAGATTTAAAAATCTCCAAACAGGCACTTTGTTATTTTGTTTTCTCATATGCACTGTAATCGTTCCGTTAATTGAGTGACCTTATTTCAATTATCTCCCTCAAAGGTTGCTCAAGGCCTCCAGCATTAATTGTGGTAAGTACTCTCTGAGTGGGATCTTATTTCAATTAGACACTTTGTTTACACGATACATGGAAAGACCATGCATCCGGTATCTGCATTGTGGCAATGTTAAGAAAGCCAAAGTATCTCTTTGGTTTTCTCATTGATTTTCACCCTGGTAACGATATTCTCTTCCCCCCATATAGTGCAAACAAACATTGGTCAATGGTAAGTTGACGCTAGCTGTGACCATATTGATTTTCTTTCATCAGATTGGCAATTTATATTTGTGTCTAACAAACTATTGTTTTTATGTTCTCTTCTGCAGAGCAACAACTTTGTGCTGGATTTAACAGGTGGGTTCAGTGCTGTCTTGTACAGTGCATGTTGTAATAGATTGAGACACACAAGGTATCATTTGTAAACTAATAATGTATTTTTCATTACCGTTTCCTACAGCACACAACACCTGTCATCTGGCAATTACTCTGAATCCCTTTGCAATTTCAACGTCTCTGAATATGCCTGCTCTTCAGTAAGTTTATTAAATTCATCACTGAATGTTGTCCGTAGCAACAGACATTCCTCTCATCCACATCTTCTTTGTTGATGTTAATCATGTTGATGTTACAGTTGTCTAATTTGGTTCACGTCCCTGCATCCTTTTCTTTAAAAGACAACCCGTCTGTCAGCGGACAACTTGGTGACGATTCTGAAATGCCAATTGGCGAGCCAAAAGACTTACTCAACGGAAATGTGGAAGCTGTTCTTCCAAAACAATGCTGCTGTTCTGGATCAGGCTCTTCTGGATTACTCCAGCATGGTATGTTGAATCCCAGAATTAGAACAAAATGTTGGCAACTTGTGGATTTTGTCAATGTACATCTGTTTATACCTTTCCAGAAGCCAAACATCAGCAGTCCAGCCATGCTACATGTCCTTGATGCCATCGGAGAGCTCAAAATCAACAGCTTCAGTAATGCACAGCTGAACGACGCCAGTTTCGTCGACAAGTTGTTCCAGAAGAAGCTCCGACCATTCTTGACATCTCTATCCAGGAATTTCCTCTCCTGTCTCAGCTCAACAAACTTCAGTTGTCAGACCTACCAAATTGTGTATGTAAAGCCATAATACCTAATGCAATCTTCAATACAATTGGTGATATGCCTACAATTTAATAAGAAGTCAAGATAACATAAGCTCTGTTCTCTTTCAGCATTAATGCTCTAAGCAGCCAAACAGCCTCCATGGATGGAGAGCAACAACAAGTGATCTTCACTCATTTCATCTATCCATTCCTTTCGAGAAATGACTCATCAGGTAATAAATGGTTCTGGAAAGCACAGAAACATCCACACTTTTCTGGGCCAATCCACTGAACTCATCTGCTTAGGGGGATTTAAAGTCCATTTGTTTAACTCTGCTTTTGTTTCAGATCCCGGCTGTGTCTCAAACACCAGTGGAAGCATGGACTGGCTCCAGAGGAACTTTGGCAACTTTTCTGTTTTTGCAGAACTGCAAGAGTTACAAGTCCTTAATCCCGACTTCTCCAGCGTAAGTGGCCTACGTGTTTGTCTGGATGGTTAACCTCCCAATAATATTATACTTTGCCACTCACTGACATTCCCACTTTTCTTTTTCCTTTTCCTATTTGTAGAAGGAATCACTGTCGCTGCTTACCCCAAGCCAAGTGGCACAGTTGACATTGACCTCTGGGGCATTGAATGACACAGCTGAAATTAAACTTGTGTTTAAGCGGCTGGAGGAAGGAGACGCTTTCAAAAATGTTGACGAGTTTCTGACGCAACTGACTGCAAAGGAAGAGGTAATGCACGTTTGAGAGAAAAAAACTGTATGATTTCAACTTGACAAATAGCAATCCCCATGTCTTCCTGTATCTTGCTTTGTGGAGATACTCAATCTTATACTTAAATTTAGTACCGGCCAAGCTCGATGGAACGCCATGATGAGTTGTGCAGTGTGGATGAACTCTGGTCATGTTTTTCAACAGATTCCTGATATCCATCCAGCCGTGAGAGATGTGATGATGAATCGGACGTTTAACATCATCAGCCTTCAATTCCCACAGTTCGAAACGCTGGACTGGATTGCATGGTTTGAAGTAAAGCTGATTCCCATCCTCCCCAGTTTTAATGAAGTCATGCTCGCCATTGCTACCTCAGACGTCAACTGCACCAACTACCAAGTCATGTGAGTAGGGGCCAACTTCCTGCTAAAATTAGCCTTGGATTCAATGACTAAAATCTATTGCAAACGTGGGGTGGAAATGTCATGAGTGTATCTTTCCCCATTTACAGTGTAAAAGGAATGGACAGAGCTTTCCCTCAATTGACTCAGGGTAGAAGAGAAGGAATCGCAAGAGTCCTGCTGAAATACCTGAGGATGTCTGTACACCTTATCAATGGACCAGGTAGGGATAACCAATCAGTTGTGGTGCTCGTTGGATTTCTGTAGGGTTGTTCATCGCCTCTGCTGGATAAAGTGTGCTTTGTTTGAAAGGAGTGGCATGTTGCTTCCTTGTCTGTTGAATATAACATCAATGTACTCCACTTTGCAATAATCAAAACGACCATACATGTTTTTTAGTTTGCAGGCAGGACATCCACAACGACACTGACTGGCTTGCAATCAACCTGGGTTCATACTCCAAGTACACAACCTATTCGGATCTCAAAGACTTCAACATCTCAGGGGTAAAACAATTGTTTCCAGTGTTCTTTGCATGATCAGAATTGACTAGTTTGACACTGCTCATGTGTGGAATTATGGCTATTTAGAGGGGTATTGCATTTGTATTCTGTTGTCTTCTTCTCCCCAGGTGGCAGTTCTAGACTCCCTCTCACCAAACCAGAAAGCTGAAGTGATACTGGACCCAAGCACTGGCGCTCTGGAGAATGAGACTCTTGTGAAGAACATTTTCATCAGCTTGCTGGAATCTCCAAGGGAAGAGCAGCTCAATGAGTTCTTTGTGACTTTTGTTGAAGTCACCAAGCAGGTGAGTACATCACTCTCTGGCTGGAATGGACCTTGTACAGTGAGACCCGGCTCTCGACAAATTCATCTGACAAAACAATCAGGATGAAAGGATATCCTTCTAAACCATCAACCATTTATTTTCCAGGAAAACATCACCATCATCACAAACACAGCCGTAAGAGACACAATGCTAAACCTGACCTTGATGGCTCTTGCTCCCAAATTCAACGTCTTTGAGCCAAAAGACTTCCAGCTGTGGTTCCAAGTCAATCTGGTTGTTCTGCTGGCCAGCTTCCATCCTGGCAGATTGGTTGTTATCCCCCTAAACATCACCTGTGAATCCTACAATGCCATGTAAGAGACTACTTTACATCCAACAAACGTACAAGGCACTGCCTCGTAAATTACAATTGATGGAAGACTGCACTAATGTCTCCATTTCCTTTTCTCTCAGATTCACGGGTCTCGACCAAAGCTTGGAATCTCTTCCGCCTAACCTCTCAAAGGGTGTGGAGTCAAGCTTGGATGCACTGATGAAGACATTCCAACGTATGTAATAAGCTGATCTTTTTCAACAACAAACACTGTATCATCTGAGGCCAGCATTTATAGAAGATTTAAAAATCTCCAAACAGGCACTTTGTTATTTTGTTTTCTCATATGCACTGTAATCGTTCCGTTAATTGAGTGACCTTATTTCAATTATCTCCCTCAAAGGTTGCTCAAGGCCTCCAGCATTAATTGTGGTAAGTACTCTCTGAGTGGGATCTTATTTCAATTAGACACTTTGTTTACACGATACATGGAAAGACCATGCATCCGGTATCTGCATTGTGGCAATGTTAAGAAAGCCAAAGTATCTCTTTGGTTTTCTCATTGATTTTCACCCTGGTAACGATATTCTCTTCCCCCCATATAGTGCAAACAAACATTGGTCAATGGTAAGTTGACGCTAGCTGTGACCATATTGATTTTCTTTCATCAGATTGGCAATTTATATTTGTGTCTAACAAACTATTGTTTTTATGTTCTCTTCTGCAGAGCAACAACTTTGTGCTGGATTTAACAGGTGGGTTCAGTGCTGTCTTGTACAGTGCATGTTGTAATAGATTGAGACACACAAGGTATCATTTGTAAACTAATAATGTATTTTTCATTACCGTTTCCTACAGCACACAACACCTGTCGTCTGGCAATTACTCTGAATCCCTTTGCAATTTCAACGTCTCTGAATATGCCTGCTCTTCAGTAAGTTTATTAAATTCATCACTGAATGTTGTCCGTAGCAACAGACATTCCTCTCATCCAGATCTTCTTTGTTGATGTTAATCATGTTGATGTTACAGTTGTCTAATTTGGTTCACGTCCCTGCATCCTTTTCTTTAAAAGACAACCCGTCTGTCAGCGGACAACTTGGTGACGATTCTGAAATGCCAATTGGCGAGCCAAAAGACTTACTCAACGGAAATGTGGAAGCTGTTCTTCCAAAACAATGCTGCTGTTCTGGATCAGGCTCTTCTGGATTACTCCAGCATGGTATGTTGAATCCCAGAATTAGAACAAAATGTTGGCAACTTGTGGATTTTGTCAATGTACATCTGTTTATACCTTTCCAGAAGCCAAACATCAGCAGTCCAGCCATGCTACATGTCCTTGATGCCATCGGAGAGCTCAAAATCAACAGCTTCAGTAATGCACAGCTGAACGACGCCAGTTTCGTCGACAAGTTGTTCCAGAAGAAGCTCCGACCATTCTTGACATCTCTATCCAGGAATTTCCTCTCCTGTCTCAGCTCAACAAACTTCAGTTGTCAGACCTACCAAATTGTGTATGTAAAGCCATAATACCTAATGCAATCTTCAATACAATTGGTGATATGCCTACAATTTAATAAGAAGTCAAGATAACATAAGCTCTGTTCTCTTTCAGCATTAATGCTCTAAGCAGCCAAACAGCCTCCATGGATGGAGAGCAACAACAAGTGATCTTCACTCATTTCATCTATCCATTCCTTTCGAGAAATGACTCATCAGGTAATAAATGGTTCTGGAAAGCACAGAAACATCCACACTTTTCTGGGCCAATCCACTGAACTCATCTGCTTAGGGGGATTTAAAGTCCATTTGTTTAACTCTGCTTTTGTTTCAGATCCCGGCTGTGTCTCAAACACCAGTGGAAGCATGGACTGGCTCCAGAGGAACTTTGGCAACTTTTCTGTTTTTGCAGAACTGCAAGAGTTACAAGTCCTTAATCCCGACTTCTCCAGCGTAAGTGGCCTACGTGTTTGTCTGAATGGTTAACCTCCCAATAATATTATACTTTGCCACTCACTGACATTCCCACTTTTCTTTTTCCTTTCCCTATTTGTAGAAGGAATCACTGTCGCTGCTTACCCCAAGCCAAGTGGCACAGTTGACATTGACGTCTGGGGCATTGAATGACACAGCTGAAATTAAACTTGTGTTTAAGCGGCTGGAGGAAGGAGACGCTTTCAAAAATGTTGACGAGTTTCTGACGCAACTGACTGCAAAGGAAGAGGTAATGCACGTTTGAGAGAAAAAAACTGTATGATTTCAACTTGACAAATAGCAATCCCCATGTCATCCTGTATCTTGCTTTGTGGAGATACTCAATCTTATACTTAAATTTAGTACCGGCCAAGCTCGATGGAACGCCATGATGAGTTGTGCAGTGTGGATGAACTCTGGTCATGTTTTTCAACAGATTCCTGATATCCATCCAGCCGTGAGAGATGTGATGATGAATCGGACGTTTAACATCATCAGCCTTCAATTCCCACAGTTCGAAACGCTGGACTGGATTGCATGGTTTGAAGTAAAGCTGATTCCCATCCTCCCCAGTTTTAATGAAGTCATGCTCGCCATTGCTACCTCAGACGTCAACTGCACCAACTACCAAGTCATGTGAGTAGGAGCCAACTTCCTGCTAAAATTAGCCTTGGATTCAATGACTAAAATCTATTGCAAACGTGGGGTGGAAATGTCATGAGTGTATCTTTCCCCATTTACAGTGTAAAAGGAATGGACAGAGCTTTGCCTCAATTGACTCAGGGTAGAAGAGAAGGAATCGCAAGAGTCCTGCTGAAATACCTGAGGATGTCTGTACACCTTATCAATGGACCAGGTAGGGATAACCAAGCAGGTTGTGGTGCTCGTTGGATTTCTGTAGGGTTGTTCATCGCCTCTGCTGGATAAAGTGTGCTTTGTTTGAAAGGAGTGGCATGTTGCTTCCTTGTCTGTTGAATTTAACATCAATGTACTCCACTTTGCAATAATCAAAACGACCATACATGTTTTTTAGTTTGCAGGCAGGACATCCACAACGACACTGACTGGCTTGCAATCAACCTGGGTCCATACTCCGAGTACACAACCTATTCGGATCTCAAAGACTTCAACATCTCAGGGGTAAAACAATTGTTTCCAGTGTTCTTTGCATGATCAGAATTGACTAGTTTGACACTGCTCATGTGTGGAATTATGGCTATTTAGAGGGGTATTGCATTTGTATTCTGTTGTCTTCTTCTCCCCAGGTGGCAGTTCTAGACTCCCTCTCACCAAACCAGAAAGCTGAAGTGATACTGGACCCAAGCACTGGCGCTCTGGAGAATGAGACTCTTGTGAAGAACATTTTCATCAGCTTGCTGGAATCTCCAAGGGAAGAGCAGCTCAATGAGTTCTTTGTGACTTTTGTTGAAGTCACCAAGCAGGTGAGTACATCACTCTCTGGCTGGAATGGACCTTGTACAGTGAGACCCGGCTCTCGACAAATTCATCTGACAAAACAATCAGGATGAAAGGATATCCTTCTAAACCATCAACCATTTATTTTCCAGGAAAACATCACCATCATCACAAACACAGCCGTAAGAGACACAATGCTAAACCTGACCTTGATGGCTCTTGCTCCCAAATTCAACGTCTTTGAGCCAAAAGACTTCCAACTGTGGTTCCAAGTCAATCTGGTTGTTCTGCTGGCCAGCTTCCATCCTGGCAGATTGGTTGTTATCCCCCTAAACATCACCTGTGAATCCTACAATGCCATGTAAGAGACTACTTTACATCCAACAAACGTACAAGGCACTGCCTCGTAAATTACAATTGATGGAAGACTGCACTAATGTCTCCATTTCCTTTTCTCTCAGATTCACGGGTCTCGACCAAAGCTTGGAATCTCTTCCGCCAAACCTCTCAAAGGGTGTGGAGTCAAGCTTGGATGCACTGATGAAGACATTCCAACGTATGTAATAAGCTGATCTTTTTCAACAACAAACACTGTATCATCTGAGGCCAGCATTTATAGAAGATTTAAAAATCTCCAAACAGGCACTTTGTTATTTTGTTTTCTCATATGCACTGTAATCGTTCCGTTAATTGAGTGACCTTATTTCAATTATCTCCCTCAAAGGTTGCTCAAGGCCTCCAGCATTAATTGTGGTAAGTACTCTCTGAGTGGGATCTTATTTCAATTAGACACTTTGTTTACACGATACATGGAAAGACCATGCATCCGGTATCTGCATTGTGGCAATGTTAAGAAAGCCAAAGTATCTCTTTGGTTTTCTCATTGATTTTCACCCTGGTAACGATATTCTCTTCCCCCCATATAGTGCAAACAAACATTGGTCAATGGTAAGTTGACGCTAGCTGTGACCATATTGATTTTCTTTCATCAGATTGGCAATTTATATTTGTGTCTAACAAACTATTGTTTTTATGTTCTCTTCTGCAGAGCAACAACTTTGTGCTGGATTTAACAGGTGGGTTCAGTGCTGTCTTGTACAGTGCATGTTGTAATAGATTGAGACACACAAGGTATCATTTGTAAACTAATAATGTATTTTTCATTACCGTTTCCTACAGCACACAACTGAAGCAACACCTGTCGTCTGGCAATTATTCTGAATCCCTTTGCAATTTCAACGTCTCTGAATATGCCTGCTCTTCAGTAAGTTTCTTAAATTCATCACTGAATGTTGTCCGTAGCAACAGACATTCCTCTCATCCACATCTTCTTTGTTGATGTTAATCATGTTGATGTTACAGTTGTCTAATTTGGTTCACGTCCCTGCATCCTTTTCTTTAAAAGACAACCCGTCTGTCAGCGGACAACTTGGTGACGATTCTGAAATGCCAATTGGCGAGCCAAAAGACTTACTCAACGGAAATGTGGAAGCTGTTCTTCCAAAACAATGCTGCTGTTCTGGATCAGGCTCTTCTGGATTACTCCAGCATGGTATGTTGAATCCCAGAATTAGAACAAAATGTTGGCAACATGTGTGGATTTTGTCAATGTACATCTGTTTATACCTTTCCAGAAGACAAACATCAGCAGTCCAGCCATGCTACATGTCCTTGATGCCATCGGAGAGCTCAAAATCAACAGCTTCAGTAATGCACAGCTGAACGACGCCAGTTTCGTCGACAAGTTGTTCCAGAAGAAGCTCCGACCATTCTTGACATCTCTATCCAGGAATTTCCTCTCCTGTCTCAGCTCAACAAACTTCAGTTGTCAGACCTACCAAATTGTGTATGTAAAGCCATAATACCTAATGCAATCATCAATACAATTGGTGATATGCCTACAATTTAATAAGAAGTCAAGATAACATAAGCTCTGTTCTCTTTCAGCATTAATGCTCTAAGCAGCCAAACAGCCTCCATGGATGGAGAGCAACAACAAGTGATCTTCACTCATTTCATCTATCCATTCCTTTCGAGAAATGACTCATCAGGTAATAAATGGTTCTGGAAAGCACAGAAACATCCACACTTTTCTGGGCCAATCCACTGAACTCATCTGCTTAGGGGGATTTAAAGTCCATTTGTTTAACTCTGCTTTTGTTTCAGATCCCGGCTGTGTCTCAAACACCAGTGGAAGCATGGACTGGCTCCAGAGGAACTTTGGCAACTTTTCTGTTTTTGCAGAACTGCAAGAGTTACAAGTCCTTAATCCCGACTTCTCCAGCGTAAGTGGCCTACGTGTTTGTCTGGATGGTTAACCTCCAATAATATTACTTTGCCACTCACTGACATTCCCACTTTTCTTTTTCCTTTTCCTAATTGTAGAAGGAATCACTGTCGCTGCTTACCCCAACCCAAGTGGCACAGTTGACATTGACCTCTGGGGCATTGAATGACACAGCTGAAATTAAACTTGTGTTTAAGCGGCTGGAGGAAGGAGACGCTTTCAAAAATGTTGACGAGTTTCTGACGCAACTGACTGCAAAGGAAGAGGTAATGGACATTTGAGAGAAACAAACTGTATGATTTCAACTTGACAAATAGCAATCCCCATGTCTTCCTGTATCTTGCTTTGTGGAGATACTCAATCTTGTACTTAAATTTAGTACCGGCAAAGCTCGATGGAACGCCATGATGAATTGTGCAGTGTTGATGAACTCTGGTCATGTTTTTCAACAGATTCCTGATATCCATCCAGCCGTGAGAGATGTGATGATGAATCGGACGTTTAACATCATCAGCCTTCAATTCCCACAGTTCGAAACGCTGGACTGGATTGCATGGTTTGAAGTAAAGCTGATTCCCATCCTCCCCAGTTTTAATGAAGTCATGCTCGCCATTGCTACCTCAGACGTCAACTGCACCAACTACCAAGTCATGTGAGTAGGGGCCAACTTCCTGCTAAAATTAGCCTTGGATTCAATGACTAAAATCTATTGCAAACGTGGGGTGGAAATGTCATGAGTGTATCTTTCCCCATTTACAGTGTAAAAGGAATGGACAGAGCTTTCCCTCAATTGACTCAGGGTAGAAGAGAAGGAATCGCAAGAGTCCTGCTGAAATACCTGAGGATGTCTGTACACCTTATCAATGGACCAGGTAGGGATAACCAAGCAGGTTGTGGTGCTCGTTGGATTTCTGTAGGGTTGTTCATCGCCTCTGCTGGATAAAGTGTGCTTTGTTTGAAAGGAGTGGCATGTTTCTTCCTTGTCTGTTGAATATAACATCAATGTACTCCACTTTGCAATAATCAAAACGACCATACATGTTTTTTAGTTTGCAGGCAGGACATCCACAACGACACTGACTGGCTTGCAATCAACCTGGGTCCATACTCCGAGTACACAACCTATTCGGATCTCAAAGACTTCAACATCTCAGGGGTAAAACAATTGTTTCCAGTGTTCTTTGCATGATCAGAATTGACTAGTTTGACACTGCTCATGTGTGGAATTATGGCTATTTAGAGGGGTATTGCATTTGTATTCTGTTGTCTTCTTCTCCCCAGGTGGCAGTTCTAGACTCCCTCTCACCAAACCAGAAAGCTGAAGTGATACTGGACCCAAGCACTGGCGCTCTGGAGAATGAGACTCTTGTGAAGAACATTTTCATCAGCTTGCTGGAATCTCCAAGGGAAGAGCAGCTCAATGAGTTCTTTGTGACTTTTGTTGAAGTCACCAAGCAGGTGAGTACATCACTCTCTGGCTGGAATGGACCTTGTACAGTGAGACCCGGCTCTCGACAAATTCATCTGACAAAACAATCAGGATGAAAGGATATCCTTCTAAACCATCAACCATTTATTTTCCAGGAAAACATCACCATCATCACAAACACAGCCGTAAGAGACACAATGCTAAACCTGACCTTGATGGCTCTTGCTCCCAAATTCAACGTCTTTGAGCCAAAAGACTTCCAGCTGTGGTTCCAAGTCAATCTGGTTGTTCTGCTGGCCAGCTTCCATCCTGGCAGATTGGTTGTTATCCCCCTAAACATCACCTGTGAATCCTACAATGCCATGTAAGAGACTACTTTACATCCAACAAACGTACAAGGCACTGCCTCGTAAATTACAATTGATGGAAGACTGCACTAATGTCTCCATTTCCTTTTCTCTCAGATTCACGGGTCTCGACCAAAGCTTGGAATCTCTTCCGCCTCACCTCTCAAAGGGTGTGGAGTCAAGCTTGGATGCACTGATGAAGACATTCCAACGTATGTAATAAGCTGATCTTTTTCAACAACAAACACTGTATCATCTGAGGCCAGCATTTATAGAAGATTTTTAAAAATCTCCAAACAGGCACTTTGTTATTGTGTTTTCCCATATGCTCTGTAATCGTTCCGTTAATTGAGTGACCTTATTTCAATTATCTCCCTCAAAGGTTGCTCAAGGCCTCCAGCATTAATTGTGGTAAGTACTCTCTGAGTGGGATCTTATTTCAATTAGACACTTTGTTTACACGATACATGGAAAGGCCATGCATCCGGTATCTGCATTGTGGCATTGTTCAGAAAGCCAAAGTATCTCTTTGGTTTTCTCATTGATTTTCACGCTGGTAACGATATTCTCTCCCCCCCATATAGTGCAAACAAACATTGGTCAATGGTAAGTTGACGCTAGCTGTGACCATATTGATTTTCTTTCATCAGATTGGCAATTTATATTTGTGTCTAACAAACTATTGTTTTTATGTTCTCTTCTGCAGAGCAACAACTTTGTGCTGGATTTAACAGGTGGGTTCAGTGCTGTCTTGTACAGTGCATGTTGTAATAGATTGAGACACACAAGGTATCATTTGTAAACTAATAATGTATTTTTCATTACCGTTTCCTACAGCACACAACTGAAGCAACACCTGTCGTCTGGCAATTATTCTGAATCCCTTTGCAATTTCAACGTCTCTGAATATGCCTGCTCTTCAGTAAGTTTCTTAAATTCATCACTGAATGTTGTCCGTAGCAACAGACATTCCTCTCATCCACATCTTCTTTGTTGATGTTAATCATGTTGATGTTACAGTTGTCTAATTTGGTTCACGTCCCTGCATCCTTTTCTTTAAAAGACAACCCGTCTGTCAGCGGACAACTTGGTGACGATTCTGAAATGCCAATTGGCGAGCCAAAAGACTTACTCAACGGAAATGTGGAAGCTGTTCTTCCAAAACAATGCTGCTGTTCTGGATCAGGCTCTTCTGGATTACTCCAGCATGGTATGTTGAATCCCAGAATTAGAACAAAATGTTGGCAACATGTGTGGATTTTGTCAATGTACATCTGTTTATACCTTTCCAGAAGACAAACATCAGCAGTCCAGCCATGCTACATGTCCTTGATGCCATCGGAGAGCTCAAAATCAACAGCTTCAGTAATGCACAGCTGAACGACGCCAGTTTCGTCGACAAGTTGTTCCAGAAGAAGCTCCGACCATTCTTGACATCTCTATCCAGGAATTTCCTCTCCTGTCTCAGCTCAACAAACTTCAGTTGTCAGACCTACCAAATTGTGTATGTAAAGCCATAATACCTAATGCAATCATCAATACAATTGGTGATATGCCTACAATTTAATAAGAAGTCAAGATAACATAAGCTCTGTTCTCTTTCAGCATTAATGCTCTAAGCAGCCAAACAGCCTCCATGGATGGAGAGCAACAACAAGTGATCTTCACTCATTTCATCTATCCATTCCTTTCGAGAAATGACTCATCAGGTAATAAATGGTTCTGGAAAGCACAGAAACATCCACACTTTTCTGGGCCAATCCACTGAACTCATCTGCTTAGGGGGATTTAAAGTCCATTTGTTTAACTCTGCTTTTGTTTCAGATCCCGGCTGTGTCTCAAACACCAGTGGAAGCATGGACTGGCTCCAGAGGAACTTTGGCAACTTTTCTGTTTTTGCAGAACTGCAAGAGTTACAAGTCCTTAATCCCGACTTCTCCAGCGTAAGTGGCCTACGTGTTTGTCTGGATGGTTAACCTCCAATAATATTACTTTGCCACTCACTGACATTCCCACTTTTCTTTTTCCTTTTCCTAATTGTAGAAGGAATCACTGTCGCTGCTTACCCCAACCCAAGTGGCACAGTTGACATTGACCTCTGGGGCATTGAATGACACAGCTGAAATTAAACTTGTGTTTAAGCGGCTGGAGGAAGGAGACGCTTTCAAAAATGTTGACGAGTTTCTGACGCAACTGACTGCAAAGGAAGAGGTAATGGACATTTGAGAGAAACAAACTGTATGATTTCAACTTGACAAATAGCAATCCCCATGTCTTCCTGTATCTTGCTTTGTGGAGATACTCAATCTTGTACTTAAATTTAGTACCGGCAAAGCTCGATGGAACGCCATGATGAATTGTGCAGTGTTGATGAACTCTGGTCATGTTTTTCAACAGATTCCTGATATCCATCCAGCCGTGAGAGATGTGATGATGAATCGGACGTTTAACATCATCAGCCTTCAATTCCCACAGTTCGAAACGCTGGACTGGATTGCATGGTTTGAAGTAAAGCTGATTCCCATCCTCCCCAGTTTTAATGAAGTCATGCTCGCCATTGCTACCTCAGACGTCAACTGCACCAACTACCAAGTCATGTGAGTAGGGGCCAACTTCCTGCTAAAATTAGCCTTGGATTCAATGACTAAAATCTATTGCAAACGTGGGGTGGAAATGTCATGAGTGTATCTTTCCCCATTTACAGTGTAAAAGGAATGGACAGAGCTTTCTCTCAATTGACTCAGGGTAGAAGAGAAGGAATCGCAAGAGTCCTGCTGAAATACCTGAGGATGTCTGTACACCTTATCAATGGACCAGGTAGGGATAACCAAGCAGGTTGTGGTGCTCGTTGGATTTCTGTAGGGTTGTTCATCGCCTCTGCTGGATAAAGTGTGCTTTGTTTGAAAGGAGTGGCATGTTGCTTCCTTGTCTGTTGAATATAACATCAATGTACTCCACTTTGCAATAATCAAAACGACCATACATGTTTTTTAGTTTGCAGGCAGGACATCCACAACGACACTGACTGGCTTGCAATCAACCTGGGTCCATACTCCGAGTACACAACCTATTCGGATCTCAAAGACTTCAACATCTCAGGGGTAAAACAATTGTTTCCAGTGTTCTTTGCATGATCAGAATTGACTAGTTTGACACTGCTCATGTGTGGAATTATGGCTATTTAGAGGGGTATTGCATTTGTATTCTGTTGTCTTCTTCTCCCCAGGTGGCAGTTCTAGACTCCCTCTCACCAAACCAGAAAGCTGAAGTGATACTGGACCCAAGCACTGGCGCTCTGGAGAATGAGACTCTTGTGAAGAACATTTTCATCAGCTTGCTGGAATCTCCAAGGGAAGAGCAGCTCAATGAGTTCTTTGTGACTTTTGTTGAAGTCACCAAGCAGGTGAGTACATCACTCTCTGGCTGGAATGGACCTTGTACAGTGAGACCCGGCTCTCGACAAATTCATCTGAGAAAACAATCAGGATGAAAGGATATCCTTCTAAACCATCAACCATTTATTTTCCAGGAAAACATCACCATCATCACAAACACAGCCGTAAGAGACACAATGCTAAACCTGACCTTGATGGCTCTTGCTCCCAAATTCAACGTCTTTGAGCCAAAAGACTTCCAACTGTGGTTCCAAGTCAATCTGGTTGTTCTGCTGGCCAGCTTCCATCCTGGCAGATTGGTTGTTATCCCCCTAAACATCACCTGTGAATCCTACAATGCCATGTAAGAGACTACTTTACATCCAACAAACGTACAAGGCACTGCCTCGTAAATTACAATTGATGGAAGACTGCACTAATGTCTCCATTTCCTTTTCTCTCAGATTCACGGGTCTCGACCAAAGCTTGGAATCTCTTCCGCCAAACCTCTCAAAGGGTGTGGAGTCAAGCTTGGATGCACTGATGAAGACATTCCAACGTATGTAATAAGCTGATCTTTTTCAACAACAAACACTGTATCATCTGAGGCCAGCATTTATAGAAGATTTAAAAATCTCCAAACAGGCACTTTGTTATTTTGTTTTCTCATATGCACTGTAATCGTTCCGTTAATTGAGTGACCTTATTTCAATTATCTCCCTCAAAGGTTGCTCAAGGCCTCCAGCATTAATTGTGGTAAGTACTCTCTGAGTGGGATCTTATTTCAATTAGACACTTTGTTTACACGATACATGGAAAGACCATGCATCCGGTATCTGCATTGTGGCAATGTTAAGAAAGCCAAAGTATCTCTTTGGTTTTCTCATTGATTTTCACCCTGGTAACGATATTCTCTTCCCCCCATATAGTGCAAACAAACATTGGTCAATGGTAAGTTGACGCTAGCTGTGACCATATTGATTTTCTTTCATCAGATTGGCAATTTATATTTGTGTCTAACAAACTATTGTTTTTATGTTCTCTTCTGCAGAGCAACAACTTTGTGCTGGATTTAACAGGTGGGTTCAGTGCTGTCTTGTACAGTGCATGTTGTAATAGATTGAGACACACAAGGTATCATTTGTAAACTAATAATGTATTTTTCATTACCGTTTCCTACAGCACACAACTGAAGCAACACCTGTCGTCTGGCAATTATTCTGAATCCCTTTGCAATTTCAACGTCTCTGAATATGCCTGCTCTTCAGTAAGTTTCTTAAATTCATCACTGAATGTTGTCCGTAGCAACAGACATTCCTCTCATCCACATCTTCTTTGTTGATGTTAATCATGTTGATGTTACAGTTGTCTAATTTGGTTCACGTCCCTGCATCCTTTTCTTTAAAAGACAACCCGTCTGTCAGCGGACAACTTGGTGACGATTCTGAAATGCCAATTGGCGAGCCAAAAGACTTACTCAACGGAAATGTGGAAGCTGTTCTTCCAAAACAATGCTGCTGTTCTGGATCAGGCTCTTCTGGATTACTCCAGCATGGTATGTTGAATCCCAGAATTAGAACAAAATGTTGGCAACATGTGTGGATTTTGTCAATGTACATCTGTTTATACCTTTCCAGAAGACAAACATCAGCAGTCCAGCCATGCTACATGTCCTTGATGCCATCGGAGAGCTCAAAATCAACAGCTTCAGTAATGCACAGCTGAACGACGCCAGTTTCGTCGACAAGTTGTTCCAGAAGAAGCTCCGACCATTCTTGACATCTCTATCCAGGAATTTCCTCTCCTGTCTCAGCTCAACAAACTTCAGTTGTCAGACCTACCAAATTGTGTATGTAAAGCCATAATACCTAATGCAATCATCAATACAATTGGTGATATGCCTACAATTTAATAAGAAGTCAAGATAACATAAGCTCTGTTCTCTTTCAGCATTAATGCTCTAAGCAGCCAAACAGCCTCCATGGATGGAGAGCAACAACAAGTGATCTTCACTCATTTCATCTATCCATTCCTTTCGAGAAATGACTCATCAGGTAATAAATGGTTCTGGAAAGCACAGAAACATCCACACTTTTCTGGGCCAATCCACTGAACTCATCTGCTTAGGGGGATTTAAAGTCCATTTGTTTAACTCTGCTTTTGTTTCAGATCCCGGCTGTGTCTCAAACACCAGTGGAAGCATGGACTGGCTCCAGAGGAACTTTGGCAACTTTTCTGTTTTTGCAGAACTGCAAGAGTTACAAGTCCTTAATCCCGACTTCTCCAGCGTAAGTGGCCTACGTGTTTGTCTGGATGGTTAACCTCCCAATAATATTATACTTTGCCACTCACTGACATTCCCACTTTTCTTTTTCCTTTTCCTAATTGTAGAAGGAATCACTGTCGCTGCTTACCCCAACCCAAGTGGCACAGTTGACATTGACCTCTGGGGCATTGAATGACACAGCTGAAATTAAACTTGTGTTTAAGCGGCTGGAGGAAGGAGACGCTTTCAAAAATGTTGACGAGTTTCTGACGCAACTGACTGCAAAGGAAGAGGTAATGGACATTTGAGAGAAACAAACTGTATGATTTCAACTTGACAAATAGCAATCCCCATGTCTTCCTGTATCTTGCTTTGTGGAGATACTCAATCTTGTACTTAAATTTAGTACCGGCAAAGCTCGATGGAACGCCATGATGAATTGTGCAGTGTTGATGAACTCTGGTCATGTTTTTCAACAGATTCCTGATATCCATCCAGCCGTGAGAGATGTGATGATGAATCGGACGTTTAACATCATCAGCCTTCAATTCCCACAGTTCGAAACGCTGGACTGGATTGCATGGTTTGAAGTAAAGCTGATTCCCATCCTCCCCAGTTTTAATGAAGTCATGCTCGCCATTGCTACCTCAGACGTCAACTGCACCAACTACCAAGTCATGTGAGTAGGGGCCAACTTCCTGCTAAAATTAGCCTTGGATTCAATGACTAAAATCTATTGCAAACGTGGGGTGGAAATGTCATGAGTGTATCTTTCCCCATTTACAGTGTAAAAGGAATGGACAGAGCTTTCCCTCAATTGACTCAGGGTAGAAGAGAAGGAATCGCAAGAGTCCTGCTGAAATACCTGAGGATGTCTGTACACCTTATCAATGGACCAGGTAGGGATAACCAAGCAGGTTGTGGTGCTCGTTGGATTTCTGTAGGGTTGTTCATCGCCTCTGCTGGATAAAGTGTGCTTTGTTTGAAAGGAGTGGCATGTTGCTTCCTTGTCTGTTGAATATAACATCAATGTACTCCACTTTGCAATAATCAAAACGACCATACATGTCTTATAGTTTGCAGGCAGGACATCCACAACGACACTGACTGGCTTGCAATCAATCTGGGTCCATACTCCGAGTACACAACCTATTCGGATCTCAAAGACTTCAACATCTCAGGGGTAAAACAATTGTTTCCAGTGTTCTTTGCATGATCAGAATTGACTAGTTTGACACTGCTCATGTGTGGAATTATGGCTATTTAGAGGGGTATTGCATTTGTATTCTGTTGTCTTCTTCTCCCCAGGTGGCAGTTCTAGACTCCCTCTCACCAAACCAGAAAGCTGAAGTGATACTGGACCCAAGCACTGGCGCTCTGGAGAATGAGACTCTTGTGAAGAACATTTTCATCAGCTTGCTGGAGTCGCCAAGGGAAGAGCAGCTCAATGAGTTCTTTGTGACTTTTGTTGAAGTCACCAAGCAGGTGAGTACATCACTCTCTGGCTGGAATGGACCTTGTACAGTGAGACCCGGCTCTCGACAAATTCATCTGACAAAACAATCAGGATGAAAGGATGTCCTTCTAAACCATCAACCATTTATTTTCCAGGAAAACATCACCATCATCACAAACACAGCCGTAAGAGACACAATGCTAAACCTGACCTTGATGGCTCTTGCTCCCAAATTCAACGTCTTTGAGCCAAAAGACTTCCAGCTGTGGTTCCAAGTCAATCTGGTTGTTCTGCTGGCCAGCTTCCATCCTGGCAGATTGGTTGTTATCCCCCTAAACATCACCTGTGAATCCTACAATGCCATGTAAGAGACTACTTTACATCCAACAAACGTACAAGGCACTGCCTCGTAAATTACAATTGATGGAAGACTGCACTAATGTCTCCATTTCCTTTTCTCTCAGATTCACGGGTCTCGACCAAAGCTTGGAATCTCTTCCGCCTCACCTCTCAAAGGGTGTGGAGTCAAGCTTGGATGCACTGATGAAGACATTCCAACGTATGTAATAAGCTGATCTTTTTCAACAACAAACACTGTATCATCTGAGGCCAGCATTTATAGAAGATTTTTAAAAATCTCCAAACAGGCACTTTGTTATTGTGTTTTCCCATATGCTCTGTAATCGTTCCGTTAATTGAGTGACCTTATTTCAATTATCTCCCTCAAAGGTTGCTCAAGGCCTCCAGCATTAATTGTGGTAAGTACTCTCTGAGTGGGATCTTATTTCAATTAGACACTTTGTTTACACGATACATGGAAAGGCCATGCATCCGGTATCTGCATTGTGGCATTGTTCAGAAAGCCAAAGTATCTCTTTGGTTTTCTCATTGATTTTCACGCTGGTAACGATATTCTCTCCCCCCCATATAGTGCAAACAAACATTGGTCAATGGTAAGTTGACGCTAGCTGTGACCATATTGATTTTCTTTCATCAGATTGGCAATTTATATTTGTGTCTAACAAACTATTGTTTTTATGTTCTCTTCTGCAGAGCAACAACTTTGTGCTGGATTTAACAGGTGGGTTCAGTGCTGTCTTGTACAGTGCATGTTGTAATAGATTGAGACACACAAGGTATCATTTGTAAACTAATAATGTATTTTTCATTACCGTTTCCTACAGCACACAACTGAAGCAACACCTGTCGTCTGGCAATTATTCTGAATCCCTTTGCAATTTCAACGTCTCTGAATATGCCTGCTCTTCAGTAAGTTTCTTAAATTCATCACTGAATGTTGTCCGTAGCAACAGACATTCCTCTCATCCACATCTTCTTTGTTGATGTTAATCATGTTGATGTTACAGTTGTCTAATTTGGTTCACGTCCCTGCATCCTTTTCTTTAAAAGACAACCCGTCTGTCAGCGGACAACTTGGTGACGATTCTGAAATGCCAATTGGCGAGCCAAAAGACTTACTCAACGGAAATGTGGAAGCTGTTCTTCCAAAACAATGCTGCTGTTCTGGATCAGGCTCTTCTGGATTACTCCAGCATGGTATGTTGAATCCCAGAATTAGAACAAAATGTTGGCAACATGTGTGGATTTTGTCAATGTACATCTGTTTATACCTTTCCAGAAGACAAACATCAGCAGTCCAGCCATGCTACATGTCCTTGATGCCATCGGAGAGCTCAAAATCAACAGCTTCAGTAATGCACAGCTGAACGACGCCAGTTTCGTCGACAAGTTGTTCCAGAAGAAGCTCCGACCATTCTTGACATCTCTATCCAGGAATTTCCTCTCCTGTCTCAGCTCAACAAACTTCAGTTGTCAGACCTACCAAATTGTGTATGTAAAGCCATAATACCTAATGCAATCATCAATACAATTGGTGATATGCCTACAATTTAATAAGAAGTCAAGATAACATAAGCTCTGTTCTCTTTCAGCATTAATGCTCTAAGCAGCCAAACAGCCTCCATGGATGGAGAGCAACAACAAGTGATCTTCACTCATTTCATCTATCCATTCCTTTCGAGAAATGACTCATCAGGTAATAAATGGTTCTGGAAAGCACAGAAACATCCACACTTTTCTGGGCCAATCCACTGAACTCATCTGCTTAGGGGGATTTAAAGTCCATTTGTTTAACTCTGCTTTTGTTTCAGATCCCGGCTGTGTCTCAAACACCAGTGGAAGCATGGACTGGCTCCAGAGGAACTTTGGCAACTTTTCTGTTTTTGCAGAACTGCAAGAGTTACAAGTCCTTAATCCCGACTTCTCCAGCGTAAGTGGCCTACGTGTTTGTCTGGATGGTTAACCTCCAATAATATTACTTTGCCACTCACTGACATTCCCACTTTTCTTTTTCCTTTTCCTAATTGTAGAAGGAATCACTGTCGCTGCTTACCCCAACCCAAGTGGCACAGTTGACATTGACCTCTGGGGCATTGAATGACACAGCTGAAATTAAACTTGTGTTTAAGCGGCTGGAGGAAGGAGACGCTTTCAAAAATGTTGACGAGTTTCTGACGCAACTGACTGCAAAGGAAGAGGTAATGGACATTTGAGAGAAACAAACTGTATGATTTCAACTTGACAAATAGCAATCCCCATGTCTTCCTGTATCTTGCTTTGTGGAGATACTCAATCTTGTACTTAAATTTAGTACCGGCAAAGCTCGATGGAACGCCATGATGAATTGTGCAGTGTTGATGAACTCTGGTCATGTTTTTCAACAGATTCCTGATATCCATCCAGCCGTGAGAGATGTGATGATGAATCGGACGTTTAACATCATCAGCCTTCAATTCCCACAGTTCGAAACGCTGGACTGGATTGCATGGTTTGAAGTAAAGCTGATTCCCATCCTCCCCAGTTTTAATGAAGTCATGCTCGCCATTGCTACCTCAGACGTCAACTGCACCAACTACCAAGTCATGTGAGTAGGGGCCAACTTCCTGCTAAAATTAGCCTTGGATTCAATGACTAAAATCTATTGCAAACGTGGGGTGGAAATGTCATGAGTGTATCTTTCCCCATTTACAGTGTAAAAGGAATGGACAGAGCTTTCCCTCAATTGACTCAGGGTAGAAGAGAAGGAATCGCAAGAGTCCTGCTGAAATACCTGAGGATGTCTGTACACCTTATCAATGGACCAGGTAGGGATAACCAATCAGTTGTGGTGCTCGTTGGATTTCTGTAGGGTTGTTCATCGCCTCTGCTGGATAAAGTGTGCTTTGTTTGAAAGGAGTGGCATGTTGCTTCCTTGTCTGTTGAATATAACATCAATGTACTCCACTTTGCAATAATCAAAACGACCATACATGTCTTATAGTTTGCAGGCAGGACATCCACAACGACACTGACTGGCTTGCAATCAACCTGGGTCCATACTCCGAGTACACAACCTATTCGGATCTCAAAGACTTCAACATCTCAGGGGTAAAACAATTGTTTCCAGTGTTCTTTGCATGATCAGAATTGACTAGTTTGACACTGCTCATGTGTGGAATTATGGCTATTTAGAGGGGTATTGCATTTGTATTCTGTTGTCTTCTTCTCCCCAGGTGGCAGTTCTAGACTCCCTCTCACCAAACCAGAAAGCTGAAGTGATACTGGACCCAAGCACTGGCGCTCTGGAGAATGAGACTCTTGTGAAGAACATTTTCATCAGCTTGCTGGAGTCTCCAAGGGAAGAGCAGCTCAATGAGTTCTTTGTGACTTTTGTTGAAGTCACCAAGCAGGTGAGTACATCACTCTCTGGCTGGAATGGACCTTGTACAGTGAGACCCGGCTCTCGACAAATTCATCTGACAAAACAATCAGGATGAAAGGATGTCCTTCTAAACCATCAACCATTTATTTTCCAGGAAAACATCACCATCATCACAAACACAGCCGTAAGAGACACAATGCTAAACCTGACCTTGATGGCTCTTGCTCCCAAATTCAACGTCTTTGAGCCAAAAGACTTCCAGCTGTGGTTCCAAGTCAATCTGGTTGTTCTGCTGGCCAGCTTCCATCCTGGCAGATTGGTTGTTATCCCCCTAAACATCACCTGTGAATCCTACAATGCCATGTAAGAGACTACTTTACATCCAACAAACGTACAAGGCACTGCCTCGTAAATTACAATTGATGGAAGACTGCACTAATGTCTCCATTTCCTTTTCTCTCAGATTCACGGGTCTCGACCAAAGCTTGGAATCTCTTCCGCCTCACCTCTCAAAGGGTGTGGAGTCAAGCTTGGATGCACTGATGAAGACATTCCAACGTATGTAATAAGCTGATCTTTTTCAACAACAAACACTGTATCATCTGAGGCCAGCATTTATAGAAGATTTTTAAAAATCTCCAAACAGGCACTTTGTTATTGTGTTTTCCCATATGCTCTGTAATCGTTCCGTTAATTGAGTGACCTTATTTCAATTATCTCCCTCAAAGGTTGCTCAAGGCCTCCAGCATTAATTGTGGTAAGTACTCTCTGAGTGGGATCTTATTTCAATTAGACACTTTGTTTACACGATACATGGAAAGGCCTTGCATCCGGTATCTGCATTGTGGCATTGTTCAGAAAGCCAAAGTATCTCTTTGGTTTTCTCATTGATTTTCACGCTGGTAACGATATTCTCTTCCCCCCATATAGTGCAAACAAACATTGGTCAATGGTAAGTTGACGCTAGCTGTGACCATATTGATTTTCTTTCATCAGATTGGCAATTTATGTTTGTGTCTAACAAACTATTGTTTTTATGTTCTCTTCTGCAGAGCAACAACTTTGTGCTGGATTTAACAGGTGGGTTCAGTGCTGTCTTGTACAGTGCATGTTGTAATACATTGAGACACACAAGGTATCATTTGTAAACTAATAATGTATTTTTAATTACCGTTTCCTACAGCACACAACTGAAGCAACACCTGTTGTCTGGCAATTATTCTGAATCCCTTTGCAATTTCAACGTCTCTGAATATGCCTGCTCTTCAGTAAGTTTATTAAATTCATCACTGAATGTTGTCCGTAGCAACAGATATTCCTCTCATCCACATCTTCTTTGTTGATGTTAATCATGTTGATGTTACAGTTGTCTAATTTGGTTCACGTCCCTGCATCCTTTTCTTTAAAAGACAACCCGTCTGTCAGCGGACAACTTGGTGACGATTCTGAAATGCCAATTGGCGAGCCAAAAGACTTACTCAACGGAAATGTGGAAGCTGTTCTTCCAAAACAATGCTGCTGTTCTGGATCAGGCTCTTCTGGATTACTCCAGCATGGTATGTTGAATCCCAGAATTAGAACAAAATGTTGGCAACTTGTGGATTTTGTCAATGTACATCTGTTTATACCTTTCCAGAAGACAAACATCAGCAGTCCAGCCATGCTACATGTCCTTGATGCCATCGGAGAGCTCAAAATCAACAGCTTCAGTAATGCACAGCTGAACGACGCCAGTTTCGTCGACAAGTTGTTCCAGAAGAAGCTCCGACCATTCTTGACATCTCTATCCAGGAATTTCCTCTCCTGTCTCAGCTCAACAAACTTCAGTTGTCAGACCTACCAAATTGTGTATGTAAAGCCATAATACCTAATGCAATCTTCAATACAATTGGTGATATGCCTACAATTTAATAAGAAGTCAAGATAACATAAGCTCTGTTCTCTTTCAGCATTAATGCTCTAAGCAGCCAAACAGCCTCCATGGATGGAGAGCAACAACAAGTGATCTTCACTCATTTCATCTATCCATTCCTTTCGAGAAATGACTCATCAGGTAATAAATGGTTCTGGAAAGCACAGAAACATCCACACTTTTCTGGGCCAATCCACTGAACTCATCTGCTTAGGGGGATTTAAAGTCCATTTGTTTAACTCTGCTTTTGTTTCAGATCCCGGCTGTGTCTCAAACACCAGTGGAAGCATGGACTGGCTCCAGAGGAACTTTGGCAACTTTTCTGTTTTTGCAGAACTGCAAGAGTTACAAGTCCTTAATCCCGACTTCTCCAGCGTAAGTGGCCTACGTGTTTGTCTGGATGGTTAACCTCCCAATAATATTATACTTTGCCACTCACTGACATTCCCACTTTTCTTTTTCCTTTTCCTATTTGTAGAAGGAATCACTGTCGCTGCTTACCCCAAGCCAAGTGGCACAGTTGACATTGACCTCTGGGGCATTGAATGACACAGCTGAAATTAAACTTGTGTTTAAGCGGCTGGAGGAAGGAGACGCTTTCAAAAATGTTGACGAGTTTCTGACGCAACTGACTGCAAAGGAAGAGGTAATGCACGTTTGAGAGAAAAAAACTGTATGATTTCAACTTGACAAATAGCAATCCCCATGTCTTCCTGTATCTTGCTTTGTGGAGATACTCAATCTTATACTTAAATTTAGTACCGGCCAAGCTCGATGGAACGCCATGATGAGTTGTGCAGTGTGGATGAACTCTGGTCATGTTTTTCAACAGATTCCTGATATCCATCCAGCCGTGAGAGATGTGATGATGAATCGGACGTTTAACATCATCAGCCTTCAATTCCCACAGTTCGAAACGCTGGACTGGATTGCATGGTTTGAAGTAAAGCTGATTCCCATCCTCCCCAGTTTTAATGAAGTCATGCTCGCCATTGCTACCTCAGACGTCAACTGCACCAACTACCAAGTCATGTGAGTAGGAGCCAACTTCCTGCTAAAATTAGCCTTGGATTCAATGACTAAAATCTATTGCAAACGTGGGGTGGAAATGTCATGAGTGTATCTTTCCCCATTTACAGTGTAAAAGGAATGGACAGAGCTTTCCCTCAATTGACTCAGGGTAGAAGAGAAGGAATCGCAAGAGTCCTGCTGAAATACCTGAGGATGTCTGTACACCTTATCAATGGACCAGGTAGGGATAACCAAGCAGGTTGTGGTGCTCGTTGGATTTCTGTAGGGTTGTTCATCGCCTCTGCTGGATAAAGTGTGCTTTGTTTGAAAGGAGTGGCATGTTGCTTCCTTGTCTGTTGGATATAACATCAATGTACTCCACTTTGCAATAATCAAAACGACCATACATGTCTTTTAGTTTGCAGGCAGGACATCCACAACGACACTGACTGGCTTGCAATCAACCTGGGTCCATACTCCGAGTACACAACCTATTCGGATCTCAAAGACTTCAACATCTCAGGGGTAAAACAATTGTTTCCAGTGTTCTTTGCATGATCAGAATTGACTAGTTTGACACTGCTCATGTGTGGAATTATGGCTATTTAGAGGGGTATTGCATTTGTATTCTGTTGTCTTCTTCTCCCCAGGTGGCAGTTCTAGACTCCCTCTCACCAAACCAGAAAGCTGAAGTGATACTGGACCCAAGCACTGGCGCTCTGGAGAATGAGACTCTTGTGAAGAACATTTTCATCAGCTTGCTGGAATCTCCAAGGGAAGAGCAGCTCAATGAGTTCTTTGTGACTTTTGTTGAAGTCACCAAGCAGGTGAGTACATCACTCTCTGGCTGGAATGGACCTTGTACAGTGAGACCCGGCTCTCGACAAATTCATCTGACAAAACAATCAGGATGAAAGGATATCCTTCTAAACCATCAACCATTTATTTTCCAGGAAAACATCACCATCATCACAAACACAGCCGTAAGAGACACAATGCTAAACCTGACCTTGATGGCTCTTGCTCCCAAATTCAACGTCTTTGAGCCAAAAGACTTCCAACTGTGGTTCCAAGTCAATCTGGTTGTTCTGCTGGCCAGCTTCCATCCTGGCAGTTTGGTTGTTATCCCCCTAAACATCACCTGTGAATCCTACAATGCCATGTAAGAGACTACTTTACATCCAACAAACGTACAAGGCACTGCCTCGTAAATTACAATTGATGGAAGACTGCACTAATGTCTCCATTTCCTTTTCTCTCAGATTCACGGGTCTCGACCAAAGCTTGGAATCTCTTCCGCCAAACCTCTCAAAGGGTGTGGAGTCAAGCTTGGATGCACTGATGAAGACATTCCAACGTATGTAATAAGCTGATCTTTTTCAACAACAAACACTGTATCATCTGAGGCCAGCATTTATAGAAGATTTAAAAATCTCCAAACAGGCACTTTGTTATTTTGTTTTCTCATATGCACTGTAATCGTTCCGTTAATTGAGTGACCTTATTTCAATTATCTCCCTCAAAGGTTGCTCAAGGCCTCCAGCATTAATTGTGGTAAGTACTCTCTGAGTGGGATCTTATTTCAATTAGACACTTTGTTTACACGATACATGGAAAGACCATGCATCCGGTATCTGCATTGTGGCAATGTTAAGAAAGCCAAAGTATCTCTTTGGTTTTCTCATTGATTTTCACCCTGGTAACGATATTCTCTTCCCCCCATATAGTGCAAACAAACATTGGTCAATGGTAAGTTGACGCTAGCTGTGACCATATTGATTTTCTTTCATCAGATTGGCAATTTATATTTGTGTCTAACAAACTATTGTTTTTATGTTCTCTTCTGCAGAGCAACAACTTTGTGCTGGATTTAACAGGTGGGTTCAGTGCTGTCTTGTACAGTGCATGTTGTAATAGATTGAGACACACAAGGTATCATTTGTAAACTAATAATGTATTTTTCATTACCGTTTCCTACAGCACACAACACCTGTCGTCTGGCAATTACTCTGAATCCCTTTGCAATTTCAACGTCTCTGAATATGCCTGCTCTTCAGTAAGTTTATTAAATTCATCACTGAATGTTGTCCGTAGCAACAGACATTCCTCTCATCCAGATCTTCTTTGTTGATGTTAATCATGTTGATGTTACAGTTGTCTAATTTGGTTCACGTCCCTGCATCCTTCTCTTTAAAAGACAACCCGTCTGTCAGCGGACAACTTGGTGACGATTCTGAAATGCCAATTGGCGAGCCAAAAGACTTACTCAACGGAAATGTGGAAGCTGTTCTTCCAAAACAATGCTGCTGTTCTGGATCAGGCTCTTCTGGATTACTCCAGCATGGTATGTTGAATCCCAGAATTAGAACAAAATGTTGGCAACTTGTGGATTTTGTCAATGTACATCTGTTTATACCTTTCCAGAAGACAAACATCAGCAGTCCAGCCATGCTACATGTCCTTGATGCCATCGGAGAGCTCAAAATCAACAGCTTCAGTAATGCACAGCTGAACGACGCCAGTTTCGTCGACAAGTTGTTCCAGAAGAAGCTCCGACCATTCTTGACATCTCTATCTAGGAATTTCCTCTCCTGTCTCAGCTCAACAAACTTCAGTTGTCAGACCTACCAAATTGTGTATGTAAAGCCATAATACCTAATGCAATCTTCAATACAATTGGTGATATGCCTACAATTTAATAAGAAGTCAAGATAACATAAGCTCTGTTCTCTTTCAGCATTAATGCTCTAAGCAGCCAAACAGCCTCCATGGATGGAGAGCAAAAACAAGTGATCTTCACTCATTTCATCTATCCATTCCTTTCGAGAAATGACTCATCAGGTAATAAATGGTTCTGGAAAGCACAGAAACATCCACACTTTTCTGGGCCAATCCACTGAACTCATCTGCTTAGGGGGATTTAAAGTCCATTTGTTTAACTCTGCTTTTGTTTCAGATCCCGGCTGTGTCTCAAACACCAGTGGAAGCATGGACTGGCTCCAGAGGAACTTTGGCAACTTTTCTGTTTTTGCAGAACTGCAAGAGTTACAAGTCCTTAATCCCGACTTCTCCAGCGTAAGTGGCCTACGTGTTTGTCTGGATGGTTAACCTCCCAATAATATTATACTTTGCCACTCACTGACATTCCCACTTTTCTTTTTCCTTTTCCTATTTGTAGAAGGAATCACTGTCGCTGCTTACCCCAAGCCAAGTGGCACAGTTGACATTGACCTCTGGGGCATTGAATGACACTGCTGAAATTAAACTTGTGTTTAAGCGGCTGGAGGAAGGAGACGCTTTCAAAAATGTTGACGAGTTTCTGACGCAACTGACTGCAAAGGAAGAGGTAATGCACGTTTGAGAGAAAAAAACTGTATGATTTCAACTTGACAAATAGCAATCCCCATGTCTTCCTGTATCTTGCTTTGTGGAGATACTCAATCTTATACTTAAATTTAGTACCGGCCAAGCTCGATGGAACGCCATGATGAGTTGTGCAGTGTGGATGAACTCTGGTCATGTTTTTCAACAGATTCCTGATATCCATCCAGCCGTGAGAGATGTGATGATGAATCGGACGTTTAACATCATCAGCCTTCAATTCCCACAGTTCGAAACGCTGGACTGGATTGCATGGTTTGAAGTAAAGCTGATTCCCATCCTCCCCAGTTTTAATGAAGTCATGCTCGCCATTGCTACCTCAGACGTCAACTGCACCAACTACCAAGTCATGTGAGTAGGGGCCAACTTCCTGCTAAAATTAGCCTTGGATTCAATGACTAAAATCTATTGCAAACGTGGGGTGGAAATATCATGAGTGTATCTTTCCCCATTTACAGTGTAAAAGGAATGGACAGAGCTTTCCCTCAATTGACTCAGGGTAGAAGAGAAGGAATCGCAAGAGTCCTGCTGAAATACCTGAGGATGTCTGTACACCTTATCAATGGACCAGGTAGGGATAACCAAGCAGGTTGTGGTGCTCGTGGTTCTTCTGTTGTATCCGTTTACATGTTGCTTCCAGCAGTGGCGGTTCTAGCTTATATGTCGCCCTGGGTGAACTTCCCCTTCAGCCCCCCCCCCCTTAAAACAAAACAAAAAACTAATTTTATTCAGACATTTGGAACAACACAAATATATAACCATAACATTTAAAATGATATAAATAGACAAATATATACAAAAATAAGACTAATAAATATCAGAAAGAAGTAGCAAAGACAAATTGTAGAATATAAATACAAATAAAAAAGATAATCTAATTATTACACTATTACCATGTTGCTAACAAAAAACACAAATAAAACTAAATAGCACAAATCCTATAACACACAAATAGACAAATAGAATAACACACTTATAATGAAGAGAACCTGGTTATTACACTACTGCACTTCAAACAAGAAACACACAAACTAAATTGCACAACTGACCTCTAAACCCTGACCTTTCTTGCCTTCCTTTATGCAAAGTCATCAATTACATCATCATAAGAAACCTGCCCAGCATTTGCATGGTTAATACTGATGACAGCAAGGCCACTAAGGGGTTCCTGTGACATGGTGGACCTCAGGTAGGATTTGATGAGCTTCAGCTTCGAAAAGCTCCACTCTGCTTCAGCTAACGTCACTGGAAGAGTAAGACCAATTCTGAGAGCATTCTGGGTATATTTCTGAGAGCTCCCTTTCGTGTATAAATATCAGCAGCTCAAGCAGGGTCATGGTCTTTGATGGCAAGTCAGGCAAGTTCTTCAATTCCTATGCCTGAGTGGTCTTTATAGTGCAGTGTCATACTAAGGGCCTCACATTGTTCTGTCAGCTCCTCATTTGAGAGACTTTGGAAGGTTGACAGCACTCCAAACTTCTCTCCCACATTTTCCAATGTGGAAAATCATTCCTGAAGGTCTGAGGTTGCAGCGTCAACAACGACATTGAAAAATGTCACCTCCAGCTTCTTGAGAGCCTCACTCTAAGACTCAACAAATGATTTGTATGAAAAGTGCTGCTCTGTGGACCTCAGCCTTTTTTGTTGTTGAACGGTTAAGGTGCTCTTTCATGACTGGATCAAATCGTGCCATCAGTTCAACCTCTGAGGAAATTTACATTTGATGGAGAGTACAGTGTTTCTGTGTGTCCCCTTAGTGCCAGATTTCCAATGGCCAGAGACTGCACAATAGCAGTCAGATATGTCAACACCTCTCTCCATCTTATCCGCTCAGCCGCAATAAGTGCATGCTTATCAATTGTTTCCCCTTTTTTGATCCTCATTGCCAGTTCTTTCCATGTTTTCATGCTGTGTTGGTGTTCTGGACTGCTGTTGTTTGAAGTCAGCAAAGAACCTGCATGTTTCCAGCCTGTCAGTTTTCTAAATACATTTTCTTCTTAGAAAACAGTTTGCAGCAGAAGCAGAAGAGTCTGTTGTTTCTTTCTGAATACACCAACCAACTCCTAGGGATTATTTCACCACTCACCAAGGTCTTCCTGAAATACTGGTGGTGGCAACTTCTTCCATCACTCTCATTCCTTGGGAAAACAAAGTTAGGTTGTACCTCACTTGGTCCTCTGCAAACTAGTTGTGTTGAATTCTGTCAGTCAGAACTGAAGGCCAGTAAGCAGGGTCTGTAGACAGTGGTTCATCCTCAGCAGCAGGATTTGGTGGGGATGCTGCTACAGGAATGGAAATGGAAAGCACATGGGCATTAGTTTACACACATTATTCACAGAATTTATAATGGTGGAACAACCCACATTCCAGTAATAATAAAATCATCATTGTTACCTACAATATGGAAGCATAAACTTTGCAAAAGGAAATTATTTACACACCTGAAAATTCCTGCTGGGGAGAAGTGGAAGCAAATGGGTCTTCATCCTCATCCTTAGGCTCAGACAACATTTGTGAAGACACCTGTGTGGCTGAGGAGGTAGATGGCTCCTCATCCTGGCCAGTGGCAGAGGGGGCTCCAAAATATTTTAGAAGTGCCCCTGAATTTGCATTGAAATACAGTATAGATGAGTCTGACACCCTCAATTTGTTGTCATTATTCACAATTTACCAAACTTTCAGAATAGAAACCAAATGAACCATACAACCTCCTTGGCTTATTCTAGGTATAAGACACTCCAAAAGACTCAATATATCAGAAAAGATAATAATATAATATATATTATAAAAGACGTCCTTTTAAGTTAGCCTACAGCATTGGAAATTCCCCTTATGAGCTCAGGACCTAGTCAATACAATCACAGAAAACCTTTATGATGTCACCTCAATGAAACCAAATCAATAATGTGCTAGTTGGGTTGTAAATGTTTTGCTGCAGGCTACACACATTATCATGATGATACTGTGTGAAATTATATCCAATGTTATGGAAGCTAGTTTGACAGAAAACTGAAAATTGTCGCCCTATGTGTAATAGCATAGCAAGCAACATAGCAACATAGGCTAACAAACAGAAGTGTTATACTAGCCTATTTCGTTACAAGCATAATATTATACTCATAAAGAGATGACATCGCTGCATACCTTTATCTTTCACACGTTTCTCCTCTTCTTCTTTCCTCTTTTTCCTAAACTGGGCTCCTGATTGGCTTAGACCTTTTCTTATCCATTTGTGTTGATTTGTCACTCGAGCATCAATACATTACCCATCCCCCAACACTGTCAACCAAGAGTCAAGACTAAACCAGTTCACCTTGGTGGTGTGCAGACTGGTTTTATATTATTCTTAACGATTTCGCACAAACCAGAAAAAAAATGCAACAATATGTCTGTGAAACTATATATTCACAGTATTATGAATGAATTGTGGTTTATTTGGTAGCATTACGTAGTGTGACTGATTTTACTAATTGCATTAGTACTGTACAAAGTTAGAGGTGCACTATCTGATAGATTCCCCGGCTCCTCCCACCTCGGGCTTCCAGTGGGGAGACCTGAGGTCAACCTAGCCCCGCCCCCCTCCCCATCTCATACTTCTGAGTGGGAGACTTTCCCAGGCAGTAGCCTGCCTAACTCACAAACTAGAATCAGTGTGCCCACTCCGACAAGGTTAATTGACCCACAGTCCCACACGGTGACATGATATCATTGACGTGACGTGCAAATGAGCGATATTCCCATGTCGCCCACACCTAAATCCGCCACTGCTTCCATGAAAAAATAAATCCATGTAGGCTTCTCCACATTTAACTAATCAAAATGGCCATCCATGTCTTTTAGCTTGCAGGCAGGAAATCCACAATGATGCTGACTGGCTTGCAATCAACCTGGGTCCATACTCCGAATACACAACCTATTCTGATCTCAAAGCCTTCAACATCTCAGGGGTAAAACACTTGTTTGCTACTCTTTTTTTTGTAATTTGACGCTGTTCATGCAGAGATATGGCCAGATATGGTGGATTGCATTTGTATTCTGTTGTCTTCTTCTCCCCAGGTGGCAGTTGTAGACTCCCTCTCACCAAACCAGAAAGCTGAGCTGATACTGGACCCCACGAACCTGGCAAATGAAACTCTTGTGCAAGAGGTTTTCCTATTAGTTCTGGGGTCTTCAGATGTGGTGGAGATTGGTCCATTTTTCCAATCATTTGTGGAGGTTGCTTCAAAGGTTTGTATTTTGATTCTTGGTATTGAGATGATTGGTTTATTTTAACACTTCTTAACAACATTGTCATCATGGTAAACCAGGAGTGGTCCTAAGCTTTTGCCATACATGCAATAGATTGTGAACTACTCAACATAGCTAAGGCAAGACTCTAGCCACTCATTTTAAATACTGTTGTTGTGTTTATAGCAATGCATTTTCTCTGATGCTGCTAATCTACGAAGCACCTCCTTACAGAATGTTTATTATTTACTTTTTTTTTTTTTACAGAGAAACCTGACAGCTATTGAGCCAGGACTGCGAGACACCCTCTTAAATCTGACGCTGATGGCACTCGCCCCCAAATTGCAGACACTAGATACTCAGGGATTCAAGCTTTGGTTCCAGGTCTATCTTCCGTTATTCCTCCCAAGCATTCATCCTGGGACCTTTTCCATCATCCCAAGAAACATCAGCTGTGACTCCTATAGTGCTATGTGAGTTTCAGCTCTCAGTGTTTGCAATGATTATTGAGGATGTGATTTGGCATGTGATTGCCAGATACTGTAAATTCCAAATGCCTATTCTACATAATGTGCATTAGTACATTTAAGAGGTTGTCTTTAAATATAACTTTTTTTTTTTAACACAGCATCAAGGGGTGTGATAATGTGGCCACTAGGCTGTCGCTGATGCAGTCCCAGCAAGTCTTCATGTTCACCAAGGATTATTTGACAGGCCAATCCATTGAAGGTAACAGAATGAGTCCTCTAACTCAAAAATATCATGTTACTATGTTGGCTGCACTAAAGTCTATTTGAAGCAGATAAGGCGGCAGCAGCAAGTTTACCTAGCCCCCATTTAAATAGGCGGGAAATGTTTTTAAATTATACCGTCTATTCACAAAAACGATCTGCCGCCTGAAGGGATTTCACCGACCCTCCGACGCTGCCCAAATGCTCTGTCTAAACGCAACTACGCCTCATACGCAATACAAGCAAGAAATGAAAGATACACTTACTGTAAACAGTTTAGGAAAGTTGCACCTGGCTGTATTTTGAGAAACACAAGAAATGGAATGGAATGGTCCAATGGAAATGCGAGCGCAAGGTGAGAGGATTCGCCATAGCCGAGTTGCTGTGAAAACAGCTGGGTGCAACTTTGCTAAACCGCGCACAGTAAGTGTGGGTGGCAGGTAGCCTAGTGGCTTCTGGTTCGAATACCCGAGCCGACAAGGTGAAAAACATGTCGATGTGTCCTTCAGCAAGGCACTTAACCCTAATTTGCTCCAGTGGCTGACCCTGTAGGTATGCCATCATTGTAAATACGAATTTGTTCATAGCTGACTTGCCTAGTTAAATAAAGGTAAAATTAAAAGTGTATCTTTTGTATTTGACGGGATTGTAGTTTGCCAGCTGTGATCAGTACCATCAGCTGAAAACCCAGAGCTACGATTTAACTGACTTAGAAATACAACATAACTCCATGCTTTATCAAAATACATTATCAAATAAAAAGTTATTGTTTTTTACATAAGCTAGGTATAATGGCTAGCTAAAAAATGTATAAACGCTACAAAGTATTAAAACCTAGCATATTGTTACTGTACACGTGACAACATTTCATATTAATATTGAAAAGTTGACATACCTGTGGTAGAGTTCACATACCTATATATAGTGTACAATAGATCAGGAAAATGGGAGTGTAGCAGCTAGCTAGCTTGCTAGCTACACAATTATAGCAGCTACATTCTTGACCTTGGTCAGAACAGAGCTAAAGCAATAAAGACTGATGTCAGAGAGCTGATGTCATAAAAGAGGCCCAACCTCCTAATGGAAAGATTTGTGGAATGGGACAACATCTGGGACCAGATCTAAACCAGCAACTTAGAAAGTTGAGAGACGTCACAACCTTCAACAAATAAACATTCAGACATGTACCTACGGTGCCTTCGGAAAGTATTCACACTTACCAAACTTGATACACATAAAACAAATAGAAGAACATGTTTATAAATAAAGGGGACATAGATTTATCAATAATGGCTATTGATGCCGAAAAGGCTTTTCTATTCAAAACTTTGGAAGCTTTCAACTTTCCAGCTAAAATAATAAATTCATAAAAATATTGTATAATGTTCTAAAGCAAAAATATACACAAATAATACATTAATATGAAAATGCTTTATAAAGGGGCACAAGACAGGGGTGTCCCCTCTCCCCCTCTGTTTTTATTGGCAATTGAACTGCGTGCAAACATAATTAGACAGTACCCAAATGTAACAGA
Source organism: Thymallus thymallus (assembly GCA_023634145.1). NCBI lineage: Eukaryota > Metazoa > Chordata > Actinopteri > Salmoniformes > Salmonidae > Thymallus > Thymallus thymallus. Next base: position 33,035,946 of record CM042406.1, on the reverse strand, counting down.
TATCAGTATTGGTAACATGAATAGAAACAAAACTTATTACAGATGATCTCCTGATATACCTGACCAATATTGGAAACTCAATGCCCCCTTTAAATAATGGCAATAGGAAAAAGAATAAGAATAACTCACAATCTACAGCAATATTTAGGATGCTTAATAATTGACAAAACAAGCAACAAAAATATATAGATAACTTTGTCCCATTACTCCACAATATGACCCAGATCTAAGTAAATTGAATAATCTTCCCATAAATCTTACAGGTAGAATAAACCTATTTAGTTTGGCAGGGCTGCTAAAGTTTTTAGTATTTATTTTTGGTAATACTAATTACCCCACCGAAGGCATTCTTTAAAAAAGTATACTCGATGCTAACAGACTTTATATGGGCAAATAAAAATTATTGAATAATAAGGAATATTTTACATCTTCCTAAGTCTGAGGGTGGTTTTAACCTTCCAGACTTGCTTTCTGGGGATGCTACAAAGTCCAGAAGTTATGGGGGGAGCTAAAACGCTGGCTGTCAGAAGTGTTACAATCTAAATTTACTTTGAATCCGTCTGTTTGCATATTTCAATGGGGGTGTAGTGAGATACCCAGTAGGCTGGACGATTTTATTCTCATCATTCATCCCAAAAAAAAACGTGATCATTAACTAAATCTGCCATCATTAACAAAATGTAAAAATCTAAATGATTTAGAATTGAAATATTGAAAGCATGGGCAACCGAGAAAAACAAATTGGTGCAATTTAAGGCCAAGTGGCAAACAATAATGCAGGCACTAGGGATGGGGGTGTGAGCATGCGGTCTGGGCAGATCAGATGGAGTCATTGTTTGTGTGCACCTGTAAGTTGTTGTTCATATCTATAAGTACAAAATAATAATAATAATAATAATAATAATAGGATTCACACCCCTTGACTTCACATTTTGAAATGTTGTGTCACTGGCACAATACCCCATAATGTCAAAGTGGAGTGATTTTTTGAATGACTACCTCATCTCTGTACCCCACACATACAATTATATGTAAGGTCCCTCAGTCGAGCAGTGAATTTCAAACACAGATTCAACCACAAAGACCAGGGAGGTTTTTGTAAATTTGATATTTCTGTATTTCATTTTCAATACATTGCAACATTTTCTAAAAACATGTTTTCACCTTGACATTATGGGGTAGTTTGTAGATGGTTGAAAAAATGCAATTTAATCCATTTTGAAGTCAGGCTGTAACAACAAAATGTGGAATAAGTCAAGGGGTATGAGTACTTTCTGAAGGTAGTGTAGCTAACTAGCAGTTTTGGAGACAGCGTCGCGTTTCAAGCAAAGAGATTTGAGGTGGCTAATTAAAAGTAAAAAAGTTAATTGTTTCGTCCCACAGTTAGCCAAAGTTGTTTACAGTAATTTGCCTCGTCATCTGTCTGACGAGTTCGGTTTACATTTAGCAATGGTGATGTGCTCTAACATGGCATTTCTATCTGTTAACAACGTTTGGCTACTGACTGTGGTCCAGATGTTTCACGTCTCAATGGGACATCATTTGTTTCTACACCACATAACAGAGTATCTATCACCATCTATTGGATTGATAGAATAACTAAAGCTATGAATGACGAATAGATCGATTGTAAGCTATTGTTCCATTATTTTTTATTATTATTTTGGTTCCTCCCCAAAGGATTCTCCTGTGTGAAGAATGTGGGAGACGACAGGGATTGGCTTGCAAGCAACTTTGGACAATTCCGGATCTATGCTTCATATGTGGACTTTGTGACCCTGAAGAGTGATTTCAATGGAGTAAGTCACAAGGCATTATGACAGTGAAACATCTTTTGTATTACAGATCTGAGTCTGAAGCTATTTTCCTCTTGCAGTCATTTCTCTGGGGTCAGATCATTTAAATGTAGGAACTGAAAATGAGTATCAGTTGTTCCTTAATTGAAGTGGTAATAACCTCATTGGCTGTGAGGTCCTGATGTCAGACACCTGTTTAAATGATGTTCGATCTCCAGGTGAAAGCAGCAGATCTCCTTACTCCTACCCAGCTGGCTCAGCTCGCGACGATTCCCTCCCGACTAAAAGGGGCACAGGATGTCAACAAAATCATGGCGGCCATCAGTCCGGCTAACTTTGGATGGTTCTTTGACATACTCTCACCTGCTATTCAGGTACGTACAGTATCTGTCTGCTAACCTGTCAGGTACACAGCATCGATGTTTCTGATTAGAATTGTAGTTGTTCTACAATACTAAAATAGTTTTGAGAGACATTACTAACATAAGTAATGTCTGTTGTTTATTGGGTTTTAGTTAGGATTGCCATATGTAATATCCACAATTCAGCATGTTGCGGTCAATTGTACAATGTTCTGTTTGAAAACTGTCTAAAGCAAGCCTTTGCCTTTGAAACTGGGCCACTTAGCTCATTATTTTTGCATATGTGTTTTCAGTTGTGATATAATATTGAAAATAATTAATACCTTATTGACGTTTGAAAATTCCTCCAGAAACACATGAACAACTACACAGAAGAGGTGAAGTCAGCTTTCCTCCAGGTGGTGTTTGACAGTGGGGACCTGTCCTCCACTGCCATCAACAACACAGAATTCCTCGTGTGGCTCAGGGTTCGGCTGAATCCCCTCTTGCTGAACCTCTCATCCAGTCAAGTGACACCACTCTTCCACATTATGAAGGATAGGGGCTGCAACAGCAGCCAAGAAACGTAAGGGGAGATAACTAAGTGAAATAGCAGTTTATATGTGTTCTCATGTGCTATAGCAGTTTATATGTGTTCTGATGTGCTATAACAGTTTATATGTGTTCTGATGTGCTATAACAGTTTATATGTGTTCTGATGTGCTATAGCAGTTTATATGTGTTCTGATGTGCTATAGCAGTTTATATGTGTTCTGATGTGCTATAACAGTTTATATGTGTTCTGATGTGCTATAACAGTTTATATGTGTTCTGATGTGCTATAGCAGTTTATATGTGTTCTGATGTGCTATAACAGTTTATATGTGTTCTGATGTGCTATAGCAGTTTATATGTGTTCTGATGTGCTATATTATCACATGTGGAGATTAAACAAGTTCAAGCTAATATAAATTTAACAAATGATATAATTTTAAATAGCTTTTTAGTGTGACATTTATACATATCTTCCATTGTTTTTCTTCTGGAAACTCAGAATCTCATTATTAGACACTCTGCGGTCTACACTGACTCAAAACACACAGAGGGAAATCTACAGTAATACCATGTTCCTCCTGAAAGGTACGCATTTTGTTTCATTTGTTTAATGCTGGGCCATGTTAATTAAATACGTTTATCTAAATGGGCCTTTTTCTTGTCTGACAGAGCCAACGCCACTGCGGTGCTATGTAAACGGAAGCTTCTACTCATTTTTGAGAAGCACGTTCCTTGGCTTTGGATTCCCCAACCTGTCAATGCTTTTTACGCTCATGCCAGACACACGCCGACCTGAGGTAATAGCAGAGGATATCTTCTTCTTAATCATCTTCTTCAATAGTATAACATTGCAATTAGAACCACTTGGGCCTTCTTCAAGTGGCTGTCCCCTGCTTTAATGATCGATTGATCAGTAATCAGTCTTTCCCCTGCCGTTGCAGCTCCTGAATTCCATAACCCCCTCTGAGCTGAGTCAGTTCCTCAGTCAACCCGACGTGGTTGGCGACGGTTCCAACGTATGTGCTGTCTTCAACAACTACGCCAAGACGCCTGTCTTCCTGGAAACAGTATGCAGCTCTTCTACTTCCTGAATTGAATTATTATTTTTGAACGTACTTGAACGTGTTGAGGATTTGACCCATTTTGCCCTTTGTGTTCTGGTCACTCAAGTTTGAATTGAAAAGAAAAGTGTATATTGGGCATTTTCACCCCAACCCATCTTGTTTCTCTCCACAGGAGGATGTCCCTGATGCTGTCAAACAGCTGACCCTTCCCTGCGTCTGGTCTTTAGCTCTGAACAGCGGCAATAGGTCAGAGGTGAACGCCTGGTTTGATCTCAGACTGAAAAACTACTTGAGGTTCCTCAGCAGGAGCCTCGTCAGCTCATCTAAAGTGCAAAACGCCAGCTGTCTCGCTTTCCAGAAACTGTAAGGGCTTATTTTTTTGTCATTTTTAATTGACTGAAAGTATCATGAATCCCTTTCTTTGCACGTTAAGATTATATAAAACCTCAAACACTGACACCATGCATAGTCTTTGTTCTGATCACATTGTCTGTGTTGTTTTGCTTCAGAGTCTCAGTCCTTGGAAGCGATTTCAGCTACAGCAGCTCTGACTTTTCACAAAGTGATGTGTACTCCACCATTAAGACTTACCTTGGCACAGGTGAGACTTTGTGTCACTGAAAGGCTTGACACTCTACTAAGCACACAACCATATTCCTGTGTGGATATAGTCATCTCATTTAAATCATCCTCATCTGAGATGATTATTCTGTCATAGAATGTGTTTATCCATCTATTTGGGATGATGGCAGTGTGTGATGGTATCATGTAGCATGATAGTATGCAAGTGTATTGACGTAGGCTTGTTCTTCTGTCTCTGAAAGGCTCTGGACCTAAGTGTTACAGTGCTAACGACCCAGAGCTTAACTCTACCGCCTGGTTCGTGAACTACATCGGTGTTTTTGTGACTTACCTCTCTCTGGAGGACCTCAACACCTTTGTCACCACCAGTCAGGTATGTGTCTGATTTAGGCTGGCTGTCATGAGGACAAGGGGCTAGATGTAATCTAAGTGGAAATACAACAAAACACATCCACTAGAAGTGTGATAAGACATTGCATGAATAACAATGCAATTTTGTGTTTGAAGATCAATGTCTTCTTGGAGAACCAGGCCAATATCAAGCTCTTCAACAACACAGCTATACCTGCTAACATCACTGCCTACTACATCGCACAGCTATACACACTGAACCCCACGTTCAACCCCCTGCAGTGAGTATCTATTTATAGTGGTAGTAACAGTAGTTGTAGCACTAGTAGTGCTACGATGGTCATGGTAAGGATGTTAGTAGATCTGTATAAGTAAAGTAGGGATTGTAGTAATATATGTAGTAACATTACAATTACAGCAGCTGGTATGTAGTAACGTTAGGACAATAACAGCAGCTGGTATGTAGTAACGTTAGGACAATAACAGCAGCTGGTATGTAGTAACGTTAGGACAATAACAGCAGCTGGTATGTAGTAACGTTAGGACAATAACAGCAGCTGGTATGTAGTAACATTAGGACAATAACAGCAGCTGGTATGTAGTAACATTAGGACAATAACAGCAGCGGGTATGTAGTAACATTAGGACAATAACAGCAGCTGGTATGTAGTAACATTAGGACAATAACAGCAGCTGGTATGTAGTAACATTAGGACAATAACAGCAGCTGGTATGTAGTAACATTAGGACAATAACAGCAGCTGGTATGTAGTAACGTTAGGACAATAACAGCAGCTGGTATGTAGTAACGTTAGGACAATAACAGCAGCTGGTATGTAGTAACGTTAGGACAATAACAGCTGCTGGTATGTAGTAACATTAGGACAATAACAGCAGCTGGTATGTAGTAACATTAGGACAATAACAGCAGCTGGTATGTAGTAACATTAGGACAATAACAGCAGCGGGTATGTAGTAACGTTAGGACAATAACAGCAGCTGGTATGTAGTAACGTTAGGACAATAACAGCAGCTGGTATGTAGTAACATTAGGACAATAACAGCAGCTGGTATGTAGTAACATTAGGACAATAACAGCAGCGGGTATGTAGTAACGTTAGGACAATAACAGCAGCGGGTATGTAGTAACGTTAGGACAATAACAGCAGCTGGTATGTAGTAACGTTAGGACAATAACAGCAGCTAGTAGGTAGTAATGTTAGGACAATAACAGCAGCGGGTATGTAGTAACGTTAGGACAATAACAGCAGCGGGTATGTAGTAACGTTAGGACAATAACAGCAGCGGGTATGTAGTAATGTTAGGACAATAACAGCAGCTGGTATGTAGTAACATTAGGACAATAACAGCAGCTGGTATGTAGTAACGTTAGGACAATAACAGCAGCGGGTATGTAGTAACGTTAGGACAATAACAGCAGCTGGTATGTAGTAACATTAGGACAATAACAGCAGCGGGTATGTAGTAACGTTAGGACAATAACAGCAGCGGGTATGTAGTAATGTTAGGACAATAACAGCAGCTGGTATGTAGTAACATTAGGACAATAACAGCAGCTGGTATGTAGTAACATTAGGACAATAACAGCAGCGGGTATGTAGTAACGTTAGGACAATAACAGCAGCTGGTATGTAGTAATGTTAGGACAATAACACAGCTGGTATGTTGTACCGTTAGGACAATAACAGCAGCTGGTATGTGGTAACGTTAGGACAATAACAGCAGCTGGTATGTAGTAACATTAGGACAATAACAGCAGCTGGTATGTAGTAACATTAGGACAATAACAGCAGCGGGTATGTAGTAACGTTAGGACAATAACAGCAGCGGGTATGTAGTAACGTTAGGACAATAACAGCAGCTGGTATGTAGTAACGTTAGGACAATAACAGCAGCTAGTAGGTAGTAATGTTAGGACAATAACAGCAGCGGGTATGTAGTAACGTTAGGACAATAACAGCAGCGGGTATGTAGTAACGTTAGGACAATAACAGCAGCGGGTATGTAGTAATGTTAGGACAATAACAGCAGCTGGTATGTAGTAACATTAGGACAATAACAGCAGCTGGTATGTAGTAACGTTAGGACAATAACAGCAGCGGGTATGTAGTAACGTTAGGACAATAACAGCAGCTGGTATGTAGTAACATTAGGACAATAACAGCAGCGGGTATGTAGTAACGTTAGGACAATAACAGCAGCGGGTATGTAGTAATGTTAGGACAATAACAGCAGCTGGTATGTAGTAACATTAGGACAATAACAGCAGCTGGTATGTAGTAACATTAGGACAATAACAGCAGCGGGTATGTAGTAACGTTAGGACAATAACAGCAGCTGGTATGTAGTAATGTTAGGACAATAACACAGCTGGTATGTTGTACCGTTAGGACAATAACAGCAGCTGGTATGTGGTAACGTTAGGACAATAACAGCAGCTGGTATGTAGTAACGTTAGGACAATAACAGCAGCTGGTATGTAGTAACGTTAGGACAATAACAGCAGCTGGTATGTAGTAATGTTAGGACAATAACAGCAGCTGGTATGTAGTAACATTAGGACAATAACAGCAGCTGGTATGTAGTAACGTTAGGACAATAACAGCAGCTGGTATGTAGTAACGTTAGGACAATAACATCAGCTGGTATGTAGTAATGTTAGGACAATAACAGCAGCTGGTATGTAGTAACGTTAGGACAATAACAGCAGCTGGTATGTAGTAACGTTAGGACAATAACAGCAGCTGGTATGTAGTAACATTAGGACAATAACAGCAGCGGGTATGTAGTAATGTTAGGACAATAACAGCAGCTGGTATGTAGTAACATTAGGACAATAACAGCAGCTGGTATGTAGTAACATTAGGACAATAACAGCAGCTGGTATGTAGTAACATTAGGACAATAACAGCAGCTGGTATGTAGTAACATTAGGACAATAACAGCAGCGGGTATGTAGTAATGTTAGGACAATAACAGCAGCTGGTATGTAGTAACATTAGGACAATAACAGCAGCTGGTATGTAGTAACATTAGGACAATTGAACTGAAATTACACTGTAAAAACGGTCTGGATTTTTTGTTTTCCTTCAGACTTCCTGGCTTCTTCCTGTGTGAGGTCCCAAGTACGGCCTATAACTCTCTGGGCCAGACAGCCAGTATGGATATCTTGAACCGTCTGAAGCTGTTCTGCAATGGAACTAAGGACCCTCAGGTACATGCTTAAAAATGGAATTGAGGACCCTCAGGTACATGCTTAGAAATAGAACAAGGAGAGCAGACATAGTTCTGAGTTTCACATGATATGCTTATGCCATAAGCATAAATTCATCAACCCTATTTAGTGGTTGACTCAGTGTGACAACCAGGTCACCATGGATGTTGATTCAAATGGGGATGACATGGGTAATAATGGCTTAACTAAATCGCAAGCTTTGTGTTTGCATTCTGTTTTGTTTAAAGACTAAACTATTTTTTTTCCGGCAGGTATCTGCTGCACTGGTGGCTAATTTCCAAACTATCACGGCGAGCACCATAACAACCATGGGGAACACCAGCATTGGCCTGACAACCACCCAGATCTCCTCGGTCTCTTCCTCAGTACTTGTGTCGTCCCTGGCAACACTCGGCTCTGTGAGCGGCTGGAACCTGGGCCAGGCCGGTGCAGTCATCCAGACCATCACTAACGGAGGCTTCCAGGTGAGGACGCCATCTCCTCTAGAATCAGAGAATCATAGTTGATTTTATAATCCTTTTGAGTAGTTTAATTTCTGCCTGCTATTTTATAGTTCCTTGTTCTGCTGTATTGTTGGGATTAAAGTCTGTTTGATAAGATAAAAGTTAATTAAAATGAATAAATAAACATGGATAATCTCACTGAGCCTGATCTGAGTAATACTATTTTATTGACAGACCAACACGGCCTCCTCCCTGATCTCATTGGGCACTCTCATTGTGGGCATTCCGTCAGCGATGATAACGAACATCCCAGCCACTGAGCTGTTGACAGCATCCCAGAACTCTGTGTTTGTCACCAACATGCTGGCTGCCCCACAGATTGTACAGGAAATCTACGTCAGCAAGGTATCAGGTGTATCTGACAATGTTGTATTGGCTACATTTTCTTTCTTTCTTTTTTTTTACAGTTTTGGGTCACACTGAAATATGAAAAAGTATGCACATTGTCAAAATACTATATTTGCCCTAAATTCTTAAACACGTTGAAGAGCCATGTTGTTTGTTCTAACAAAATAGTTGTCTTTCCATTGTCATTCCTTATTAGATAATCACCATCAACCAAAGCGCCAACACATTGATGGAGAATGTACCTGATGCCATGGCCACACTGATCCCCAGGGCTCTCCTGACCTCTCAGGAGCCTGTGAACGTACAGGCAGTCAACAGAAAGACATGGAAGCAAGAGCAGGTTAGTGTCTTGACATAATTTAGGAACAGGCAGGTTAGTGTCTTGACATAATTTAGGAACAGGCAGGTTAGTGTCTTGACATAATTTAGGAACAGGCAGGTTAGAGTCTAGACATCATTTAGGAACAGGCAGGTTAGTGTCTTGACATAATTTAGGAACAGGCAGGTTAGTGTCTTGACATCATTTAGGAACAGGCAGGTTAGTGTCTAGACATTATTTAGGAACAGGCAGGTTAGTGTCTAGACATCATTTAGGAACAGGCAGGTTAGTGTCTTGACATTATTTAGGAACAGGCAGGTTAGTGTCTAGACATCATTTAGGAACAGGCAGGTTAGAGTCTAGACATAATTTAGGAACAGGCAGGTTAGTGTCTAGACATAATTTAGGAACAGGCAGGTTAGTGTCTAGACATCATTTAGGAACAGGCCTTCCCTACGAGCACACACAGTATCTGGTTTGGAAAGACGTTGAAAAGCCGTAGCCTTCTGCTCACTGGGTTTACTCATTCCTAGCAGGTTTCACATGAACAATTTATGCATTTGGTTTGTATAGATATAACTGTCATTACAAGACTCTTACCTTGTCTTTGTGTTGCAGGCGGTTTTATTCTTCGGCTTCGTAGCGAACAATGCAAGCATTGACTCGGAGGAGTAAGTTATGAATTAGTTAACATGACACATAAACAAACCAAGATCAACTGTCCTATTAACATGACACATAAACAAACCAAGATCAACTGTCCTATTAACATGACACATAAACAAACCAAGATCAACTGTCCTATTAACATGACACATAAACAAACCAAGATCAACTGTCCTATTATCATGACACATAAACAAACCAAGATCAACTGTCTTATTAACATGACACATAAACAAACCAAGATCAACTGTCCTACAAACAGTCTCTCTCCTCTTACAAACAGTCTCTCTCCTCCTACAAACAGTCTCTATCCTCCTACAAACAGTCTCTCTCCTCCTACAAACAGTCTCTCTCCTCCTACAAACAGGCTCTCTCCGTCCGTGTTGCAAGGGTTCACGTGTACATCAGCGCAGTCCATGACCATCACAAAGGTGCGCAGGCTGGTTCATGCCTGCAGACCGATGATCACTAGGGAGAAAGTGGTGCTGAAAGAAACACAGGTCCGTGAGACATGAAGATGTCAGAGTGATGATGATGATGATGATAGCTAATACATCTCACACATGATTGACTCTTATCATTTTTCCCACAGTTGACCTGCATGTACAATTTACTGAAAGACAACCTCTCCCAGAATTTTACAGACTATCCCTCAGACATGCTACTATATTACAAGTAAGTCTAATTGTGTTAATTATCTAAACCTGTTAATTATCTAATCCTGTTAATTATTTAATCCTGTTAATGATCTAATCCTGTTAATAATCTACCCTGTTAAAGCTGCAATATGTAACTTTTTGGGCAACCCAACCAAATTCAAATACAATTGTCTATTATACATCTGTCATTCTCATTGAAGGCAAGTCTAAGAAGCGGTAGATCTGTTCTATGTGTTCTATTTCTATACTCCTGTTCTTAAATGTCCTTTTTGCATTCAGCTGAAAATATATATTATATTTTTGTTTTTTGAAAATACATTTCACAGTGGTTTAGATCAGTGGTTCCCAAACTTTTTATAGTCCTGTACCCCTTCAAACATTCAACCTCCAGCTGCGTACCCACCCTAGCACCAGGGTCAGCGCACTCTCAAATGTTGTTTTTTTGCCACCATTTTAAGCCTGCCACACACATACGATACATTTAATAAACATAAGAATGAGTGTGAGTTTTTTTCACAACTCGGTCCGTGGGAAGTGACAAAGAGCTCTTATGGGACCAGGGCACAAATAATAATAATATAATAATAAATAATTTTGCTCTTTATTTTGCCATCTTACATATAAAACCTTATTTGTTCATCAAAAAATTGTGAATAACCCACCACAGGTTAATGAGAAGGGTGTGCTTGAAAGGATGTACATAACTCTGCAATGTTGGGTTTAAGAGTCTCAGTCTTAAATAATTTTCCACACACAGTCTGTGCCTGTATTTAGTTTTCATGCTAGTGGGGGCCGAGAATCCACTCTCACATGGTTGCAAAGGGCATCAGTGTCTTCACAGCACAATTTGCCAAGGCAGGATACTCTGAGCGCAGCCCTATCCAGAAATCTGGTGTAAATTCAATTTACACCAAACCGCTTGTTGCAATCTCGATGAGGCTCTCTTGTTCAGATATTTTGCGCAATCAGTACAGATACACATCTTGACCACCAAAGTCCATATGATATCACAAAGCTATCCAGTACTTAAAAAATATCCTCTCCTGTTGTCCTGGTTTCCAGTGGTTTGTAGAAGATGATGTCTTCCTTAATTGCCCCCTCATAAACATAACGGACATATACTAGGCCCGCCACATCTGTTGACTCATCCAGCTGTAACGCATATAATTCACTGGTATGCGAAACAGTGATTGTTTCAAAACATCTGCTGCCATGTCACTGATGCGTCGTAAAGCAGTGTTGTTCGATGAAGGCATTGTCCGTACAGCCATATCCGCGGCAGCAGGAAGAATTAAGTCCTCCACAATAGCATGGGGCTTTACTGTCGTAGCCACTCGGTAGCTCACCATATAAAACGCATCTAGCCCCTTCATATTAATTGTATCTGTTGCTTTTACACATGTCTTGCTACTCGACACAAACATTCTCGTGGGTTATTTTTTTAAATTGTCATGTTTCGTTTCTAAATGTCTGCGCAAGAGTGAAGGTTTCATCGAGTGTGAGATATTACTTTTGCACATACTGTATAACACACTGTCCAGTACCCCCGACGGCATTGCGCGAATAGCCGGTTTAGATGGTACAATGATTCTCTACACAACATTCTAGTCATTTAGCAGACGCTCTTATCCAGAGTGACTTACAGTAGAGTGCATACATTTTCATACTGGTCCCCCGTGGGAATCGAACCCACAACCCCGGCGTTGCAAGTGCCATGCTCTACCAAGTTGTCACGTAAACTGAAATTAGGCAAACTATTTTTTACTAACTTTAGCAACCAGGAAATGGCAGCGCGATTTCTGCATAGTGTACCTTTAATTATCTAATCGTGTTCATGATCTTATCCTGTTTATGATTTTAACATTCAAATACTATACAATGACCCAGACAATACTATAAAGAAAGTATTTCAAAATATAAACTGAACTACCAGGAAATACAATCCGATTTTATAATCCTGTTGATGCTTCATATGAGTGACGTGTGGATTAGTGGGTTTAGGAAATGTTTCATTAGCTCATTTGTATTTAATCCGTATTCATTTTTAATTTTATTCCAGCTATGCAAAGGTTGAAAAAAGCAGTTGCAGGTCCTACTTCAGCGCTGTAGGTTCTGCAGACTTTTCTGTCCTCTCCAGCGTGCTGAATAAAGACAGGCTGCTACTGGACAACGCAAAAAGCTGCTTGGTGAGTGGCTGCAGAGTTGTGTCCTTCATCTATAGATACACTAAATATACAAAAGTATGTGGACACCCCTTCAAATTAGTGGATTGGGATATTTCAGCCACACCCGTTGCCCACCGCCATGCAATCTCCATAGACAAACCTTGGCAGTAGAATGGCCTTACTGAAGAGCTCAGTGACTTTCAACGTGGCACCCTCATAGAATGCCACCATTCCAACAAGTCAGTTCGTCAAATTTTTGCCCTGCCAGAGTTTCCCCGGTCAACTGTAAGTGCTGTTATTGTGAAGTGGAAACATCTAGGAGCAACAACTGCTCGGCCGTTAATAAAACAATTATGGTGTTGAAATTCAGCAACCAGTAAACTGGTTTTGTCATTAGGGTGACAGGTAGCCTAGTGGTTAAAGTGTTGGGCCAGAAACCAAAAGGTTGCTGGTTCAAATACCCTAAGTGAAAAAAAAACTGTTGATGTCCTTGAGCAAGGCAATTAGCCCTAATTTGCTCTAGGGGCTGACCCTGTAGGTAGGCTGTTATTGTAAATAAGAATTTGTTGCCCAGTTAAATAAAGGTAACATTTTTTTTTTTTATTACAATTTTTTTTTATGTTGGTGTTTCTACATAAATGTACGGTACCATAGTAGTCAGAAAAGTCTGGTTCTCTAAAACCAACAACAACACTATCATACAAACCAAAAACAGCACTATCACCCCTTCAGTTCACTTTTTTGCAATGGAAAGGTTGTGGTTCCCCTAGCCAAAGCTATAGAAACATATTATTAAAATGAATCACCTCTAACTAATTTAATGAATATATCACTTTGTTGTGTAATGTCTAGGGAATTAGTGGAGTGAGTCTTAGCAGAAACAATGTGGAGGTGCTGGGAAACATGGTGTGCGCTATGGAAGGCTCCTACATCCAAAACTCTGACCACTTCATTCTGGAGAAACTGAAAAACTGCAAGGACTTCACCGACACTCAAGTCACTGCCATGGAAAGGCTCCTACTTTCAGGGACAACACAGTATGGGTATGTGAATGAGAACTTTTGTGAGCAACGTTTTTGATTTTAATGCTATAACAATACAAATTACAATATGAACTCTGTTTTCAGAAACACTACTAAATGGAATCAACAAACGTTGGAAGACCTTGGAACCCTGCCACTGTATCTGACCGGAAACTTCTGGAGCCTGTTCACAAGAGTACGTTCACGCTTTACATTTTTGATGTTTACGCCTTCACGTTATCTTCGTAAACATTATTGATTAAAAAATGTTTGGTTTGGTATTCACAGGAGGTGAAAAGGAAGTTCCTCCAGTCCTTTATGCCCCAGCTGAGGAAGCAGGAAACGATGAAGAGCAAGCTGAAGACACTGTTCAAGCAGATCAACTCTCACAGCAGATCCAAGCGTGGAGCAGGTAAACCCACGATGCGCTAATCATCTTGGAGAAACTGCTTAGAAAATGATACATTTGCTATGAGGTTTTCATGGGTAGCATATTTACACACTGTCTGGTGTCTATGTGGGTGTACGTGTGTGTGCATGTAACTTCTCTTTATCACCATTGGTTGCGTTTCAAAAGGATGCACCACTGGCAACATCACCCAGTCCACCATTGCAGACCCCTCGTTCCCCTTCGGCTATGACTTGATCCAGTTTGACCTCTGCCTGGACACCAGCATTTTGAAAGACAATCTGGCCACTGTCACTAAAAAAGTGGATGATAACGACTTCCAGAAGATAATTTTAGTCAAACTAAACCAGGTAATGATGATATCAATCTGACCGTCTGACGTTTATTTCTTTGACTCCCAGAATGGAATGGAAAATCTGATTAGATAGATAGATAGATAGATAGATAGATAGATAGATAGATAGATAGATAGATAGATAGATAGATAGATAGATAGATAGATAGATAGATAGATAGATAGATAGATAGATAGATAGATAGATAGATAGATAGATAGATAGATAGATAGATAGATAGATAGATAGATAGATAGATAGATAGATAGATAGATAGATAGATAGATAGATAGATAGATAGGTACTTTATTATATTCATGACTGGGTAGTGGCCGCGCATAGATATGTGAAGGGATAGGCATGAGAATGTATTTACTCTAGGAAGACCAGTCCAGTTTCTTGAATCATTAGATATAATGAGTGTGGGACAATAACCATAATAAATGCAAAATTGTGTTCCACAGGCTTATCCATCTGGCATTGTTGACGAGCAGCTGAAGGTGCTGGGATCTGTGTCTCGTGCGGCCACTCTTGATGACATCACTAAGTGGAACGTCACCAAAATCGACACACTGTCGGCACTGATGGCCGCGGGTGATGGTTCATGGGAAACAGTAAAGGTATATTAGGGAAAGAGACGTTGGTAGTTTGTATGTTTCTTTGTATGTATTTTTCTCTAATACAGGTCTCTCTCTGTCTCTCTGTCGATGCATGCAGAGTAAGGCAATCATCACATCATACTTGAACACATCAGGAAACTCCTTGGGGAGCTTTGAGTTGAACGCCATTGGCTCTAATCTGTGTTCTCTGGATGTGAGCGTACTGAAGACCATCACGTCAAGCAGCCTGGAGTGAGTATCTGACCTGGATAACAATGAGACAATATGTCAGCAAAACTGTAGTCCTGAATAACAATTATACAATATGTCAGCTAAACTGTAGTCCTAGGTAACAATGAGACAATGTCAGCTAAACTGTAGTCCTGGGTAACAATGATACAGTATTTTCAGCTAAACTGTAGTCCTGGGTAACAATGATACAGTATGTCAGCTAAACTGTAGTCCTGGATAACAGTTTTTTGTGTTTCTCATTTATCTTCTAAGAAGTGCCAATGCCCTGAATATGACCTCTTGCTCCACGGAGCAGAAGAGGGTTATATACGACATCAGCAAGAGTTCCTTTAGCTCACAGCGTACCACTAATACAACATATTACCAACTCATCAGCCCCTACCTAGGTAAACAAACACACACACACACAGCAGACCTGAGTATTTGCTTTCTTTCATATACTTTTGGTGCGTTTGATTTAGCTTGCCTGGGCAAACTAAATGGGGGAAGCTATTGGAGTTGGACAATGTGAGGTTTTCTATTGGAGTAGAACAATGTGAGGTTCTCTATTGGAGTTGGACAATGTGAGGTTCTCTATTGGAGTTGGACAATGTGAGGTTCTCTATTGGAGTTGGACAATGTGAGGTTCTCTATTGGAGTTGGACAATGTGAAGTTCTCTATTGGAGTTGGACAATGTGAGGTTCTCTATTGGAGTAGAACAATGTGAGGTTCTCTATTGGAGTTGGACAATGTGAGGTTCTTTATTGGAGTTGGACAATGTGAGGTTCTCTATTGGAGTTGGACAATGTGAGGTTCTCTATTGGAGTTGGACAATGTGAGGTTCTCTATTGGAGTTGGACAATGTGAGGTTCTCTATTGGAGTTGGACAATGTGAGGTTCTCTATTGGAGTTGGACAATGTGAGGTTCTTTATTGGAGTTGGACAATGTGAGGTTCTCTATTGGAGTTGGACAATGTGAGGTTCTCTATTGGAGTTGGACAATGTGAGGTTCTCTATTGGAGTTGGACAATGTGAGGTTCTCTATTGGAGTTGGACAATGTGAGGTTCTCTATTCAGTTCCTGCTGAAAGTGTGCATTCCCTTTTTCCCAGGTGGTGCTCCTATTGAAGACATAAGGAGCCTTGCAGCTCAGAACGTGAACATGGAAATAACCATCTTCAAAGATCTTGAGATCACCGTAGTTACTGTAAGTATGGGGGCGTTGGAATAGCCCTGGACCTGCTCTACCTGCTGCTCTACCTGCTGCTATAATGACCTGCTCTACCTGCTGCTCTACCTGCTGCTATAATGACCTGCTCTACCTGCTGCTCTACCTGCTGCTATAATGACCTGCTCTACCTGCTGCTCTACCTGCTGCTATAATGACCTGCTCTACCTGCTGCTCTACCTGCTGCTCTACCTGCTGCTATAATGACCTGCTCTACCTGTTGCTCTACCTGCTGCTATAATGACCTGCTCTACCTGCTGCTCTACCTGCTGCTATAATGACCTGCTCTACCTGCTGCTCTACCTGCTGCTCTACCTGCTGCTATAATGACCTGCTCTACCTGTTGCTCTACCTGCTGCTATAATGACCTGCTCTACCTGCTGCTCTACCTGCTGCTATAATGACCTGCTCTACCTGCTGCTCTACCTGCTGCTCTACCTGCTGCTATAATGACCTGCTCTACCTGTTGCTCTACCTGCTGCTATAATGACCTGCTCTACCTGCTGCTCTACCTGCTGCTATAATGACCTGCTCTACCTGCTGCTCTACCTGCTGCTATAATGTAAACAGAGGAAGCCTGTTTCATCTGCTCTTTATTTATTTATTTAACTCAGAGTCTGACCGTGAGCGAGGTGAAAGGACTTCTGTGTACTAACGTGGACGATCTGAAGACTTTTGAGAACGATACAGTTGTTAAGGCGTGGTTAGCCATGCAGCTACAATCTGATCTGGACACTCTGAAGCTGGGCCTGACTGGAGGCAAAGCAGTGGTCCCACTCACCACCGCCACCACAATACCAGCCAACACCACTGTCACGGTCCTTACACTACCAACCACTACAACTCTGGGTAAGGAAACATGGACCACCCACACTTTACATTACATATAAGCATTATCCCTGATGAACCCTTAAGGGGCAATCTCCTAAATGAATGCAATATACCCATTGATCCATTGTTTCTAGAATAATATCACTTATAAATTCCTCATGTGCTTAGTTCAACTGTAACACCCCCCCATAACCCAAAATATAAGCCTTTTTTATTCCATTGTTTGTAAACATCGTAATTGTAAACAAACACTATATAGCCTCAAAACATGGTTAAAACTATTATTTTGAGATCATGGCTGGTCAGTCCTTGCATCCATAGCTCCGTCTATGAATTTGAGAGTGGTTACATTTGTCCAGGCCTATTCCTCAGAGTTTTTCCATAACATAGGCGGGGTGTCTCATTGTTTCAACTAAGGATTTCCCCTTATAGAATTATCTTCTAACAAGTCGACTATAAGTTCTTAGCACTGCAATTACTTTTCCGTAAGAACATGTAAAAAGGTGAGAATGAGACTGGAAATACTGCCTAACGTTAACTGAATACGTATTAATGTGTGACCATAGGATAATTACGTAGGATAATTCCACCGCTGGGTACTCTATGTCAAAATGTCTCTAACTGATTTCCCCTCACAGTCGGTGTAGCTGATGGAGGAACACAGCCTGAGAAACACCTGGGAGCCCTCTCCCTCTGTCTGGCGCTGGTCACCATCCTCCTGCAGATGATGTGAGACGAGATGATGAGACCCTGGTGTGGGCCAAGCATCTTTTAAAACTAACAGCAACAACATGCTCTTCTTTTGGAATTGTTGAATCGTCTTGTACTGCTTATAACCAAGTTTACAAATATTCTATTTAGCCAATCATGTTTTAATCATTTATTGTTTTATCATTCTTGTTTAACATCACTCTTGTACTTAATTATCACAAAAAAATAATAATATATATATATATATGTGTGTGTGTATGTGTGTGTGTTCTTATAGGAACATTCCATAAGATTGCTCATAGCACTTTACATGTTTACATATTTAAATGATCTGTTGTTGTCAAGGAATGTACAATTCGTGACGCATGTACAACTGTCCTTGTACTTAAACCACAAATATGACCACTGTAAAGTTAGGGCTCTATTCAATCAGTATTGCTTAACCCGACATATGCAGTGTTTACCGTGAATGCAGTCTGCTAACGCGGGAACATTGTCTTTACATTTTAATCACGCTGTAATGCTCAACTTCCGCGATACGGATTAAATAGAGCCCTTTATTCATATTTTTCTTCAAATTAATAAAATGCAAATATACCATCGGTGCTCAGCTCACATTACTGGATAATAAAGGGTTGAAACATTTTAATACATACATTTCTGTATCGCACATCACTGTTACACAGTGCATTCTGCTTGCAGTACTTCAGGTTAGCCACATGGTGGCAGTGTAGTATATTCTGCATAGTTCTGCACAGTGAACAGAAGTAGTATTAAAGAAGAAGATGAATAGAAGGAATAGCAAGTGCTATGTATGCTGTATGGAAGGCTGATGTCATCATCTGACCCCCATAGAAAAACACTAGGTTCAATCTGTTTCTTGATGGATAGAAGTTTTCTGTCAGTCGGGCTCTACTTGGTGAGCTGTATTATACTGTATATTATATGATCAAATGACAGCACCTGATTTGTTCTGCACTTAAACCAAGAAGCAAGAAACTAAACAAAAACTTTTTAAAAATCCCCACATGGATACAGTATTTAGAAAAGCAAATGTGAAGTACCAGGATGTAACCTATAATGTTGACGGCCTATGAACCAGTCCATTTACAGGGTACCATCATTTACTCACCTCAATTACCGTCTTTAAACTGCAGCAGCTTTATACCATTTACATTTTAGCCATTTAACAGACGCTCTTATCCAGAGCGATTTACAGTTAGTGTATTTATCTTAAGAAGGGTAGCTGAGACAACCACATATCACAGTTAGTGCATCCATCTTAAGATGGGTAGCTGAGACAACCACATCACAGTTAGTGCATCCATCTTAAGATGGGTAGCTGAGACAACCACATCACAGTTAGTGCATCCATCTTAAGATGGGTAGCTGAGACAACCACATCACAGTTAGTGTATTCATCTTAAGATGGCTAGCTGAGACAACCACATCACAGTTAGTTCATTCATCTTAAGAAGGGTAGCTGAGACAACCACATCACAGTTAGTGCATCCATCTTAAGAAGGGTAGCTGAGACAACCACATCACAGTTAGTGTATTTATCTTAAGAAGGGTAGCTGAGACAACCACATCACAGTTAGTGTATTCATCTTAAGATGGGTAGCTGAGACAACCACATCACAGTTAGTTCATTCATCTTAAGAAGGGTAGCTGAGACAACCACATCACAGTTAGTGCATCCATCTTAAGAAGGGTAGCTGAGACAACCACATCACAGTTAGTGTATTTATCTTAAGAAGGGTAGCTGAGACAACCACATCACAGTTAGTGTATTCATCTTAAGATGGCTAGCTGAGACAACCACATCACAGTTAGTGTATTCATCTTAAGATGGGTAGCTGAGACAACCACATCACAGTTAGTGTATCCATCTTAAGAAGGGTAGCTGAGACAACCACATCACAGTTAGTGTATTTATCTTAAGAAGGGTAGCTGAGACAACCACATCACAGTTAGTGTATTCATCTTAAGATGGCTAGCTGAGACAACCACATCACAGTTAGTGTATTTATCTTAAGAAGGGTAGCTGAGACAACCACATCACAGTTAGTGTATTCATCTTAAGATGGCTAGCTGAGACAACCACATCACAGTTAGTGTATTCATCTTAAGATGGGTAGCTGAGACAACCACATATCAGTCATACTAAGTTTTAGGGCAAAGAAGGGGCTGTGAGATTAATCAAGATACTCTATCAAGTTGAAGTGCAATGAAATACCCTGAAAATGTGGCATAAATGTATGATTT
This sequence comes from Thymallus thymallus, assembly GCA_023634145.1. NCBI lineage: Eukaryota > Metazoa > Chordata > Actinopteri > Salmoniformes > Salmonidae > Thymallus > Thymallus thymallus. Next base: position 33,015,707 of record CM042406.1, on the reverse strand, counting down.
GTCCAGCAAAGCACCAGCATAGCAGTTTTTTTAATCTTACGATTCTAATTCAAGTCTTCTGACCGTCCGCTTTGGTCTGTAGTTTATGCAAACATAGTGATCTACATCCACTGAAAAAGGAATTAAAAAACTGTGTTGAGATTTGAGTAAGCCTGCACCTAGTACTGTAGGGTTGGAGAGAGAGCCTGCACCTAGTACTGTAGGGTTGGAGAGAGAGCCTGCACCTAGCACTGTAGGGTTGGAGAGAGAGCCTGCACCTAGTACTGTAGGGTTGGAGAGAGAGCCTGCACCTAGCACTGTAGGGTTGGAGAGAGAGCCTGCACCTAGTACTGTAGGGTTGGAGAGAGAGCCTGCACCTAGTACTGTAGGGTTGGAGAGAGAGCCTGCACCTAGTACTGTAGGGTTGGAGAGAGAGCCTGCACCTAGTACTGTAGGGTTGGAGAGAGAGCCTGCACCTAGTACTGTAGGGTTGGAGAGAGAGCCTGCACCTAGCACTATAGGGTTGGAGAGAGAGCCTGCACCTAGTACTGTAGGGTTGGAGAGAGAGCCTGCACCTAGTACTGTAGGGTTGGAGAGAGAGCCTGCACCTAGTACTGTAGGGTTGGAGAGAGAGCCTGCACCTAGTACTGTAGGGTTGGAGAGAGAGCCTGCACCTAGTACTGTAGGGTTGGAGAGAGAGCCTGCACCTAGTACTGTAGGGTTGGAGAGAGAGCCTGCACCTAGTACTGTAGGGTTGGAGAGAGAGCCTGCACCTAGTACTGTAGGGTTGGAGAGAGAGCCTGCACCTAGCACTGTAGGGTTGGAGAGAGAGCCTGCACCTAGTACTGTAGGGTTGGAGAGAGAGCCTGCACCTAGCACTGTAGGGTTGGAGAGAGAGCCTGCACCTAGTACTGTAGGGTTGGAGAGAGAGCCTGCACCTAGCACTGTAGGGTTGGAGAGAGAGCCTGCACCTAGTACTGTAGGGTTGGAGAGAGAGCCTGCACCTAGCACTGTAGGGTTGGAGAGAGAGCCTGCACCTAGTACTGTAGGGTTGGAGAGAGAGCCTGCACCTAGTACTGTAGGGTTGGAGAGAGAGCCTGCACCTAGTACTGTAGGGTTGGAGAGAGAGCCTGCACCTAGTACTGTAGGGTTGGAGAGAGAGCCTGCACCTAGTACTGTAGGGTTGGAGAGAGAGCCTGCACCTAGTACTGTAGGGTTGGAGAGAGAGCCTGCACCTAGTACTGTAGGGTTGGAGAGAGAGCCTGCACCTAGTACTGTAGGGTTGGAGAGAGAGCCTGCACACCTAGTACTGTAGTGTGTGTGTGTGTGTGTGTGTGTGTGTGTGTGTGTGTGTGTGTGTGTGTGTGTGTGTGTGTGTGTGTGTGTGTGTGTGTGTGTGTGTGTGTGTGTGTGTGTGTGTGTGTGTATGACCTGTCAAATGCATTGTCAGTGACTAACCGTTAGCCGTTAGCATCTCTATCACTGACTTTAAAAAAGAGAAATGTAATTTCTTACCTGTGAATTGACTTAAAGGATAGTTCACCAAACATTCCACAATGGTTTCCTTACACTGTAAGGAGTCTGTCGACCCGGTAAGATAGCAATCCATGCTTAGGTTATTCAAAGTCACTAAAATGTTTAGCTAACCTACCCTTTTCCAAGCCTGAGAAGCCAGACCAGGTTGTCACAGCTAGCTGTGTAGTCTTGTGGGTCACACATGAGCCAGGCTATGCGGGCCGGGCATGGAGGTTTCTGGTACCATAAAGGTACACACCTCCCCAAACCCATGGCAGCTGACTTTAAAGGCAAGTCGAGACTGACTGATCTACAAATCACCCTGCATCATAAATAACTTGTACATTTTTTTGTTTAGATCAATCAATCAGTCACAATTTACCCATGATACATCACAGCTTTCACGCTCTGGAACACGGCCATAGTTCGCCTAAAACTGGGGATTTGTTCAATGTCAATTAGATTATAAGATATATTTAATAATAGGAGATAAGAGCTTAATATTATATATATATTGTATTAACCTGTGGTTGAAAATAACATTTCCATCAAAAACCATACAGCCAATATTCAACTCAAACTTACATAATAGCTACTACATGTCCATATGGCATCTTTTAATGTGGGTTGATGTTAGTCTTTCCATAATAGGAGCCTATTTACAGAACATTTTGAAATGATTGGACTGTTTCCAGGCAGCGAAGTCACATTCATGTGTGATTTTATTTTATTAAATTTTTTGAAGAAAAAACTATTGTGGACAGAGAGACTCATTGGACTGCACTGCGGAGCCAGAGTGGTCAAGTAGCTGAAGGGGCCTCTTGTGTCATTTCCTGCAATTGAAGTTGTGGCACTTCCTTTCCTTAAACAAACACAGGAAGTGGTCTATGCAGCCACATTTTTTTACATACCACAATTCACTGACTCCGCTGAAGATCCCTCCAATGGTAAACTCTTAGAAAAAAAACCTTTTTGGTTCCAAGTAGAAACGTTCCATGTACTGTACAACCCTTTCCACAGAGGGTTCTACATGTAACCCAAAATGGTTCTACAGCCGAAGAACCCTTTTGGGTTCTAAAACCTCTCCCTCAACGTGATTTTTTATTTATAGGCAAGTCAGTTAAGAACAAATTCTTATTTACAATCATGGCCTAAACCGGCCAAACTCGGCCGACACTGGGCCAATTGTGCGCCGCCCTGTGATCAAGACAAAGGAGATGATCGTGGACATTCTCATCGATGGGACTGTATTGTGGCGCAGGTTGAGAGCTTCAAGTTCCTTGGCGTCCACATCACCAACAAACTATCATGGTCCAAACACACCAAGACGGTCGTGAAGAGGGCACGACAACGCCTATTCCCCCTCAGGAGACTGAAAAGATTTGGCATGGGTCCTCAGATCCTCAAAGACTCCAGTCACTCTATGAATAGGGTGTGACCAGTCTAGCCCCCCCCCCCCTCTCTCTGTTTATTATCTATACATAGTCACTTTACCTCTACCTACATGTACATATTACCTCAATTACCTTGCCTAACCTGTGCAACCGCACATTAACTCTGTACCGGTACCCCTGTATATAGCCTCCTCACATTGACTCTGTACTGGTACTTCCTGTATATAGCCTCCTCACATTGACTCTGTACCGGTACCCCTGTATATAGCCTCCTCACATTGACTCTGTACTGGTACCCCTGTATATAGCCTCCTCACATTGACTCTGTACCGGTACCCCTGTATATAGCCTCCTCACATTGACTCTGTACCGGTACCCCTGTATATAGCCTCCTCACATTGACTCTGTACTGGTACTTCCTGTATATAGCCTCCTCACATTGACTCTGTACCGGTACCCCTGTATATAGCCTCCTCACATTGACTCTGTACCGGTACCCCTGTATATAGCCTCCTCACATTGACTCTGTACTGGTACTTCCTGTATATAGCCTCCTCACATTGACTCTATACCGGTACCCCTGTATATAGCCTCCTCACATTGACTCTGTACCGGTACCCCTGTATATAGCCTCCTCACATTGACTCTGTACTGGTACTTCCTGTATATAGCCTCCTCACATTGACTCTGTACCGGTACCCCTGTATATAGCCTCCTCACATTGACTCTGTACTGGTACCCCTGTATATAGCCTCCTCACATTGACTCTGTACTGGTACTTCCTGTACACAGCCTCCTCACATAACACAAAATTAAATGCTATCCTGTCTGCCAAGGGTAAAAACAGGGTTTAAGATTGGCTGATGGTGGTGAGACTGACTGAGCTTCCACCAGTTGCCCTCAATAATTGCCTGACAATATGTCCCCTTGCTCTACTTACACAACCTGACCCATGAACCTGGATGGGTGTGAACTTCCTAGCATCTCTTCCCCACCCAGCCTATCTATTGTTTTAGACATAAACTATTGTGCTTTTTCCGGGCTTTCGTGAGTTAGAAAAGGTTGTCTAGAAAGGGCCCAGTTCTCTGTCACAAATTGGAACCTATTTTTATTTATTCTTGCTATTTGAGAAGCCATTTTTGTCTGTCCATTTGGAATGTAAATGAAGGATTATTTCTCTCAATTTAAATGAGATTAGTCGTGAAATCATTAAACGCCATGTTTTAGGGCTTGAATTTGTTTTGCAAGCTATACATTATTTGATGCAGTACGATTATGGTTTTTTTCAGATAAAAGATGATGACCTGACTTTTTCTCAAAATTAAGATTATAGGCTATCTAAAATGGTATAGGATATTACGTTTACTCACGACGGGAGCCATCTGGACAACAATGAGGGTGCTGCTATTGTTTGGGTTTTCCAAAACGGAACTTGCTTCAGCAGTAGACAAAATTCCTACTGCGAAAAAAGTATTTCCGTCTTGAGTTAAAATACAAAACAGGATACAGGAGCTTGAATGTACCATTCAAAGTCGCAACACTTGTACGGAGAACAGTGAGCCTCATTTGTCATCTGTTTGCCAATAAGGCATCAATGTAGCATATAATATATTTAAATCAATTGATGTTGTCGGTTTGTTGGATTATGTGGGAATGATGCTGTTGCTACTTTTACTGCAAATCTCTGTCTGGGGAGCCACTGGAGCAGACACTGCCAGAGAAGCAACTGTGTGTACATCCAATGCCTGTTACACTTTTCATAGGGAGGGAGTCAGCTTTGAAGACGCTCGTATAAAATGTGAAGATAACGGAGGTTACTTGGTAACAACTAAAGAAAAAGGTGAGGTAGCAGAGCTTCAATCAATACTTTCACAGATCGACGAAAGACATCGCAATATCGACTACAAATGTTGGATCGGACTGAAATTACATAAGGGGGACTGCATTATAACGGGCACGAGTCTCAGAGGTTTTAAGTGGATATCTGGAAGTGAAAATTCCCAATATTCCAACTGGGAGAAGGAACCTCGCAGCACCTGCACAGAGGAGCGTTGCGTGTTGGTACATTATTCTTTATCCAGTCACAATGAATTAAAATGGACGGATGGATCTTGCAAAGACAAGGCTTTTTACGCGTGCAAATTCTACTTCAAGGGCATGTGTAAACCTTTGTTGTTGGCAGGAGGAGAGCAAGTTAATTACATGCTCCCATTCTCAGCAAATCCATTAAATGGGGATAACATGACTGCGTTTCCATTTGGAACATATGCTGATGTAACATGCAATGGGAGTGATAACTTTTCTATTTGCAAATTAATGGATGGTGTCTATGGCTGGACTATCCCCGGTCCATTTTGCGCCTCGGATAAACAGAGCTGTGGCTATAAAAACGGCGGATGTGATCATGTGTGCATTGATAGTGACGCCGGTGGTGTCCGTTGTGGATGCAAGGCTGGTTATGTGTTAGGACAGGACAGAGTATCATGTGGTCTAAAGGAATATTGTCACAGTTCTCCATGTCAGTACCAATGTGTTACAGGACCAACGGGCTTCTCGTGCGTATGCCCAAACGGTTTCCAATTGGATAAAGACGAATTTGGTTGTATCGATGTTGATGAATGCCAAATTAATGCCTGTGATGGTCATCATTGCATCAATACTCAAGGTAGTTACACATGTAGGTGCAAGGAAGGCTACACAATGGTTGATGGCAAATGCCACGATATAGACGAGTGCACTGAATTGAGATGTACCCAAATATGTCTTAACTCTGAAGGATCCTTCTCCTGCCATTGCTTCTCAGGGTTCACTGTGTCCGAGAACGGTCATACTTGTATAGACATAGACGAATGCCTCAGTAATCGATGCGAGGACAAATGCATTAATACCATTGGTAGTTTCAGGTGTTCTTGCCATCAGAACTTCCACTTACATCCTAATGGAATCACCTGCATTCGAGATGTGACTGTTGTTTACAATACTGAGACAACAAGTGTTTATAGAGACATCGACCAACACGACAAGACCATTGACACTATAACCATCTCTACGGTTGAATTACAAAACGAGCCTCGGTTCACCGACGGACCACATCAAGACACTATTACGCACGACATTTCGCTTGAGGAGCAATCCAGAAAAACCATTGGAACGAGTGGGCCAACGCATAATGGCTATTTGACCTCGTGGCTGTTTATTTGCGTTATTGCTTCTGTTGTTCCACTACTTCTTCTAGTTGCAGTAACCTCTGGTATTGTCATATTTCGATGTAGTCGTTCAAAAAGAGAAGCGAGGAAGAAAATCGCCACTGCTGACAGTTATTGTTGGGTGGCTTCTGGTATAGAGACTCAGTTAGAAAAAATTGACGGGTCACTTGAAAGCACTGCGTGAAAATGTGTCAACTCGGAATGTAAAAACAATATAAATCTGACATTGCATTATCTATGAAGATATAGATAAAACGTGTTAATACAATAAAGTTTTGTATGTCTGAAATCCTTGACTGTACTTTTAAAAAATCACATGTGTTTTATATAATTTATTCATAAAGGTTACAATATTATATAATCATCATAACAACCTGGTCTCAGAGTATTTTCCATTATTCTGTACATAAATCAGAGAAACTCAATTTCGTATGATATGTTAGAAATTACAATTCTTATGATATAAAATATATTATGAATTTGCAAAACTTACAATATCTTACAATTTTGCAAAAGTATGACATGTTACGAATTCCAATTTGCTGTGGTTAACACTAGCAAGCTGGCTAATGTTAGCTAGGCTAGAGGTTAAGGGTTAGGATTAAGGTTAGGAGTTAGGTTAAGGTTAGGGGAAGGGTTAGCTAAAATGGTTAAGGTTAGGGTTAGGTGAATGGCTAGCTAACTTGCTAAGTAGTTACAAAGTAGCTGAAAAGTAGTAAGTTGAAAAGTTGAAAAGTTGCTAATTAGCTCAAATGCTAAAGGTATCCTTGATGAGATTTGAACACTCAACCTTTAGGTTGCTAAACATTTACATTATACACCTACCCATCTACTCCGACCAACCACTCTCCTTTAGTTTTTGCTTTAAGTAACCCTCTGTCTTATGTAACCATACCAAACATAACATATCATACTAATTAGAGTGTTTTAGATTTACATTTAGTATGTTACGTCTAGTCTATGAGACCAGGCAGGTCATAAGAGTTGCTTCATGTTCACAGAATTTTGGAATTTTTGTAGGCCTAATTTAAGTCTTCAATTTACTTAAAATAATGTGATACAATGTTGCAATTGAGCAATACAGTGCGAGGGGGTGTGGTATATGTCCAATATACCATGGCTAAGGTCTGTTCTTATGCACGACGTGGTGCCTAGATACAGCCGTGGTATGTTGGCCATATATAGTACCACAAACACCCGAGGTGCCCTATTGCTATTATAAACTGGTTACCAACATAATTAGAACAGTCAAATAAAAAAATGTGTCATAGCCCTGGCATACCACGGCTTTCAGCCAATCAGCATTCAGGGCTCAAACCACCCAATTTATAATACTCCATATTAATATTATAATATGATATTACACCGACGAATTTCAATAAATTAGGCATATCAATGAATGATTAGAATTATATTCATGCTGAAATACAAAAAAGTATTGTGTGCCAAAGGTGAATGCCAGTGGCATTGAGCCATGCATGAGAAGGTCTGCAGTCAATATTTAAGTAAAGGCACTTGGAATCTATAAATAATAACTTCAAAATTGAAATAAAAACATGTGAATATTGAATTGCTTTAAATACTGTCCATGTAGGCCTAATGCATTCCAGACTTGGTGGTTCAAGTTTCCCTTGTGGGCCTTACATTCAGAAGTGCAACACATCGTATTTTTCAAATCAAGCCATACATAAAATTGGATATATCCATACCATAAAACGTAATAACTTTAGAAATCGTTCACTTTCCATTTCCTTCATTACTCTAATCTGTTACAGTATTTCCCGAGGGTGTTTCCTTGCATGGTTTACCCAACATTATAAAAGGTTTGCCCTCTACTAATCCTACTGTGATTTTCACTGTCAAGATGAGTCAATTAAAGTTATAGTCTAATTTATTTGCGGTCATGTCAAGGAGAACAAATCATTTTGTTGCTTTGATAAGCTTTTGTTATGAAAGATATACAGTGCATTCGGAAAGTATTCAGACCCAATTGACTTTTTCCACATTTTGTTACCTTACAGTCTTATTCAATGTTTTTTTTATACAGTATCAGTCAAAAGTTTGGACACACCTAGTTTTTATTTGTACTATTTTCTACATTGTACAATAATAGTGAAGACATCAAATGAAATAACACAAATGGAATCGTGTAGTAACCAAAAAAGGGTTAAACAAAGCAAAATATATTTTATTATTACCATCTCAATTGGGTTGAGGTCGGGTGATTGTGGAGGCCAGGTCATCTGATGCAGCGCTCCATCACTCTCCTTCTTGGTCAAATAGTTCTTACAGAGCCTGGAGGTGTGTTGGGCCATTGTCCTGTTGAAAAACAAATGATAGTCCCACTATCGCTGTAGAATCCTGTAGTAGCCATGCTGGTTAAATGTGCCTTGAATTGTAAATAAATCACAGACAGTGTCACCAGCAAAGCAACCCCACACCTTAAAACCTCCATGCTTTACGGTGGGAAATACACATGCAGAGATCATCCATTCACCCACACTGCGTCTCACAAAGACACAGCAATTGGAACCAAAAATCTCAAATTTGGACTCCAGACCAAAGGACAGATTTCCACCGGTCTAATGTCCATTGCTCGTGTTTCTTGGCCCAAGCAAGTCTCTTCTTCTTATTGGTGTCCTTTAGTTGTGGTTTTTTTGCAGCAATTCAACCATGAAGGACTGATTCACACAGTCTCCTCTGAACAGTTGATGTTGAGATGTGTCTGTTACTTGAACTCTGTGAAGAATTTATTTGGGCTGCAATTTCTGAGACTGGTAACTGTAATGAATTTATCCTCTGCAGCAGAGGTAACTCTGGGTCTTCCTTTCCTGTGGCGGTTCTCATGAGAGCCAGTTTCATCATAGCGCTTGATGGTTTCTGCGACTGCACTTGAAGAAACTTTCAAAGTTCTTGATGGACGGTCGTTTCTCTTTGCTTATTTGAGCTGTTCTAGCCATAATATGGACTTGGTCTTTTACCAAATTGGGCTATCTTCTGGATACCAAACACTATCTGATAGGCTCAACCATTTAACAGGTGAAATCAATAAGGGATCAAAATGTTCAACTGGTCAGTATATGTCATGGAAGGAACAGGTGTTCCTAAATGTTTTGTACACTTAGTATATTGAGCATTCTTTTTGTAGCAAGTATTTTATATAATAGCTTAAATTGAAATGAATGGATTGATGTATCAACTGTTGTTTTATTTTCAGTTCATAGACCCGATGCCAAGGTATTGGGAGATCAAAGACCTGTTCCCAACTAACTTGAATTTTATATGTTGTCAAACCTTTTGACTTTAAGTAAAACTAATACATTCTTTCAATTTATACTAATAATTTTCAAAAAAATGTATGGACTAATTTTGTAATCTCTTTAAGTAATTGTCTCTTCCAATTTTGTGGCAATAATTTGGTATTGAGCATACACCTCCATACACTCTTGTTAGTTGCTTGTGTGACATAATTTTACCGTCCTTGTTTACAATGTACTTCATAAATATTATACTCTTCGTCTACATATTCTCCAATAAAATAGTTTTTTTCTCTATCAGTACATTGGCGTTTAGACATATTAGGGAAGGTAAAGGGGGATACTAGTCTAGTCAGGATACTAGTCAGGATACTAGTCAGGGTACTAGTCAGGATACTAGTCAGCGTACTAGTCAGGATACTAGTCAGGATACTAGTCAGGATACTAGTCAGCGTACTAGTCAGGATACTAATCAGGATACTAGTCAGGGTACTAGTCAGGGTACTAGTCAGGATACTAGTCAGGATACTAGTCAGGATACTAGTCAGGATACTAGTCAGGGTACTAGTCAGGATACTAGTCAGGATACTAATCAGGGTACTAGTCAGGGTACTAGTCAGGATACTAGTCAGGGTACTAGTCAGGATACTAGTCAGGATACTAGTCAGGGTACTAGTCAGGATACTAGTCAGGATACTAGTCAGCGTACTAGTCAGGATACTAATCAGGATACTAGTCAGGGTACTAGTCAGGGTACTAGTCAGGGTACTAGTCAGGATACTAGTCAGGGTACTAGTCAGGGTACTAGTCAGGATACTAGTCAGGATACTAGTCAGGGTACTAGTCAGGGTACTAGTCAGGATACTAGTCAGGGTACTAGTCAGGGTACTAGTCAGGGTACTAGTCAGGGTACTAGTCAGGATACTAGTCAGGATACTAGTCAGTTGTACAACTGAATGCATTCAACTGAAATGATTTGCTGCCTTTTCTGGAGGATGACATTTAAATTGTAGAAAGGATGATACTATAAACAGAGATCCATTGTCACAATGTCAGGTTTTAATCTGTAAAGAAAAAACTCCTCTTAAACATAGGATGGGTCTGTCTTAGTAGCTTGTTAGGAAACCAGTTCAGATCTAGATACAATGGAGTCTTTAAGAGTGAGTTTTAATGGCCTAATATTGAATAGTTTTAACCCTCTAAACTCCTTTTAGTTATAAATATGCTTGTTTAACTTTATCTGGTTTGCCATTCCAAATAAAGTAACATATTTCTTTATTTGAAAAAGGATTCTCCTGGAGTCGGTAGAGCCATCAATAAATATGTAAACTGCGATATCACTAGACAATTAATCAGGGTAATCTTCCCATAAATTCATAGGTATTTCCCTCCACGGTTTTATGATTCTGTCTATTTTGCTAAGTTTTCTATCAAAGTTAGTTGCAAGATCGGTACATTTTTCCGGGATATTTACACCAAGCAAATCGAACATACCATCCACCCATTTAATCGGGGACACCACATGGCAAGTTGAAGTTTCTATCCGTTATCCACATAGCTGTACCATGATAGATGCCCTGCTGAAAATACTGCTCTGGCACTAAATAGACCTCCAATTGTCCTCCAATTTCCCTCGTGCAGAAACCTCCCCCCATCCCAGGTAAGATTGTCATCCCTGTGACTGACAGACCACCCCCAGATGAGGTTGGAACCCAACCCCTTGAAAAGAGCACAAAATGGCGGTTGTAATTACAGTATATCATTTTAATCCGCATACATGAATTCCTTCCCACAATTGACTAATAATATGCTTAATAATGTAGCCACTTCCTACGAAGGTTTGTTATCTTTAAGGACCAGCAGTAGAAAAATCTAATTTAGACTCACAGATATTATTTATTTTATATTAGGCCAGACAAAATGTATTCACTGTTTAATGGATTTTTACAACCTGGAATTAAAATGGATTTTTGGGGGGTTTGTATCATTTGATTTACACAACATGCCGACCACCTTGAAGATGCTAAATATTTTTTTATTGTGAAACAAACAAGAAATAAGACAAAAAAACAGAAAACTTGAGCGTGTATAACTATTCACCCCCCCAAAGTCAATACTTTGTAGATCCACCTTTTGCAGCAATTACAGCTGCAAGACTCTTGGGGTATGTCTCTATAAACTTGGCACATCTAGCCACTGGGATTTTTACTTTTTACTTTTCAGTTTTACATTTTTTAGAATTTTTTGAAACAAGTTATTTTTTGCATTTCACTTCACCAATTTGCACTATTTTGTGTTTATCCATTACATGAAATCCAAATAAAAATCAATTTAAATTATAGGTTGTAATGCAACACAATAGGAAAAACGCCAAGGGAGATGAATACTTTTGCAAGGCACTGTATGTCCTCTGTTTATAGGGTTTTTATTTCCATCTTGTTGATTCCTAATTTCGGGCCTTTTAGTATTTAGTATTCCAGCTCATGTATCGGTAATCTCAAATTGGTAATTGATGTACTACTGACCTCAGGGATAATTGGATTCAGGGTAAAGACTTTATGATTCTTACTCGTAGCCAATAATTGGGCATACATAAAGAAATTGACCAAAGAGTTCCATATATCTTTAATAGATTTTATTCAAATATGTATCAATACTTGTCATTGTTTGACCCTTTTACACACTGTTAGCAACATTCCTGTTACACCTGTATTTTTTTCATGTTGATTTTATGTGCCATCATTGGAAATCACCACAAGCATTTTAGAATGTCCCCCACTTCTTCTGTGAATGGAATTTTGGGTGACTTTATTCTCTGCAGATCTACCATCATGCTCAGTGATGGTCTGTAAAGAATGAGTTCAAGAATGTGCGTCAGTCATAGATAGATAGATAGATAGATAGGTACTTTATTGAGGCTTCTCTCGTGGCGACGTCTAAAGCCCAATTAAACCCTGCTCTACATGTCCCCATCGACTCTCTGGCCTCCCTCCAAACTAAACCCGTCTCGTCCTCCTCCCCCTGGTGTACCTATGAGCTTCGTGCCCTGAGCAGGAAGTCTGGGCTCACCATCCACGCTGAGGCCTAAAAAACTCCACCTCTCCACCTCCAGAGATGCCCTCAGTGCTGCCAGGTCCACCAACATCAACAGCTCCAATAAGAACCCCCAAACTCTGTTCCCCACTGTCAGGAAAATACTTCAGCCCCATGACCACACCTTCTCTACTCCTTTGACTGAACTCTGCAACTCCTTCCTTCAGTTTTCCCCCAGGCCTCTGTGCTGGGCCTCTTACTCTTCATATACATCCTCCCCCATGGTCAGATACTCCAACATCTACCTCAGCACGTGACGACGCCCAGATCTACCTCAGCACGTGACGACGCCCAGATCTACCTCAGTACCTGACGACGCCCAGGTCTACCTCAGCACCAAATCCCTCCTCGAGCCACATTGAATCCTGCATTTCTGAAATAATCTGCATGCAGTATCTTCCTCAAGCTAAACAGTGACAAAACTGTTATCCTGGACTGCGACCCTCTTTCAACCACTACATCTAACAGACTGTCAAATCCACCTCCACAATATTGCCAAAGTCAAGTCCCCCCTCTGCTGTTCTGCCGCTGAACCCCTCATCCAAGCATTAATCAGCTCCCGTCTCGACTACTGAAACTCACTATTCTCTGGCGTCAACCCAAGTTCCCACCATAAAGCTCCAAATGGTTCACAACTCTGCAGCCGGACTCCCCAGCCTCCTTTAAGCCCCTCCCCCTTTTCTTAGTTCCATGTCTTTGTTTCTTCTTGCTGTTGTCGGGTTTTCATCTGTTTCTTGATTAGTTTCCACAATGGTAAAAGTCATTATTATAAGTCCCATGTATTATTATTATTATAAGCGGGGACAATGTGAGCACCATCCAATGAATATATGCATAAAACAGCAGATATATTTTTAAGTGTTTTGGAAAATAACATACCTGGTTACCTGCATTAAGTACCAACTTCAGTTCAACAAAGGCTTTCTGCAAATCATATAAGGCAGATAGTAGTTCTGGAAGAGCCTTGTCAACAGAAGGAGAAACAGGATACTCTACAGTATCGTCCACATACAAGTGGAGGTTACAATGGCTTACAACCAATATTGTTTATATAGATAGTAAAAAGTAAAAGAACGGTGCCAAAAATTGACCCTTGGGGGACACCATCAGAAGTGTCCTGTCTGTCAGGTTGTTTTCAAACCAAATGCAGGCTGCCTGACCCAGGCCAATTTCAGACAGTCTACCAATTAACAATGGTCAACATAGCCACAGGTCTATAAAAAGGGCAGCACAATGTCATTTACAATGTCATTTATCAGCGAAGACGCAGCAGATATGGTGCTATGATGAACAGTTAGCTGATTCAATGAGGTGAAGCACTTCTCATTGTCAGGACAAGAGTACAGGTTCTCTCCTGTACACGTTTGCTGGTGGTGTTTGACGCTACCCACATAAGAGAAGCTCTCCCCACACTCAGAACATTGATAAGGCTTTTCTCCTGTGTGTACTCTCTTATGAACGGTTAGATGAGGTGAAACCCTTCCCCACAGACAGAGCAGGAGTAACGTTTTTCTCCTGTGTGTTTGCTGGTGAAGTTTTAGGCTGTCCAGTTGAGTGAGATTATTCCACACAGTCAGATCAGTAGTAAGGCTTCTCCCCTGTGTGCACTCTGATGAAGTGTTAGATTGCTTGATGTGGTGAAGCATTTCCCACAGTCAGAGCAGCAGTAAGGCTTCTCTCCAGAATGTTTCCGAAGGTGTCTTTCAAGATATGAAGGGAATGGGAAACTCTTCCCACAGTCAGAGCAGGAGTAAGGCTTCTCCCCTGTGTGAGTTATCCGATGAGAGGTTAGATGACTTGATGTTGTGAAGCATTTCCCACAGTCAGAGCAGGTGTACGGTTTCTCTCCAGAATGTTTCCGCAGGTGTATTTCAAGATATGATGGGAATGGGAAACTCTTCTCACAGTGAGGACAGTGGTGAGGCTTCTCTCCAGTGTGTGTTCGCTTGTGCCCGTTCAAGCCACTCAGTTGAGAGAAACTCATCCCACAGACAGAGCAGGAATAAGGCTTCTCTCCAGAATGTTTTCGCAGGTGTCTTTCAAGATATGATGGGAATGGGAAACTCTCCTTACAGTGAGGACAGTGGTGAGGCTTCTCTCCAGTGTGTGATCGCTGGTGCACATTCAAGCCACTCAGTTGAGAGAAACTCATCCCACAGACAGAGCAGGAATATGGCTTCTCTCCAGAATGTTTTCGCAGGTGTCTTTCAAGATATGATGGGAATGGGAAACTCTCCTCACAGTGAGGACAGTGGTGAGGCTTCTCTCCAGTGTGTGATCGCTGGTGCACATTCAAGCCACTACGTTGAGAGAAACTCATCCCACAGACAGAGCAGCAATAAGGCTTCTCTCCAGAATGTTTTCGCAGGTGTCTTTCAAGATATGATGGGAATGGGAAACTCTCCTCACAGTGAGGACAGTGGTGAGGCTTCTCCCCAGTATGTGATCGCTGGTGAACATTCAAGCCACTCAGTTGAGAGAAACTCATCCCACAGTCAGAGCAGGAATAAGGCTTCTCTCCAGAATGTTTTCGCAGGTGTCTTTCAAGATATGACAGGAATGGAAATCTCTTCTCACAGTGAGGACAGTGGTGAGACCTCTTAGCTTTGCCCACTTCCTGACGTTTCTTCCCTGATGCAGGAAATGTCTCAACTTGGTCAGAGGAGTTTGGGGTCTCTCCTGTGTGAATGAAGGCAGAACAACAAGTGAGCCGACACAAATGCATCATTTTTGCATCAAATTAAAAGAAAGCAATGTGCAAAATAAAGCAGTACTGAAACGGGTTACTTACAGTAGGTTTCTCTGGTTGGAAATAATGCTACATTTGCTTTCTCTTCTTTTCTAAGGAAGTCTATAGTCTTAGAAGGACAATACCATTCAAGCTAATGAGCAGCTGCAACATTCTAACCGTAATTGATACATTTGATATGTGCTTTCACAAAAATTATCATTTGGTTGTGTTTATGAAAGTCTAAGGTAACATTAGAATGTGATTTTTATTTATTTTCAAGCACAATAGCATTTATTCGTTTATGTTACTGTAGGAAATATGTAAAAACTGAACTACCAAAAACACCAAAATTCAAATGTTCAATCAATTTTATTCGTGGGGTGCCTTTTGTTACAACTAAGAAACAGAAAGAGTATGTGTTGAAACACGGTAACAGCTTATTTTTATAACAACAACAAAACACCCCAAAATACCTCAACCACCAAGCTGTGTAGTCAAATGATGAAAACAATTTCACGCTCACACAGTGTACAGAGTAGACTAATAAAGCCTCTTGGATTTGGTGGACTGATTAGGATACATACCATTGAGATTATAATTAGAATATAACAATACAATAGACTACCCTGTTCTTCATTCACAATTAACGATTCCATCATTATTCATTGCTGGCTTTAGCGGTTCTAGTGTTGAAGACCCACTCCAGCCTTCCTAGAACCTGATGTAGCACCTGAACAGGTGGTTCAGGTGTAGAAAAAGATGAGAATTAGGTTGTGTTTACACAGGCAGCCTATGATGAGCAGTTTCTTTAGCCCTCGTTTCGGGCCATTTGTTGTCAAGTGGCCAATAGTTGGTAGACAATAGAGGAGCAAGGGGCGAAGCCGATGACATCACAGTGCACCATCAGGGGGGAAGCCGATGACATCAGAGTGCACCATCAGGGGAGAAGCAAGCCGATGACATCACAGCGCACCATCAGGGGGCCTTTAAAGTGTGATGTCAACTAATGTGTTCCTGGATCATCTGATAGGCCTATAAAATTAGATCAAACCTGCTCTTACCATGATCAACAGATTCCCCGATGTCTTCCTCCTCCTCCTCTTTAATGGTGACATTCAGCCCCAGTGTCTGAGTGCTGTCTGCCATCTTCACTGACGCCATCTCTGGACTCTCTCCTGTGTAAACATGTAAACATCTAAACTATAGTATTGAAACTATGTCATCTTGCATTGACTTGAGGAAATACAATTAAATAATAAAACCATGTAACAAAGTGTTTTTGGCGAGCAACTAAATAACCCAAGTAAGTCATTTAATCTGCCTGGCTCAATCCACAAAAGCCCCAGGTGTCCTAACTAGGGTTGCAAAGGGTTGGAAACTTTCCGGTAAATTTCCAGAATTTTTCAAGAAGTTTTCCATGGGAAGAATTTGGGGATTTTTGCTTAAATTCATCGAAAAAGTTAGCTTATAACAGTGAACCTTTTTTGTTAGATACACACAAGGGAATTCTAGGTCTGGTGGCATATTTTGGAATTGTAACCCTCTGCATGCACAGTGCATTCTTCCATCACATGTACAGCTGATTCTCAAGATCTTGCACACTAATGAGATGCTATTGAGCCCACACTACTACACAGTCTGATACAAGGACTACATGCTTTCTGGTAAGTTTTGATTACAATACTGGGTGTGGTGAATATATTTTATATGACATACATTATTTTCTGTTAACTAGTAAATAGTAGCCTACAGCAAAGTGTGTTTAAATCATTTCTAACTTGTTAACAATTTCTGCTAGTTAGTTTTTGCTACCATGTGGATTTTAGCTTGCTTGAGCCTGCTAACTGAGGAGTGTTAATTCACCGGTTTTAAAACATTTATCTTACAAAGGAGTTGTTTAATCTAACTGCTTAACTATTTATCTGTACATGGAATTTTACAAATTTCTTTCTAATCTTTACAGGAAAATGCCAAGGGCACTATCTGATGTGTGGAGACGTTTCACTGCAGCTAATGTGAAAGGAAAAGCTGTGTACATTTGCAAATACTGTGTCAAATCATATGTGAAGAATGCAACAAAGAATCAGAATCATCTGGCCAAGTGCAAGTGCATAAAGTTCAATCAGCGCTCACAACAAGCAACCTCTGACAAAAGTCCCTCTACTTCTATTCGAGGTGAAAATTATGCATCAGACACCTTATCAATAGCAACAGTGGAGGAGTCCTACCCTCACATCACTCAATGGAGGAACGTAGTCAGAGAAATGCTGATGAATGTCTTGCTCGAGCTGTGTATGCAACTGGTTCACCTCTGATGCTCACAGGCAATGTGTACTGGAAGATATTTCTGAATGTTCTTCGCCCAGCATCCACCCCTCCAACCAGACATGCTTTATCTACTCATTTGCTGGATGCAGAGTTCAACAGAGTTCAAGCAAATCATAGAGAAAGCAGACTGTATTACAATCATCTCTGATGGGTGGTCGAATGTTTGTGGGCAAGGAATAATTAACTACATCTCCACCCCTCAACCAGTATTCTACAACAGCACAGACACAAGGGACAACAGACACACCGGTCTCTACATTGCAGATGAGCTGAAGGCAGTCATCAATGACCTTGGACCACAGAAGGTATTTGCACTGGTGACAGACAATGCTGGGAACATGAAGGCTGCTTGGTCTGAAGTGGAGGAGTCCTACCCTCACATCACACCCATTGTCTGTGCTGTTCAAGCATTTAATCTGCTCCTCAAGGACATCATCACACTGAAAACAATGGATACTGTCTACAAGAGAGCCAAGGAAATGGTTAGGTATGTGAAGGGTCATCAAGTTATAGCAGCAATCTACCTCACCAAGCAAAGTGAGAAGTCTCCTGGAGGGGAAGGAGTCTCTCCAATAAATGGCTATATCACAGTCTGCCGATATGGACAGCCCCATCAAGAGGATCCTCCTGGATGATGTATTTTGGGAGAGAGTGGTAAGCAGCCTGAAACTCCTGAAACCTATAGCAGTAGCCATTGCACAGATTGAGTGAGACAATGTCATCCTGTCTGATGTTCAGACTCTGCTTGCAGATGTAAGAGAAGAAATCCGTACTGCCCTGCCCACTGTTGCTCCAAGCAGAGGAAACTGCATTTCTGAAATA
This sequence comes from Thymallus thymallus, assembly GCA_023634145.1. Taxonomy (NCBI): domain Eukaryota; kingdom Metazoa; phylum Chordata; class Actinopteri; order Salmoniformes; family Salmonidae; genus Thymallus; species Thymallus thymallus. The sequence goes on along the minus strand of CM042406.1, from coordinate 32,997,382 downwards.
CATCAAAAAGCGTGAAGACTTCTGCCTGAAGCCCATACAAGACGCAGCGTACATGTGGGACCCCAAGTATGCTGGCAAGAGGATCCTTTCTGGTGCAGCGATCAACAAGGCCTAAGGTGTCATCATTACCGTGTCTCGCCACCTTGGCCTGGATGAGGGTAAGGTTCTTGGCAGTCTGGCGAAGTACACTTCCAAGCAAGGGCTTTGGGATGGAGATGCAATACGGCAGTCGTGCCGACATATCTCATCAGCCACCTGGTGGAAGGGACTTTGTGGATCTGAGGCTCTTTCCCGTTGCCTCCATCATCCTCCAAATCCCACCAACATCAGCCGCCTCAGAGCGCAACTGATCCTTGTTTGGGAACACACATACCAAAGCACAGGCTGACCAATACAATGGTTGAAAATTTGAGGCTTTTTGAGCCTGACAACAAGCCATCCTCAACAAGGTTGGAAAGTGACAGTGAAGATGAGGCCTCCGAGTCTGATGTTAAAGAGGTGGACATTGAGGAGGTCCAGGGAGAAGACATGGAAGCTTGAGAGGAAGACAACCAAAGCTTAATTTGGTTGTGTTTATGAAAGTCTTAAGGTAACATTAGAATGTGATTTGTATTTATTTTCAAGCACAATAGCATACAGATGTATGTTGAAAACGTTTTAGGGAGATGCGATGGATCATTGGGGATCATTCAATATTCCCTTTCTTTTGTTGTTCAGTGAAATCATCCCATGTGAAGTCAACTAATTCAATTAAAGTTCAATTCGTAACTAAATTGTATTTTTTTTTATTTGTATTGGAAGGATTTAATCATTTGCAATTGTCTACTTATGATAAGGTAAATGGTTTATGTTTCTGTGTCCATATGATATGGTAAATATATCCAATGCATAAAACATCACATTTAAATGGTATTAATATTAATTTGCATATATTTCCGTTAATTCCCATATATTTCCGTTAATTCCCATATATTTCCGTTAATTCCCATATATTCCCACAGAAAGTTTCCACCTCTGAATATTCCCCAAAATGTGCAACCCTAGTCCTAACCCCAACTAAATAACCCAACTATGTCCTTTAATCTGCCTGGCTCAATCCACAACAGCCCCAGGTGTCCTAAGTGAAAAATAGGATATCATCTTAAAAATAATGTAACCAATCTCTCTCTGACTAAAAAGCAAGTTTGAAAACCAGCAGACACTTAAGCCCTTGAGGACCAGAACAACACTGGTGCAACAGCTGTTGATAAACTTGGGGTGTAATTATTAGTGCACACGGTAGCAAACAGTTTGTCCTGTTGCACAACATTTTGCATTGGAAACCGTTTATTCAAGGAACCAAACGGAAGCAAATGCAACAGGAAGGGACCTACCTGAAATGTGTCCAATAGCAACTAATTTACGTTGCAGAACATTTTACATTTATAGTCAACCAGGGTTCCCCAACTGTCAGTTATTTTATTTGGCCCCCCAAGTTCTGAGCAAAAAACTATTTGACATGAAATATTGTAAAAACACCAACAAATCAGCTCCAAGTGATTTTAAGTTTTGAAATCTGTTACAAAGTATTCTCATGCATTATAGATATACAATGACGTACAGTATATATACTGAGATATACTGTATACTGAGATATACTGAGATATGCTGAGATATACTGTACGTCATTGTATACAAATGTAAGCAAGCTTCAGTCAAATATTTAATTTGCGGCCTACAAATTATTTGTAATTATGTTCCCCTGGCCATCCGCTCAAGAAAATAAATTGGTCCGCGGCAGAATCTAGTTGATGATCCCTGGAGTAAACGGTTTCCATTGCAAAACGTTTTGCAACAGACCAAATGTTTTGCTACAGTCTGGGCCTAACGAATACACCCCTGCTGTTCTACCTTGGTTGTAACCACTCTTATAAAACCTGCTCTGTTACCTGGGTAATCATCACATTCCCATTATACACCCTGCTCTGTTACCTGGGTAATCATCACATTCCCATTATAAACCCTGCTCTGTTACCTGGGTAATCATCACATTCCCATTATAAACCCTGCTCTGTTACCTGGGTAATCATCATATTCCCATTATAAACCCAGCTGTTACCTGGGTAATCATCACATTCCCATTATACACCCTGCTCTGTTACCTGGGTAATCATCACATTCCCATTATAAACCCTGCTCTGTTACCTGGGTAATCATCACATTCCCATTATAAACCCTGCTCTGTTACCTGGGTAATCATCACATTCCCATTATAAACCCTGCTCTGTTACCTGGGTAATCATCACATTCCCATTATAAACCCTGCTCTGTTACCTGGGTAATCATCACATTCCCATTATAAACCCTGCTCTGTTACCTGGGTAATCATCACATTCCCATTATAAACCCTGCTCTGTTACCTGGGTAATCATCACATTCCCAAATCTTCACCTCCTCTTCTATATCTTTTGTGATGATATTCAGCCGGAGTGTTTGGCTGCTTTCTTTCACGGATGCCATCTCTCCTGCAGTGACCAGGGAACTTATTTGTCCCAATCAGGTCCCAATCAGTATAGGCTTGGGCTCAGTGTGGAAGGAGAGCAGCAGGCTGGTTATCCTCGCTGTCCTAAAGTAAACACCAGATAAACAACCTGGAAAAGAAGAAAAGCCTGTATGAAATACAGGACTGTTATGTCATTTGGTGGCTTGATATCTAGTTAGCGCACACATCCATTGTTTTCTGTGCTAGCCAGTCATTTTATCAACATTGCTATGCTAATTTAGTTTACTTGATGGGGCCTCAGCTGGCTAAGTTAATAAATAATGTCTAAATGAGAATGATTTGGGGGTTGATTTTTAGCTGAACCAGTTCCTGGGCAGAGGAGGAGATGATGAATATGACGAGTCTCTTCTCTTAACACATTTTACAACAGATGAAACGTTTTGAAACAAGTCTGCGTTGTGAACAGAAGTAAAGAAGCCAGACAAAGCAAACTAACCCGGGAGGGACATCCCTGATTTACCTAACCCGGGAGAGACATCCCTGATTTACCTAACCCGGGAGAGACATCACTGATTTACCTAACCCGGGAGAGACATCCCTGATTTACCTAACCCGGGAGAGACATCCCTGATTTACCTAACCCGGGAGAGACATCCCTGATTTACCTAACCCGGGAGAGACATCCCTGATTTACCTAACCCGGGAGAGACATCCCTGATTTACCTAACCCGGGAGAGACATCCCTGATTTACCTAACCCGGGAGAGACATCCCTGATTTACCTAACCCGGGAGAGACATCCCTGATTTACCTAACCCGGGAGAGACATCCCTGATTTAGTGGGTTTTAGCCACCATTTCCCGCTAGCTAGCTAATGTTAGCCACATAACATTTGGTTTATCTAACGTTAGGTAGCGACATATTTCCCCCTATTTCTGTTATTAGAAAACGTAGGTATTGTCAAACGTGTTGTTTGTTAACTTCATCGCTGAGTTGAGTAACATTAGCCGACGTTAGTTAGCTAACAGCAGGCCTTCCCCGCTACAACACACTGAGGATCTTACCTGGTGCCTCGATACTACGGAATCATTAATGCCTTTTTTTATTTTATTTTTATTTTTTAAACTTGATTAAGCTACGTGTTGATTGTTTAACGAATAAAGTGTTATTTATGCCTTGATATCTCTTCCAAAACAAACGCGATGGCGCCTGTTTCTTTTTTCCCCCGGACAGACTAGGCGTGTTTCAGACGGCCGCCTCCTGCGTGCGGGAGTTTCAATCACAGGGAATAAATCATACTTTTATTATTATTCTTATTTTTGTATTATTTCACCTTTATTTAACCAGGTAGGTCAGTTGAGAACAAGTTCTCATTTGCAACTGCGACCTGGCCAAGACAAAGCAAAGCAGTGCGACAAATAACAACACAGAGTTACACAGTAAACAAACATAGTCAAAAACACAATAGAAAATCTATATACAGAGTGCAAAATGTAGTGCAAAATACTGTACACTACTTACTCAGCTTGTGGTCATTTTATTTAACATATACCATTTATTCATGTTACCTTATTCTCATTCGAAAATGTGAAGTCCTCAAACTAAACAATGTTTAGTTTACACACAAAAAGGAGTGACTTTAGCCAGAGTATTTCTAACCTTCAAGTTCTTTAAGGCTGCGTTTACACAGGCAGCCCAATTCTAATATTTTTTTTCTCCACATTCTACTTTTCATACCATATCTTTTTAAGGCTGATCTGATTAGTAAACAAATACCAATTAGTGTAAAATGTTCAGAATTAGGTTGCCTGTGTAAACACAGCCTATGATGAGCAGTTTCTTTAGCCAAAAACAATATGTACATTTTCCACCAGAAGCTGGGTTTCCATACAATTGGTGAGAGATTTTCATGCAAATATTCTAGAATCCACATAAAGACAATATGTGGATTTTCCCACCGGTGGTATGTTTCCACAAAACAGACTTGTTGTGGATAGGAATCAGTGCGTGATGACATGTGCACACAAAATGTAGCGATACAGATACAGTGTGTTTAGGCTTTACGTGTTAGCTAGTCTACATTATGAGATTTTTCTATGGATAAGAGCAAGAATATGTTTTATTTGTGAAACATCGATCATCATGTCACCAGAATAAGACACTTGATATTTATCAGAAAGTAGCAACAAGTTCATCACCCTGCACTTTCACCACACTGTGACGTTAATCACCTTGCACTTTCACCACCCTGTGAAGTTCATCACCCTGCACTTTCAACACCCTGTGAAGTTAATCACCCTGCACTTTCAACACCCTGTGAAGTTCATCACCGTGCACTTCCACCACCCTGTGAAGTTCATCACCCTGCACTTTCACACCCTGTGAAGTTCATCACCCTGCACTTTCACACCCTGTGAAGTTCATCACCCTGCACTTTCACACCCTGTGAAGTTCATCACCCTGCACTTCCACCACCCTGTGAAGTTCATCACCCTGCACTTTCACACCCTGTGAAGTTCATCATAATTTAGTAAATTAATGGAAATAGTATCAAAGAATGGAGCAAAAAGAAAGCTGTCTAACATTGGATTGTTTCTTCTTGGGCTGCATTTTCTGAATATGTAATGTTATGTGGGAGATCTGAATACGTAATGTTATGTGGGAGATCTGAATACGTAATGTTATGTGGGAGATCTGAATACGTAATGTTATCTGGGAGATCTGAATACGTAATGTTATGTGGGAGATCTGAATACGTAATGTTATCTGGGAGATCTGAATACGTAATGTTATGTGGGAGATCTGAATACGTAATGTTATGTGGGAGATCTGAATACGTAATGTTATGTGGGAGATCTGAATACGTGATGTTATGTGGGAGATCCTTAATAAGGAATGTTATATGGGAGATCTGAATAAGGAATGTTTTCTTGGAGATCCATGAGGTTTCTGCGATGGACATTTTAATGTTGGTGCTTTTCTATTCTATACATTTCTATGTTCTATAAACCAATTTCTGTGTTCATGCAAATGGCTGACTGAAGGGATCCTCACCATCAGTAGCTGCAGTTTGGCAGTACGCCCAGACCTTGTTTTCAGAACATGAGGAGAACGATATCTTAGTTTCAAGGTCTCAGCTTAGAGAGAAGAAGCCTTGTATTGTTTGGTCACATGAATGAAACAAAACGGTAATGATTAATTAATTATGCTAAATCATGCATAACTTGTCTTTTCATTCTGCCGCTCTATTTTTGTGGGGGGGGGACTCAGTTACTTTTTTCTGCAGAGGCATTACAAGGAATCCTGTGGATGAATGCTCCGTCCTCACAGGCACCTGAGTCTGTGTAAGGATGTGATTTGAATGTGACTAAAGGAGTGGGATGGTTGTTTGATTTATTTTTGTATTTTGTATTATCATCTCGGGCCACCCCTTCCCGCAATGGAATATATAATTTTTGGTTTTGTTTCAATACCCCGTACAGTAGGTGGCGGCAATACACCAATAGGTGTAGTCTGCCATAAACTTTAGAGAAAGAAGAAGTACTCTGTCAGATCTTTTCAGTGGAGAGGAAGTATGAATAACTGGGTGAGAACAGCTTTAGTGGGGGCAGCTACTGAGGCGATACCTAAGAGTTGGATAGGAGGGAGGAGCATCCTGGTGTGCTGGACAGGAGGGAGGAGCTTCCTGGAGTGCTGGACAGGAGGGAGGAGCTTTCTGGAATGCTGGACAGGAGGGAGGAGCTTCCTGGAGTGCTGGATAGGAGGGAGGAGCTTCCTGGAGTGCTGGATGGGAGGGAGGAGCTTCCTGGAGTTCTGGACAGGAGGGAGGGTGTAAATGATGGGTTGAATGCACCATTTACCATGACAGAGGTGAAAAGGGCAATAGGTCAGGCTGGGTTAACTTCACCTGGGAATGATGAGGTGTGCTATGTTATGTTTGCCCATCTTAGTGATGAGGCACTGGATAAGGTATTGGCGTTGTACAACAGAGTGTGGAAGGAGGGCTAACTACAAGGCATCTGGAAGCAGGCAGTAGTGGAACCAATCAGGAAGCTACGGAAGGACCCAACGAGGCCAACAACCTATCGGCTAATAGCTTTAACATCACATGTATGTAAGATTATGGAAAATGTGCCATACATAGTCAAAAAGGTACAGGAAGCAATTGATGAGGTAGAGCGGTGGGCATTAATGTGGGGATTCAGGTTCTCTGTAGAGAAAACTCAGACATTGTTCTTTACCAGGAGGAAGGTGGGAGATGAGGAATGCTTGAGGTTATATGGGAGAAACTTGGAGAGGGTGGGGGCCTTCAGGTTCCTTGGGGTATACTTTGATACTAGAATTACCTGGGCAGAACACATTGAGAGAGTGGTGGGAAAGTGTAAGAAGGTGCTAAATGTGATGCGCTGTCTGACAGGGAAGGAGTGGGGGGCTGGGCGTGCCTCATTGAGGACCATGTATGTTGCATTGATCCGATCTGTAATAGACCATGGAAGTATAGCGTATGGTTCGGCAGCCCGAACCTCATTGGAAAGGCTAGATGTCATACAGGGGCAAGGACTCAGAATATGTAGTGGGGCGTTTCAGACCTCCCCAGAGGCTGCACTACAGGTGGAGATGGGGGAAATGCCATTGCAGATTAGGAGACAGCAGCTGGCAATTAATTATTGGGTCAGGGACATGGGGAATCTCATCATGCGAAAGGGATTTTACAGGCATGCTGGGAACATGAGTGAAGACACAAGCTTTGGGTGGGTGGGTAATAGCCAGGCAAAGGAGATGGGACTGTATGGAAGGGAGTATAGTCCAATGGTAGCTATTCCTGTAAATCCATCATAGCTACTCCCACATCCAGTAGTTGATCTAGAAGTATTGGAGAGACTACATTAAGATAGGGAGGGTGTTGATCCATCAGATTTGTTTAATAGACGTCTGGATACTGTGTATAAGGCTTTTGTGGCCATTTACACAGATGGTTCAGAAGATCCAAGGACAGGACGTACTGGGTTAGCATTTGTAGTGCAGGAATGTGGGGTGGAAGTCAGGAAATGTATTACAGATAATCTGGCTGTATATACGGTGGCGCTGATGGCCATACTGTTGGCCTTGCAGTGGGTGGAGGATGTTTAGCCAGAAAGAGTGGTTATTTGCTCTGATTCATGTGCTGTGTTAATGAGTCTCCAGTCCTTTATATCACGTAGCAGACAAGACCTGCTTTATGAGGTGCTACAAACCCCTGGCAGGAGTAAACATATACAGATAATATTTACTTGGGTCCCAGCCCATGTGGGTGTGGAGGAGAAAGAAGCAGTTGATGTACTGGCTAAACAAGCACTTAGTAGTGATGATGTTGTGGTTTCAATGAGCAAGGCAGAGGCAAAAAGCCTGATATGGACAGCGATGGTGCAGAGATGGCAGGAGCAGTGGAATAGAGATATTAAAGGCAGGCATTTATTTCAAGTACAGAGGAACGTTGGGGAGGGGAGGATGTCAGGAAGGGACAGAAGAGAGCAGGCTATTTTTACAAGATTAAGGGTGGGACACAGCTGGTTGAATAAGACTTTAAATGTGATAGGAAAGCATCCAACAGGAAAGTGTGAGTATTGCCAGGAAACAGAGACCGTGGAGCATGTATTGCTACAGTGTTGGCAGTATCAGAGGGAAAGAGAGAGGCTGATATCTAGTATGAGAGAGAAAGGGATACAGGAGATTAGTAGAAAGAGTATATTGAGTAGAACGTCATTAGCTATAATCTCACTGGCAGGTAGGATATAGTTTCTCCCTGTCTCTGGCCCACACTCCAGTACAGTAGCCTAGATAAATAAAAGGTAAAAATAAAAAACAGTAGGTGGCGGTAATGCACCATAACGTTGGATGCCAACCGCAGATAAATCCCATGAAGAAGAAGCAGCTACCGGAAATGAGTATTTGCTTGCGGTCAGTTCAAACTTGAGCACAACGAGGGCATTTCTACGTCCGACGGATTAAGCGTCATGCATGCTCAAAAAGTTAATATGGTGAGTTATTCCGCTAGCTATCTACAGTTTTGTGCAAAACTTTTCTAGATATGTGTTTATTCGGTATGACTATGATGCACGCTAGCGAGTAGTTAGCATGTATTGTGACCAAAATGGGGGACTTGCTATGCTACATTTTGTATGAATGTAAAGACATTGGTTGTTTTCTTAAAGGAGGGATATATAGATATATATATATATATATAGATAGATTATTGATCCCCGAGGGGAAATTTCTTCGTCAAGCAGCTACGAAAAAACACAGAGCAGGTGCAAAATGCCAGAACGAAAATTCACAAAAGACAGATACATGATACATAGAGCGGCAGTAATGGAGTTGTGTATTTAAACAACGCATTGCAGCACCCAGAGAACATAACGCCTTACCGCAGGATAAACAGGTACGTAGTATCGACTTACCGACTCGATCCCAGTATACAAAAAAGAAAGGCCTCCCGCTTGCTCTTTGTTGTCTCTTTCCCTCAGCCCAAGGCTATACATTCCTACCGCCAGCGGGCGAGTGGAGTACTCCTTTAATTAAGAAGTGATTTACATCTGGCGGGGATCCAGGCCTAGGTAAACCATCTAGCCTTTAGGTTTAACTTTGGGACACAACATCGAGTCTGTATTGGTTCGAATAACCCTTCCACAATATAGCTGGCTTCACCCAACAACGACAAAAAAACGTTTTTCAACAAAGGCATATCTATAATCTCTAGCTAAGAAGTGTAACTTTACCAGACCTAAAGTGAAATGGGTCCCTCACTATCAAAAAGTCTGAATCCAACTTTTGTCTGAACCCCGCCATGTCCCTGCGGTGTAGACCGTGGTAGATTTCATGGTAGGAAGTTGTGTGAAGTGCAATGGCAGTCCTCTGGAACTCAGGTATATGGTGCGGTCTAAAGTTGGATTCAGATAGGGACACATTTCACTTTACATCTGGTTAGTAGAGTTTCTAGAGTTTATACATAATCCTTTGTTGAAACAATGTTATTTTGGTGATGCTGGCTCTTGAGTTATTTTCCATCACCAGCCACCAGAACGATGCACAACTCTGAGTCCAACCAATACAGACTCCTGATGTTGTCCCAAAGCTAGGGTAGTTTAAAACACAGTAGTAAGGCGTTTCTCTAACATCAAATTCGGCCTGACACCTTATGGCTAACCACTGCCAGCCAGAGGCTGCAAGGTGTTTTTGTTGTTTCTATAAATACCTTATTTGTTGTGATTTATTTAATTTATTCACCAATTTCAAAACACACCTGTGGACACAATGCATTTGAAGATGACACAAGTGATATATCTAATATTTCACACTTTTAGGTAGATTTATGTACGTGAGTTTACATTTTTGTCATAGATTTGTATATACTAGGCTATATTTGAGGCAATACCAACTGTCCCGTCTAGCAATACAGGGTGTTGCTTTGTTGAAGAGATGCCACTCCCAAAACGGCCTCACCCACTTGAATAATATGGATCACTGTCATTAAAGCAGAACTGAACTCGAGAACCTACTTCTCTTTTTGAAAACGGAATATGTGACATCGATATTAGCCAGAGACATTTATTCCAGTGCCAAAATTGACTAGAAAGAGCAAGTAGGTTAATTTTGGTCATAAAGTCAGTATCTTTCTTGAGGGTTGGGTTTTGGTTTCAACAATGCCCACTTGGGTTGCACATTTTGGGGCATATTCAAAGGTGGAAACTTTCCGTGGGAATTATGGCAATATATGGGAATTAATGGAAATATATGCAAATGAATATTAATACCATTTATAATGTAGAATTGAACTTTAATTGAATTAGTTGACTCTTCACATGGGATGATTTCACTGACCAACAAAAGAAAGGGAATATTGAATGATCCCCAATGATCCGTCGCATCTCCCAAAAACGTTTTCAACATACATCTGTAAAATCTGCTTTCGACTCTGTCAATAACCACATTCTTATTGGCAGACTCAACAGCCTTGGTTTCTCAAATGACTGCCTTGCCTGGTTCTCCAACTACTTCTCAGATAGAGTTCAGTGTGTCAAATCGGAGGGCCTGTTGTCCGGTCCTCTGGCAGTCTCTATGGGGCCACAGGGTTAATGCTAGTAACACTAAATGCATGCTTTTCAATCGAACGCTGCCCGCACCCGCCCACCAGACTATCATCACTACTCTCGACGGGTCTGACTTAGAATACGTGGACACCTACCAATACCTAGGCGTCTGGTTAGACTGTAAACTCTCCTTCCAGACTCACATTAAGCATCTCAATCTAGAATCGGCTTCCTATTTCGCAACAAAGCCTCCTTCACTCATGCTGCCAAACATGCCCTCGTAAAACTGACTATCCTACTGATCCTTGACTTCGGCGATGTCATTTACAAAATAGCCTCCAACACTCTACTCAGCAAATTGGATGTAGTCTATCACTGTGCCATCCGTTTTGTTACCAAAGCCCCATATACTACCCACCACTGTGACCTGTATTCTCTCGTTGGCTGGCCCTCACTACATATTCGTCGCCAAACCCACTGGCTCCAGGTCATCTACAAGTCTTGACTAGGTAAATCCCCACCTTATCTCAGCTCGCTGGTCCCCATGGCAACACTCACCCGTAGCATGCGCTCCAGCAAGTATATTTCACTGGTCAACCCAAAAGCCAACACCCCCTTTGGCCGCCATTCCTTCCAGTTCTCTGCTGCCAATGACTGGAACGAATTGCAAAAATCTTTGAAGCTGGAGACTACCATCTCCCTCAATAACGTTAAGCATCAGCTGTCAGAGCAGCTTTCTGATCACTGCACCTGTACACAGCCCATCTGTAAATAGCCCACTCTACTACCTCATCCCCATATTTATTATTTTTGCTCATTTGCACCTCAGTATCTCTATTTGCACATCATCATCTGCACATCAATCACTCCAGTGTTAATACTACATTGTAATTATTTCACCACTATGGCCTTTTTATTGCCTTACATTCCTATTCTTACTACATTTGCACACTCTGTATATATTTTCTATTGTGTTATTGACTGTACGTTTGTTTATCCCATGTGTAACTCTGTGTTTTTGTCGCTTTGCTTTGTCTTGGCCAGGTCGCAGTTGTAAATGAGACCTAGTTCTCAACTGGCCTACCTGGTTAAATAAAGGTGAAATAATAAAAAATGTCAGTCTCACTGAACAACAAAAGAAAGGGACTATTGAATGATCCCCAATGATCCATCACATCTCCCTAAAACGTTTTCAACATTTTAAAATGATAGTGTAGAAACTTACGCTTTGGTTGTCTTCCTGTCAGGCTTCCATGTCTTCTCCCTGGACCTCCTCAACGTCCACCTCTTGAACATCAGACTCTGAGGCCTCATCTTCACTGTCACTTTCCAACCTTGTTAAGGATGGCTCGTTGTCATGTTCAAAAAGCCTAAAATTTGCCCGGATGGCCACCAATTTTCCAACCCTTGTATTGGTCAGCCAGGAGTGTTAATTCACCTGTTTCCATACATGTTTCATTTTAAAACCTCTATCTTAACTATTTATCTGTTCATTGAATTGTATTCAGGTTTTTTCCCCCTAATCTTTACAGGACAATGCCACGGGCACTATCTGATGTGTGGAGACATTTCACTGCAGCTAATGTAGAAGGAAAAGCTGTGTACATTTGCAAATACTGTAACAAATCATATGTGAAGAATGCAACAAAGATGCAGATTCATCTGGCCAAGTGCATAAAGTTCCCTCAGCGCTCACAACAAGCAACCTCTGACAAAAGTCCCTCTACTTCTGTTCAAGGTGAAAAATTAGGAATCAGACTCCTTATCGATAGCAACAGCTCATGGTCCTCCTGGAAGCATATGTTTTTTGACTCAATGGAGGAACGTAGTCAGAAAAATGCTGATGAATGTCTTGCTCGAGCTGTGTATGCAACTGGTTCACCTCTGATGCTCACAGGCAATGTGTACTGGAAGATATTTATGATTGTTCTTCGCCCAGCATACACCCCTCCAACCAGACATGCTTTATGAACTCTGCATAGAGCAAATGAGTAGAAGTGAAGGTCATGCAAATCATAGAGAAAGCAGACTGTATTGCAATCATCTCTGATGGGTGGTCGAATGTCGTGGGCAAGAAATATCTACATCTCCACCCCTCAACCAGTATTCTACAAGAGCACAGACACAAAGGACAACATACACACCAGTCTCTACATTGCAGATGAGCTAAAGGCAGTCGTCAATGACCTTGGACCGTAGAAGGTATTTGCACTGGTGACAGACAATGCTACGAACATGAAGGCTGCTTGGTCTGAAGTGGAGGAGTTCTATCCTCACATCACACCCATTGGCTGTGCTGCTCATGCATTGAATCTGCTCCTCAAGGACATCATGGCACTGAAAACAATGGATACACTAAACAAGAGAGCCAAGGAAATGGTTGGGTTATAGCAGCAATCTTGCTAAGTGAGAAGAATAAGAGCCTCACATTGAAGCTGCCCAGCAACACCCTTTGGGGTGGTGTCATCATGTTTGACAGTCTCCCGGAGGGGAAGGAGTCTCTCCAAGAAATGGCCATATCAGTCTGCTGATATGGACAGCCCCATCAAGAGGATCCTCCTGGATGATGTATTTTGGGAGAGAGTGGAAAGCAGCCTGAAACTCCTGAAACTTATCGCAGTAGCCATTGCACGGATTGAGGGAGACGATGCCATCCTGTCTGATGTTAAGACTGCTTGCAGATGTAAGAGAAGAAATCCGTACTGCCCTGCCACTTCACTGTTGCTCCAAGCAGAGGAAACTGAAGTTCTGAAATGCATCAAAAGGCGTGAAGACTTCTGCCTGAAGCCCATACAAGACTCAGCGTACATGTTGGACCCCAAGTATGCTGGCAAGAGCATCCTGTCTGGTGCAGAGATCAACAAGGCCTATGGTGTCATCACTACCGTGTCTCGCCACCTTGGCTTGGATGAGGGCAAGGTTCTTGGCAGTCTGGCAAAGTACACTTCCAAGCAAGGGCTTTGGGATGTAGATGCAATATGGCAGTCGTGCCAACATCTCATCAGCCACCTGGTGGAAGGGGCTTTGTGGATCTGAGGCTCTTTCCCGTTGCCTCCATCATCCTCCAAATCCCACCAACATCAGCCGCAACAGGGCCATCTGGGCAAATTTGAGGCTCTTTGAGCCTGACAATTAGCCGTCCTCAACAAGGTTGGAAAGTGACAGTGAAGATGAGCCCTAAGAGTCTGATGTTCAAGAGGTGGACATTGAGGGGGTCCAGGGAGAAGACGTGGAAGCCTGAGAGGAAGACAACCAATAATCTCTTGTGGACAGTCAACTAATTATAATTTTTTTCTGTTGGAAGGATTTAATAATTAGCAATTGTCTACTTATGATAAGGTAAACTGTTTGTTTCTGTCTCCATATGATATGGTAAATATATCCAATGCAAAAAACATTTAAATGGTATTAATTCCCACGGAAAGTTTCCACCTCTGAATATTACCCGATTTGTGCAATCCCTGCTACCTTGCTGTTAACCTGCTTAACAACCGACTGCTACCTTGCTGTTAACCTGCTTAGCAACCGACTGCTACCTTGCTGTTAACCTGTTGAAATAGTTTTCACATTTGAGATTACCAAGTTCATAGTGGGAAACAGCTTTTTTACATTGAGTTTACTTGAGTGTGTGGTGGTTTTGTGTTTTTTAGAACCGTGAAGATGAACCCAACTCGTCTCTTTCTTTCAAGTCTGAGACCCAATCTACTGAGTCACTGGGTCCTGGTTGTGACTGTGGAGCCCAGAGTGGACAACAGGCTCCGGAGATGGTGTCTAGGCTTACTCTAAAGAGTGTATCAGTGTTGCTGGAGGACTGCAGGTTTATGCTGGGCCAGAGAGTCAACATCAAAGTAGAAGAGGAGGAGATTTCTGTCTTTGCCAATGATGGTATGAACAGAACAGAGTGCACTGAAAACCCACTACAGGTGGCTATTTAAGTTGCATCGTGTTTAGGGCATGTTTTATATTTTATTTAGATTATATATTTGACCCTGAATCCTTGGGTGTCTAGTTCAATCGCTGGAAGGTCTGCTGGTCACTACAGAGGAGTTGGGAAACACATGTTTAATAACATCCAATCTCAAAGTGATTGATTCCTAGATATAATGGAACAGTCTGTGGAATGCAGGGTTGGTTCCCAACAAGGTGAAGTGGTTTGACCTAATAGATGTTTAATGACTGTCATTTTTAGTTATCTACTGCTATAATGCCATATGTGATCAGTGTTGATATGATCTTATTTGTTGCAGCAGCTGACGTGTTTTTCTGTTGTCATTCATACAGGAGGGAGCTCTGAGTCCTCAAGACCCCAAGAAAAGGGATCTCCTCACATTTCTCAACGTGAGAAGAGATCCACAAAACAATCACATCTTAAACGGCACCTGAACACACACTCTGGAGCGACGTCTTCCCACTGTTCAGGTAGCAAAGAAAGTGTCTCCACTGGGACATCGTTAAAGAGAGCCCCTCCTAAAGAGAAGTGTCAGAACTGCTCTTACTGCGGGAGAAGATTCTCTTCAGCGGATTGTCTCAGGAAACACATGTTGTTCCATTTAGGAGAGAAACCATTCCACTGCCCAGAGTGTGGTAAGAAGTACACTACATCAGATCAGTTGAAAGAGCATATGATGATACATTCTGGTGTAAGACCTTACCAGTGCCCTGACTGTGAAAATAAATTCTCTAGCAGGAAATGTCTCAAAATGCACTTGCAAACTCACCGTGCTGACCGGCCTTTCCCCTCCTCACAGTGTGAGATGTACAAAGAACGTTCAGCTCTTGCTGCACACCTGCAAGTGCACTCTAGAGAGAAGCCTCACCACTGCTCAGACTGTGGGATAACATTTTCCACAGTGCAGGCTTTAAATAAACACCAGCAGTTACAATGTCAGGAAGTATCACATGCTGTAGTAAAAAGTTCAGATCCTAATCTCTTAGTACATTCTGGAGAGCAATTGTATCAATACCCTTACGGTGAGAAGACTTTCACCAGAGCATCAGACCATACTCAACATCTGTACACGCACACTGGAGAGACACCTTACCGTTGTTCAGATTGTAATTCATATTTCGTTAATGCATTACAATTTAAGAGACACATGCAAGAGCACACTGGAGAGAAGCCTCACTGCTGCTCCAAATGTGCTCTTTGTTTCTTTATAGAAGAGGACTTAAAACAACATGAAAAGATTCACATAGAGAAACTTCACCACTGCTCTGACTGTGGCCGAAAATATTCTACTGCGCGGTATTTAACTAGACACAAGCGGATGCATTTAGTGATTAAGCCTTTCTCCTGCACCCACTGTCACAAGGGGTACACCAATTCGTGTAAGTTAAAAGTTCATATGAGGATGCATACTGGGGAGCGGCCTTACCAATGTGGTCAATGTAAGAAGAGTTTTAAAACCAAGCCACATCTTAAATATCACCTGTTAATTCATGAGGTAGATATGTTTTACCACTGCCCTGACTGTGATCTAAGGTTCTCTGCTGAGGAGACTTTAAAGGAACACATGCAGTTACACAAGGGAGAGAAACCTTTCCACTGTCTTCAATGTGAGAAGAGGTACAGTACCTCAGATGAGTTGAAAGAACATATGATGACTCATACTGATTCTCAGCCTGATTCTCATAGGTCACCAAGTTCCGGAAATGTAGAAGAACAATGTCAGGAAATGCATGCTGTTGAAAAACGTTCTGGAGAGAACCCTCACCCTAACTGTGAGAAGGGTTTCTCAAAACAATCCCATCTTAAAGAACATGCTGGTGAGAGAACTTACCAGTGCTCTCATTGTGAGAAGAGTTTCTCAAGACAATTAGAACTTATGCAACATATGTACTCACACACTGGAGAGCAAATGTACCATTGTACTGATTGTAATTCATATTTCCTTTATGCTTTACAATTTAAGAGACATATGCAAGAGCACACTGGAAAGAAGCCTCACCTCTGCTCTGACTGTGGTCTAACCTTCCTTATTGAAGAGGACTTAAAAGCACATGAAAGGATTCACAGAGGAGAGAAGCCTCATCACTGCTCTGACTGTGGGCGAAATTTCTCCTCAGCAGAATGCTTAAACAAACACAAGCTCTTACATCTGGGACAGAATTCTTACCCATGTGAGCAATGTGATAAGAAGTTCTCAAGATCTGATCAGTTGAAAGTTCATATGTCAAGACATACTGGAGGGAAGCCATATCAGTGTCCTGAGTGTGATAAAAGTTATTATCCTTCCAACCTCTTACAACATCTGCGTATAACACACAGGGGAGAAAAGCCGTACCTTTGCTCTGAGTGTGGAAAGTGTTTCGGTTACCGACACCAGCTCACAGCCCACCAGCGAATGCACACTGGGGAAAAGCCGTTTATCTGCTCTGAGTGTGGAAAACAGTATTCCCATGCATATAGCTTGAAGATCCATCAGCAGACACATACCGGAGAGAAACCGTATCAATGTCCTGACTGTGATCAATGTTTCATCCGCGTAAGTACCCTTAAACACCATCAATCATCAACACATACAGGGAAGTGGCGTTTCAACTGCAATGTGTGTGGAAAAGGTTTCTCATCTAGCTGTGCGCTGAAAGGCCACATGCGCTGTCATAGTGGAGATAAGCCTTATCGGTGCCCCGTCTGTGGGAAGCGTTTCACGCTCGCAGGAACCTGTCGAAAACACCAGAGAACTCACACCGTGCGAGAGAATCCTCATGCCTGTACTGAATGCAAAAAGCGTTTCGGAAATTCACAAAGACTAAAGGTGCATATGAGAGTACATACTGGTGAGAAGCCATACCACTGCTCTGACTGTGGGAAGAACTTCGCTCAATTGACCAGCTTGAATAGGCACAAGGTCAAACAACACTAAAGTTCATAGAAGAAAACGGACTAATATAAAGGCCTAGGTAAATATCACTGTTGCTACCATGCAGAGCTTTCAGAAAGTATTCACCCTCCAGGATGAGATGTAGATGTTGTGTTACTGGCCTACACACAATACCCCACGTCACAGTGGAATTGTTTTTGGAAATGTTTACAAATTCATAAAGCATGAAAAGCTGAAATATCCTAATAGTGTTTAACATACAATTATATCTAAGGTCCCTTTGTCGAGCAGTGAATTTAAAACACCCATTCAACCAGAAAGACCAGGGAGGTTGGATTGATCTATTGGTAGGTGGGTAAAAAAAAAAAACGTTGAAGTTATTAAATACACTTTGGATGATGTATCAATACACCCAGTCACTATAAAGATGCAGGCGTCCTTCCTAACTCAGTTGCTGGAGAGGAAGGACACCGCTCAGGGATTTCACCTGGAGGCTGATGGTGACTTTAAAACAGTTAGAGTTAAGTGGCTGGAATAACAGGACACTGAGGACGAATCAACAACATTGTAGTTACTCCACAATACTAACCTAATTAACAGAGTGAAAAGGAAGCCTGTACAGAATAAAACAAAAAAATCCTAAACATGCATCCTGTTTTGCATCAAGGCACTAAATAACTACTTAACTTTCTGTCCTGAATGCGAAGTGTTATGTTTGGGGCAAATCCAATACAACACATCATTGAGTACCACTCTCCATACTTCCAAGCATAGTGTTGGCTGCATCATGTTATGGGTATGCTTTTAATCGTTAATGACTGAGGAGTTTTTCAGGGATAAAAACAAAACAATGGAGCTAAGCACAGGAAAAATCCTAGAGGAAAAAATGCTTGTCCTCTTTCCACCAGACACTGGGAGATGAATTCACCCTTCAGCAGGACAATAACCTACAACACAAGGCCAAATATACACTGGAGTTGCTTACCAAGACAGTGAAAGTTCCTGAGTGGCCTAGTTAAAGTTTTGACTTTATATCTATGACAAGACCTGAAATGGTTGTCATGCAACGAGTGACAACACATTGGAAAGAGCTTAAAGGATTTTGAGAAGGATAATGAGTAAATGTTGTACAATCCAGGTGTGGAAAGCTTCTACAAAATATTGACTAAGGGGTGTGAATACTTACGTAATTATATTTCTGTAATTCAATTTTCAACAAATTAGCAAAAATGTCTAAAGCGATTTCACTTTGTTATGGTGCATTGTTTGTAGATGGGGGAGAAATATATGGAATCCATTTGAATTCAGGCTGTCAATGTGGAATAAGTCATGGGGTATGAATACTTTCTGAAGGTACTGTATATAGACTTCTACTTTAGAGTACCTTTTTGTACTACCTAGATATTGTTGACCAGGCTCTATCTGAACTACGGTCTGTTTTACATAACTTTATTGACCTGTAATTAGTATTGGATGCAGGTAAAACAAAGTATACTGTAGTTTTTTGGATGGTGCCCATATTGATGGTGTCCGTGCTTACACATATCGGTGCATCTGCATAGATGAAAAGCTGTCTTTATTTCTAAAGCATATTGAGTTATGATATTGGTGGGGCAGCAGGTAGCCTAGTGGTTAGAGCGTTGAGCCAGTAACCGAAAGGTCGCTGGTTAAAATACCTGAGCCGACAAGGTGAAAAAAAGTCTGTGCCCTTGAGCAAGGCACTAAACCCTAATTTGCTCCAGGCGCACTGTACTACTATGGCTGACCCTGTAGAACAATGTAGGCCGTCATTGTAAATATGAATTTGTTCTTAACTGACCTGCCTGGTTAAATAAGTTAGGTAGGTACTTGTATTGATCCCAGAGGGGAAATTTCTTCGTCAAGCAGCTACGGGGGGGGAAAAAACACAGGGCAGGTGCAAAATGCCAGAACGAAAATTCACAAAAGACCGATACATGATACATAGAACGGCTGTATGGAAAAAGTATCAAAATACAAGAAGTCTGGATAAATGGGTCATGCCTCTCACTAAATGGTAGAAAGCAGATAATTCTGTCCACATTCCTGCCGGTCCTAGACTATGGCTATATGAACCCAGCTGTCACTCCATTAAAGTCCTAGTGCACTGTGCTTTATTACTGGGGCAGGTTTAGTACTCATCACTGTTGGTTGGTCTTCTGATGTCACATAGGTTGATACATTGCTATGTTTTAATTCATAAAGTCCCACTGTACCTAACATCATTGCTAACCTTTAGACCTGCAGTATGAGTTATTACACCTGGTCTCAGGGATGGCTAACTCTGGAAATTCCTTTGGTCGCTACTGAGTTAAGGAAATGGCTTATTTAAATTTTTTGCACCGTATTTGTGGAACAATCTTCAAAATGTTTGAAAATGGTATGTTTTTTTTATGCCTTTGTGGCAATTCAGAAAGCTGCTTTTAGGACCTTATTACCGATTGTGTTTAATGTAATGTATGTATGTAACAATGTTTTTCTACTGATGTGTAATTCGGGGCTCACTATGACTACCTGATAAAAAAACGAAAGTACAATTGTAGTTAGCATGTGAAGATATGGTGAGGTAGTCATCATAGACACTAGTCTCCATATAAGGAGAATATGTCATGAATAGCTACATGTCATGATAAGTTGCTTAACAAATTTTACCTACAGCTCAAATGTATTCAGTCTAACCTAACAGAATGAAGTCTTCACTTTTTATTCAACTGATGACGACAATGATTTGACTCCTTAAGGCCAAATTATCTTCCACCTGACCTACTGCCACAAACTGTAAAGAATGCCAATAAAATGTAGAGTTTAAATGTAACAAGCCTGTTTTCAGTTGAATTATTTTGTCATTTTGAAAGACTGAAATCTGTTTGGACTATTTTGAACTTGATTTAATTGTTCTGTAGACTGGTAGCCAGGCTGTCATTCTACTCTGAAATACGCCAAACATGCTAGCAGAAACGGACTGGCACCCAGCCTTGATGTTCAGTATCTTTTTGATTTATATTTAATTCAGGCCCTATTTGAACATTTTGAAATGATGTGGAACACTGCATTTAAAATCATAATGATATCATTTTAAGTAAATGTTTTTCTTATTGTGGTCCTCCTGAATCGAGAGGATAGTTGTCCTCAGATAAAAGCTTGATGTTTGATGGAAGAAAAACTGATGTAACGATGTGTATGGAGACTGATAAGACTTCTCCTTGGATTCAGACTTGTTTGCTTTGATTTTGAGGCTGAAATCAATTACTCAAACTGCTGGTAAAACAACTGCACTCAGAGACATGAATTCTGATCAAAGCTACATTTGTCGTTTTGTGTTTCCCCCTATATATTGTTGTCATCTCATCCAGCAAGCTTCCCTTGTTGCAGGATGAAGAACCTCACATCCAACTACCCATTTCATACCAGAACTAGTAGTCTCTGTAAGCGCAGCAGGTAGCCTAGCGGATAGTGTTGGACCTGAGCTGACAAGGTGAAAACTCTGTGCCCTTGAGTAAGGCACTTAACCCTAATTTGCTCCAGGGGCATTGTACTAATATGGCTGACCCTGTAAAACACATTTCACTGCACCTATCCGGTGTATGACAACTTTCTTTCTTTTTTGCAGCTAGATGGCACTGTTGACCTATCATCCACAACACATTTCTGACGATTCCGCCTTCCTTGGTCTATTGAATGTGCTGGGGTGGAGGTTGCCCTTAAGATTAGGGTGAGGCACTGATCAGCTAACCCTGTCCCAAACATGTTGGGGGTTTGTGTTCTTAGTGACGTGGCAAGCTCTAATCTACCTTAAACCCAGGGCCCAAAGAGGAAATCCATTAGTGTAATGTCAGTCCTCTCCTTCCTCTCTGTGGAGCGCAGCCTGTGTGTGGCTGTGTAATGTCAGGCTTCACCTTTTTAGTTTCTCTTGTCTAGTTTTGCAGTACGTACACGACCCCACCCCATTCTCTATCAACGGCATACATTTCCAATAAATGAAAGGTTATTTTTGTTCAACAGTCCTGTTTTTATTGGCATTTTTTTTCCCCACATTATTTTACAATGATGGTCACAGTCTAGAGATGTGAACAAAAGCGTCCCTATTGCAGTGTGGCAGGAAGCAGGGTATCCTCTCAGCCGTGTGTCCTACATACTGCTGGGCATGCTGTGGCGGCCATGTTACTTGCTCTAGAAGATGGTTTATTCATAAGACACTGAGTTCTGTCTGCTGATGGGCATGCATGACACACGTGAGGCTACTGTACATCAATGGAAGTAACACCGAGCCGTTGAGCCGGACATAACCAGAGGTTGATGGGCCAACCATGAATGGCTGCTACTACGTTGGAGCCAACCTGGATTAAGTAATCAAAGCATTCTATATGTTGCTTTCCCATATTAGATACTCTGCCCCTGACAATGAGTTGATATGGTGGTTGTGGGTTCAATTCCCCATGTGGGCTCACGTGCACTGAATGTGTGTATTGACTTTAGACATTACCATTGGTGTACTGCTACTCATCTTAATCAAGTGATAAGTAACTTGCATTTACGGCGTGAGCCTGGCTGAAAATGAGGTGCATCACTGGTCATGTTCACAGCAGTCGCACATTGTCCAAATGGGAGTGTCTGGGAGGAGGATGACCATGTTTTGGGATAAGGGAGTTCTGACTTGTACAGTTATTTAGTGTAGCATCACAACAACAACATTGACTACAGAGCACCAGTGTCTCACATGGACAACACTGTCATACCACTGACACATGGAAGTGGAGAATTGTCCCGTTCATGTAAAGCAATAGTCGTGGTTAATGAGTAATGATGTAAATACAGTTTATATAATAGATATATTTAAAAAAAGATGAGCATGATGGAACCAGAAAGAGAGAAATGCACATGAGCTAAAACCACCAAAGAAGCACTATATACTTTAGAAGGAGACAGAATGGAGTGATCGAGGAACAACTTTAGGATTAGAGACAGAATGGAGGGATAGAGGAACAACTAGGATTAGAGACAGAATGGAGGGATAGAGGAACAACTTTAGGATTAGAGACAGAATGGAGGGATAGAGGAACAACTTTAGGATTAGAGACAGAATGGAGGGATAGAGGATCAATTTTAGGATTAGAGACAGAATGGAGGGATAGAGGAACAACTTTAGGATTAGAGACAGAATGGAGGGATAGAGGAACAACTTTAGGAGAATAGACAGCATGGGGGTAGAGGACAAGATGATTAACCAGGACTATAATTTTAATAAAAGACACAGAACAACCAACATTTACAACAGGAAGAAGAGGGGGGGGCTGATATGTGCAAACCTACTGATAAACCTACTGATAAAGTACCATGATAAAAGCATGTTTGGGGGGGGGGGGCTGTTGTCGCTGCAGCTCAGCCCAACATCTTTGTGGCACGCTGGTTGGCTTCATCAATCCTGGTCTTGTTGGAATCAGCCTGAGGAGAGAGAGTTGGGATGATATGAAATCATACAAGCGTTATAAATGAAGACTAAGTGCGAGTGGATGGTCAACTCCGAGATGGTCAGCCATGCACCAACGCTGAACATGTATTGATTGATCATCATTGACTTTCATTGTTCTGATCATGGATTGTACCTTGTCCATGATCCTGTCAATCTGGCGGTTCTGGGTGTCGATCTCGTTGCCCATGTCCAGGGCCATGTGACGCAGGTTACCAATGATCCCGCCCACCTGCTCCAGGTTCTCATCCATCTCATTCTCCCGGGCGTCGTCCGTTACCCTGGAAACACATTAGATATTCCATAAAACTGTCGGTAGCTTCGGTGTGGCAGAGGGAGTCCATGTGCAAACACACACACACACTTATTAACCCATGAACATACACACACTCCTCACCTGCGGATGAAGCCCCCACTGATGGCCATCTGTTCACGTTCGTCCACCACACGGGCCCCTGGCTGACTGTTCACCACTCCGTCCTGGTTGGCCCCCCACGCCTGGCCCCCACCCTTTATCCTGAGGGACACCAGTCAGGGGGGTTGGTGTGTAGGGACACTTTCAATTGATGTAATAGATACATTATATGACAAAAGGTCAGGGGTTGGTGTGTAGGGACACTTTCATTTGATGTAATAGATACATTATACAACACAGCATGCATATTGACAGCAAGGCAGCCCACCAACACAGCATGCATAGTGACAGCAAGGAAGCCCACCAACACAGCATGCATAGTGACAGCAAGGAAGCCCACCAACACAGCATGCATAGTGACAGCAAGGCAGCCCACCAACACAGCATGCATAGTGACAGCAAGGAAGCCCACCAACACAGCATGCATAGTGACAGCAAGGAAGCCCACCAACACAGCGTGCATAGTGACAGCAAGGAAGCCAACCAACACAGTGTGCATAGTGACAGCAAGGAAGCCCACCAACACAGCATGCATGGTGACAGCAAGGAAGCCCACCAACACAGCATGCATATTGACAGCAAGGCAGCCCACCAACACAGCATGCATAGTGACAGCAAGGAAGGCCACAAACACAGCATGCATATTGACAGCAAGGCAGCCCACCAACACAGCATGCATAGTGACAGCAAGGAAGGCCACAAACACAGCATTCCAATGGTATATACTGTATATATGATATGTTATACAGTATATATTAGATCTATCAATCAATAATTGATACAAGTACTGATCAGTTCAGTTGTAGTGTATTTACTGTCTTGTCTATGTGGTTGATAGAAAGGGGTCCTTTATAGACTTTACATAGAAGAGACCGACACCAACACATAAACACACACTAACACCACATAACACAGGAGACAACACAGACAGACAGACAGACAGACAGACACAAATGGACAGACAGGCAGACACCAATGGACAGGCAGACACCAATGGACAGGCAGACACCAATGGACAGACAGGCAGACACCAACGGACAGACAGACAGACAGACAGACAGACAGACAGACAGACAGACAGACAGACAGACAGGAAGACAGGAAGACAGGAGGACAGGAGGACAGGAAGTCAGACACAGTAAGAAGGACACAAATACATTGAGCGTACAAACATTATGAACACCTGCTCTTTCCATGACAGACTGACCAGGGGAATCCAGGTGAAAGCTATGATCCCTTATTGATGTCACCTGTTAAATCCACTTCAATCAGTGTAGATGAAGGGGAGGAGACAGGTTAATGAAGGATTTTTAAGTCTTGAGACATGGATTGTGTGCCATTCAGAGGATGAATGGGCAAAACAAAAGGTTTCAGTGCCTTTGAACGGGGTATGGTAGTAGGTGCCAGGTATACTGGTTTGTGTCAAGAACTGCACCGCTGCTGGGTTTTTCACGCTCAATAGTTTCCCTTGTGTATCAAGAACCGTCCACCACCCAAAGGACATCCAGCCAACTTCACAAAACTGTGGGAAGCATTGGAGTCAACCTGGGACGGCATGCCTGTGGAACACTTCCGACACCTTGTAGAGTCCATGCCCCGACGAATTGAGGCTGTTCTGAGGGCCAAAGGGCCTCTCATTATTAGGAAGGTGTTCTTAAAGTTTGGTATACTCAGTGTAGACAGACAGACAGACAGACAGGAAGAGAGGAGGACAGACACCCTCTGGTTAATGAAAAGGTGATATGGTACAACAGTACAGAGGAAGAGCACCATTCTAGAAAGTCCACTTTGGTATAAGGTCACTTCGACCTTATAGACAAGTTTCACTACAGCAGTTAAATGTACATAAAACAATAGCTTTGAAATAAACTATTGTGGCTTCTACAGTAGATACTAGTGAGCTTCACAAACTAATTTCACACAAAATGACATGAACTCAACTTCCTGAAATGCTTCAGTTCCTCATGTTTCAACACACACATGAACCATACACAACAACGTAGGTCCTAGGCCTATCATGTCAGGGACAAATTCTGGATTGATTAATTAAACACTAAACTTGAGAGAAAATCTTTCAATGTAAAGTTCAAGTTCTCAAAAACAGACATTTGACTACAGTTTTTCTCAGTCGCGTACAAGCAATTTTGGGATCTGTGTTGAAATTGCCTCAATGTAGAGTTTGATCTGAAGCTATTCCTGTGATTATTGTGTTTTTGCTATTCATTGTAACTAATATTGTGTTTGTAGACCTATATGTTGTAGCCTAATTGTATCTGACCCCTTTTTTTCGTTACCTTACAGCCTTATTTTAAAATGTATTAACATGTTTTCCCTCATCAATATACACACAATACCTCATAATGACAAAGCAAAAACAGGTTTTTAGACATTTTTGCTAATAAAATAATATAAAAAATGAAATATCACATTTACACATAAGTATTCAGACCCTTTACTCAGTACTTTGTTGAAGCACCTTTGGCAGCGATTACAGCCTCAAATCTTCTTGGATATGACGCTACAAGCTTGGCACACCTGCATTTGGGGAGTTCAATCTTGGTTTCATCAGACCAGAGAATCTTGTTTTTCATGGTCTGAGAGTCCTTTAGGTGCCTTTTGGCAAACTCCAAGTAAAACCCTATGTAAACCCATATAAGCCCTATATAAAACCCTATATAAGCCCTATATAAAACCCTATGTAAACCCATATAAGCCCTATATAAAACCCTATGTAAACCCATATAAGCCCTATATAAAACCCTATGTAAACCCATATAAGCCCTATATAAAACCCTATGTAAACCCATATAAGCCCTATATAAAACCCTATGTAAACCCTATATAAGCCCTATATAAAACCCTATATAAAACCCTATGTAATCCCATATAAGCCCTATATAAAACCCTATGTAAACCCATATAAGCCCTATATAAAACCCTATGTAAACCCTATATAAGCTGTATATAAAACCCTATATAAGCCCTATATAAAACCCTATATAAAACCCTATGTAAACCCATATAAGCCCTATATAAAACACTATGTAAACCCTATATAAGACCTATATAAAACCCTATGTAAACCCTATATAAAACCCTATGTAAACCCTATATAAAACCCTATGTAAACCCTGTATAAGACCTATATAAAACCCTATGTAAACCCTATATAAAACCTATATAAGCACTATATAAAACCCTATGTAAACCCTATATAAAACCCTATGTAAACCCTGTATAAGACCTATATCAAACCCTATGTAAACCCTATATAAAACCCTATGTAAACCCTATATAAAACCTATATAAGCACTATATAAAACCTATATAAGCACTATATAAAACCCTATGTAAACCCTATATAAAACCCTATGTAAACCCTGTATAAACCCCATATAAGCCCTATATAAAACCCTATGTAAACCCTATATAAACCCTATATAAAACTTATATAAGCACTATATAAAACCCTATGTAAACCCTATATAAAACCCTGTGTAACCCCTATATAAACCCTATATAAGCCCTATATAAAACCCTATGTAAACCCTATATAAGCCCTATATAAAACCCTATGTAAACCCATATAAACCCTATATAAAACCCTATGTAAACCCTATATAAACCCTATATAAAACCCTATGTAAACCCTATATAAAACCCTGTGTAACCCCTATATAAACCCTATATAAGCCCTATATAAAACCCTATGTAAACCCTATATAAGCCCTATATAAAACCCTATGCAAACCCTATATAAGCCCTATATAAACTGGTGACCTACAGTGTTTGTCATTATTCCCTGATGAAACGTTATAAATAAATGATTGCATTGGAGCTCTTGGAGTGTGCAGTCTTTCTGAAGCGTATATATAGCAGAGCAGCAAGGACCAAATGCTCAAATACATCTACACAACTTCTGATCAGTTTTTGCCTTTGAGAAATGTGTGTAATTGTGTTCACTGTTTCCGGTAATCAGCAAACTACTGAATACATTGTGACCTGGATACCTGCTGGTAGCATTATGTAACATGCTGATACAAGTATGCCATGTATGACTGTGATTATTTGAAGGAGAAAGTACAGTGGATTAGCCCAGCATGCATCTCTCTCTCTCTCTAAGTGCAGGAGGAAGCAGCGTAGAAGGCCTTGGGTAAGATCTGAAGTTGACAGGCCATAGTGTTGTACTGGTCACCATGCACTCCACTTTAGGCATTAAAGCAGGCAAGCAGACAGACAGACAGACAGGTAGGCAGGCAGGCAGACAGACAGGCAGGCAGACAGGTAGGCAGACAGGCAGGCAGACAAGTAGACAGGCAAGGCAGGCTGCACCTACTTGTTACAGGGACATGAACAAAGACCACAGAGAGACCCTAGATTGTTCAAATTCTTTTCTGCATCCTTCATGTCCTTATTGATCTGGTCCATCCCCTCCTCGATCCGCTCCAGTTGCTCTGATTATCAACACAAGTCATTTATCCCCAAAAAGAACGAGAGCACGTGGAAAAAAAGGGAGTAGGAGAGAGAGGGAGGACAAAGGAGAGTAGAAGGAGAGAGACTGTGATCAGAGAGACAGACATTGGACAGCACTACCAACACCACATAGGCTAGAGTCCAGGGCCGTCACCACCGCTACCTACTTGGCAACACATGGACATAATTGGACAGAGCATTGCCCTAAACCCTTTATCTTTCTTGGCCTCCCTCAGGTCTTGGATGACCTTGTTCATGCCATCTACAAACCGATCCAGTTGTTCTGGTGAGGACAAAGGTAATGAGAGCAGTGAAATGAATCATATTGGCTCTAATGATGAATTAGATCTAATCTTCAGCCAATCAAACGCAACTATAATGCAATGCATTATGGGGCCACACTGACACACTCACAGCATTAAAGCCAGTGCATTGAGAGAGAGAGAAAGAGAGAGTGACAGATCAAATAAAGGCTGGATTCCAATACAAAAAAGACCTCCCTCATTGGGTAATCCTTCACAAACTGCTAGGGCCTAGGGAAGGGAGCACACCTATGAGCACACGACATTGGAAATACCTGTTCTTGGTAGAAAATACTTATTTAACATGTTTAGTGAGACCCTTTTGTATTGGAAACCAGCCAGTGGTTGGTGTGAGTGTGAGAGAGCGAGTGAGAGAGAGAGAGAGAGAGAGAGAGAGAGAGAGAGGTGATAAACAGACAGAGACAAACTGAATGAGAGGGAAGGAGGAGTGTAGATAAAGTAATCAAGTGTTGTGAAGCAGTGGCTAAGGTGAAAAGCATTATCGGACATGCAGTAACATGCAAGCAGAATGTTTGAATGTAAGTTGGGTAGAAACAGTCCATTTATCTCAAGAGGTTGCCCTAAACCACTGATACAGGGTCAGATATTGGTTCATTCCCTAAATGGTGAGTTTGGTTAGTATTGTTGGTACTCTGATTGTATTGTATTTCTAGGGTCTGCTTCTCTAGACATGTATTTCTAGGGTCTGCTTCTCTAGACATGTATTTCTAGGGTCTGATTCTTTTCTTTGTCTTGTTCTTCTTTCTCTCTCCCACATTATATATCTTTGCAGGGATGGAATTGAAGGATTTGAGGCACTGGCCAACCAGGCTAGTACACTGAAATATTTACTAGCCCGGCTCCAAAATATGTGCCATGCGATACTTGAAAAGACATTTCACTATCCGGTGGGCTAGTTGGGCACATTTAGTACTAGCCTGGTCTGATAAGTACTAGCCTGGTCTTATAAGTACTAGCCTGGTCTGATAAGTACTAGCCTGGTCTGATAAGTACTAGCCTGGTCAGATAAGTACTAGCCTTGTCTGATAAGTACTAGCCTGGTCTTATAAGTACTAGCCTGGTCTGATAAGTACTAGCCTGGTCTGATAAGTACTAGCCTGGTCTGATAAGTACTAGCCTGGTCTGGTAAGTACTAGCCTGGTCAGATAAGTACTAGCCTGGTCTGATAAGTACTAGCCTGGTCTGATAAGTACTAGCCTGGTCTGGTAAGTACTAGCCTGGTCTGATAAGTACTAGCCTGGTCTGATAAGTACTAGCCTGGTCTGATAAGTACTAGCCTGGTCTGATAAGTACTAGCCTGGTCAGATAAGTACTAGCCTGGTCAGATAAGTACTAGCCTGGTCTGATAAGTACTAGCCTGGTCAGATAAGTACTAGCCTGGTCTGATAAGTACTAGCCTTGTCTGATAAGTACTAGCCTGGTCTGATAAGTACTAGCCTGGTCTGATAAGTACTAGCCTGGTCAGATAAGTACTAGCCTGGTCAGATAAGTACTAGCCTGGTCAGATAAGTACTAGCCTGGTCAGATAAGTACTAGCCTGGTCAGATAAGTACTAGCCTGGTCAGATAAGTACTAGCCCAGCTCAGTTGAATGACTTACCTCCCCTCTGTCTCTGCTTACAGCATGCCCTTTACACACTGAATATGGTGCAAATGCAGACCACAATTTGGGGCGTTTCTTGATGTGGGTGTTCTCTGATATCAGGAAACGCCTATTGATACCTGCCATTGGTCAGTTCCAGTATTATGAGACTAATTGTTTCTCGACACAGATAATTTGTTTACAGAGCAGGTTAGTATAACGAACGTGGCAGGTTAGTATAACGAACGTGGCAGGTTAGGATAACGAACGTGGCAGGTTAGGATAACGAACGTGGCAGGTTAGGATAACGAACGTGGCAGGTTAGGATAACGAACGTGGCAGGTTAGGATAACGAACGTGGCAGGTTAGGATAACGAACGTGGCAGGTTAGGATAATGAACGTGGCAGGTTATGTGAATTAACAAGCCAGATTAGGTGAATTAGTGTGGCAGGTTAGGAGACTGAGGATAAGGTTAGGAAAAGTGTTACAGTTGTCAGCAACTGTTGTCTCTGACCTGAAATAAACTGCCATGGACCAATGGAGGGTTTCAATGGGTGTAACGTGACATCAAGAAACACCCACATCAGAAAGTTCCCATAATTGCGGTCTGCAATTATACCCTTCTCTACACAATCAGAGCATGGAAGACTGCCCTGGACTCACTTGGGTTAACATTAGTGTAGCCAATCAGATCACTTCTGAAGTCACTCCACGAGTGCTGTTTACAAGGAGCTGACACCTGGTTCAAGAATCTCTGGAGGTGGAATCTCTTCAACACTGACACCTGGTTCTAGACTCTGGTTCTAGACTCTCTCCAACATTTTACAACCAGAGGAATTCATATGAGTATATGAGATCAGATATAATGTAACTACTGTATGTGAAATTATTCTTGTTAAATTACTTCATGTAAAGGCAGCGAATCCAGGAGACATCAGTATGTGAGTCAGTGAGCAGCCATTTTGTCTCCCTGCTTCAGCTAATTAGGCATGGTGTATTTGATGAGGTGTAATTCAGGTCAACATGTAAGAGTCAGGGAGCACCTTATTAAAACCTCTACACAGAGACCAACGCTCTTATGCATTACCATAAGGCACATGACTGATCACCCCCCGGTGGCTGTGTGTGTTGGGGTGTGTGTGTGTGTGTGTGTGTATGTGTGTGTTAGTGAGTATGTGCCTGTTGTGGTGGGGGAGGGTTTTGGTGGACTGATGTTAAAATAGACAGAACTTGTAGAGCATTTTTAGATGGTCAGTGATCAAAGTATTATTTGATTGTCTTAAACCTAGAAGCCGAGACAGACAACATCCTCTTCTCTCGCTGGCGTTCTAACGAAGTCACAGCGAAGATCTTTGTCATGTTGGCGAGAGTGGATAACACACCATGGCGTTAGCTACATTCACTGTCATCACAGCAGCCCGTGACCACACCATGGCGTTAGCTACATTCACTGTAATCACAGCAGCCCGTGACCACACCATGGCATTTGCTACATTCACTGTAATCTCAGCCGACCCGTGACCATATCATAGCGTTAACAACATTCACTGTAATCTCAGCCGATCCGTGACCACACCATGGTGTTAGCTACATTCACTGTAATCTCAGCCGACCCGTGACCATATCATAGCGTTAACAACATTCACTGTAATCTCAGCCGATCCGTGACCACACCATGGTGTTAGCTACATTCACTGTAATCTCAGCCGATCCGTGCAAATGGAGGTTGATCTGGTCCAAATGGAGGTTGATCTGGTCCAAATGGAGGTTGATCTGGTCCAAGTGGAGGTTGATCTGGTCCAAGTGGAGGTTGATCTGGTCCAAGTGGAGGTTGATCTGGTCCAAGTGGAGGGGGCTTGGCTGTGGTGCGTTGGGGTGGAGGGAGGGGCTGAGGTCATTTGAGTCTGGGAATTGATTGCTCTGTGGCAGTGGTGGCGGTTGCAGCGAGCAGGAAGTCAGCACCATTACTCAGGAAGCCAGAGGGAAAGGCTCTATGTTCCTGTGACAGGCCTAATAGGGCCCTCCATCACGTGTGGAACAGAGCCAGGGGGCAGGAAGCCGTCCCATGGAGAGGAACACACAAATGAAACCTGCCGTGCTGGAACCTGGGAGGGAGCAACGCACTGAATGTTGCAGATAGAAATGCCACCAATAGAGTGAATATGATCGCTTGCTCTACATGTCAGAGAGGCATATGTGTTCTACACAATATATTTCTGTTGAAACAGTCCATTGAGTCCAATTGAATGCAGAAGTGGATGTGAATGCTTTATAACGATTGTGCTTCTGTTACAGATGTAACTGCCTATTTCTATACCTTACTGACATTATTCAGTGGTCTGATGCTTCTCAGGGACTGTCTTTCTCACTGCCAGGACACCATGTGACATCCATACAACTGATGAGGTCTAATGAAGAGCTGATGTCCACTCAACTGAGGAGATCTATTCAGTTGAACTTCTCAGTCTGCTGCATATTCTGAATGGCAGCTACTGAGGTCTGCTTCTCCAACCAGTAGTATCAAGCTGCTTCTCCTGCCTAACCAACCAGTACTATCAAGCTGCTTCTCCTGCCTAACCAACCAGTACTATCAAGCTGCTTCTCCTGCCTAACCAACCAGTAGTATCAAGCTGCTTCTCCTGCCTAACCAACCAGTACTATCAAGCTGCTTCTCCTGCCTAACCAACCAGTACTATCAAGCTGCTTCTCCTGCCTAACCAACCAGTAGTATCAAGCTGCTTCTCCTGCCTAACCAACCAGTACTATCAAGCTGCTTCTCCTGCCTAACCAACCAGTACTATCAAGCTGCTTCTCCTGCCTAACCAACCAGTACTATCAAGCTGCTTCTCCTGCCTAACCAACCAGTACTATCAAGCTGCTTCTCCTGCTTAACCAACCAGTACTATCAAGCTGCTTCTCCTGCCTAACCAACCAGTACTATCAAGCTGCTTCTCCTGCCTAACCAACCAGTACTATCAAGTTGCTTCTCCTGCCTAACCAACCAGTACTATCAAGTTGCTTCTCCTGCCTAACCAACCAGTACTATCAAGCTGCTTCTCCTGCCTAACCAACCAGTACTATCAAGCTGCTTCTCCTGCCTAACCAACCAGTACTATCAAGCTGCTTCTCCTGCCTAACCAACCAGTACTATCAAGCTTCCACAAGGATCCATTTCCTGAACCAAAGTCCAGTTTGAGTGGATGTGAAGTTAATGAGATGTTTTGTCACTACCAGTATAACTGATCAGTGTGTCCTCTCGGTAAAGAGGATGTGCTATCAACTAACAGCTTCACCTCTGAATAGCAAGGCTGCACGTTTCTTGTAGCTGTGTCACAGTTATTGAGTCAACAAGCAGTTCACCTCAATACTACAGGTCATTGTTACCGTCTACTGAGAAAACACTATATACAGTATCATAGATATAACCCAGATACAAAACCATGGTGCTTTTAACTTTCTGACTGCACGTAGTATAATAGTGCATTACAATTAGAATTCTGCACAGTACAGTACACTATAGTTCAGTATCTATAGAGTTGTGTACAGTCCTCCAACAAGGATTTCTGGAAAACCTGGGATATTTGGTAAAGTGAACAGAATTTTGCTGCCCTAATTAGAGTGTGATATTGTGTCTCTATAGGGACTTACCTCCCTGTTCATCCAGCATAACCAGAGTCCTGATACCAGCATCTTTACTCTACACACCCCAGGAAGAGAGAGGGAGAGAGGGAAGGAAACAAAGAGAGAGGGAAGAGAGAGAGAGACAGGAAAGAGAGAGAGAGAGAAAGAGAGAGAGAAGATAGAGCAAGACATGGAAGAGAGAGAGAGAGAGAGAGAGAGAGAGAGAGAGAGAGAGAGAGAGAGAGAGAGAGAGAGAGAGAGAGAGAGAGAGAGAGAGAGAGAGAGAGAGAGAGAGAGAGAGAGAGAGAGAGAGAGAGAGAGAGAGAGAGAGAGAGAGAGAGAGAGAGAGAGGCAAGAGAGAGAGAGGCAAGAGAGAGAGAGGCAAGAGAGAGAGAGAAGATAGAGCAAGACATGGAAGAGAGAGGGGGAAGAGAGAGAGAGGGAAGAGGGAGAGAGAGGGAAGAGGGAGAGAGAGGGAAGAGAGCGAGAGACAGAAAAGAGAGAGAGAGGGAAGAGAGAAAGAGAGACAGGAAAGAGAGCGAGAGCGAGGAGATAGACAGACAGGGAAGAGAGAGAGAAAGCATTATACTCAAATGTTTACCTCAACATAGAGTGAAATACACATATAAACAATAGCCTAAATGTAGGCACATTTTGCTGGGAGGGCAATGAGGAGACTCAGGATCTTTCCCCCATGTGTTTCTATGGCAATTCCATTGTTTGGTCACGTTCGATTGAACTCTTTGCCGCATCTATTCTTGAAATTCAGTTACATAGCATTATTTCAATATTTCCCATGTCATGTTAATGGGGAGCTAACATGGCTGCCATGTCATTTTATAGTGTCATATACAGTAAGTGCATCATAATGCAGAAACCTCAATGTCCCATCTTTCTAAATACATACCTCTGGTACAGTTTATCCATAAGGTGTTCAGTGGTGATGCAGTGTATGGTACTATTGCTGAAGTACAGAGTAAATCATAGAGCTATGGTGAGAGATGCAACATTACCTCCTTTGGGTAAAACAAGGCTCTATTGAAATAAAATCAATTATCCTATTTGACTTCAGAAAACCCTGAAATATCAATACTGCTTTTAGAGAATGTATAATCAACTGATCTATTAGACTGCCTCAGAACACAGCAGGCATAAGGGTGACGAAGAAGCTTCAACTAAACTAATGAATATGTTATGTTGCAGATCCCACAGGGTTTGAACTCCATGACACCGACAGAACTGCACTTCCTCAGAGAAGTTCCATCAACCTGGCCTTTTTATTCAGCTGAAGTGTGTTGCACACACGCTCGCATGGACACACTCCCCTCAGGCATACACGGAACCCTCCGGCCCCATCAGACACACCACATCCCCTCAGGCATACACTGAGCCCTCCGGCCCCATCAGACACACCACATCCCCTCAGGCATACACTGAGCCCTCCGGCCCCATCAGACACACCACATCCCCTCAGGCATACACTGAGCCCTCCGGCCCCATCAGACACACCACATCCCCTCAGGCATACACTGAACCCTCTGGCCCCATCAGACACACCACATCCCCTCAGGCATACACTGACCCTCCGGCCCCATCAGAAAAAAACCACATCCCCTCAGGCATACACTGAACCCTCCGGCCCCATCAGACACACCACATCCCCTCAGGCATACACTGAACCTTCAAACACAGTATACTGGACATATGCTGACACCATTAACAACCTCACAAAACCCCCATTCCATTGGTGGGGTAATAGGAGTTTCCTAATAGGGAGAGGGTCAAAGGTCAAAGGGCTATTAATGTATAGGTCAGCGCCTTTGGATCAGATTGATGATGCTTTTGGAATGAACAGCAAAAAAGTCATTAAGATAGAGGCACCAGACATCGGTGACCATCGGGACTGCTGTCACAGGCCAAGTTCATGTCTTTTAGAAGGTTGAAACCTTCTACAACACCTTACTCTGCTTACCATGACTCCCAGGCTTCAGGTTGAAAACGTAGTTAATCAAAACACAGTGGGAGAGAGCCCTGCAGTGGGAGAGAGCCCTGCAGTGGGAGAGAGCCCTGCAGTGGGAGAGAGCCCTGCAGTGGGAGAGAGCACTGCAGTGGGAGAGAGCCCTGCAGTGGGAGAGAGCCCTGAACGGAGAACGCTCCAAAATGGAACCCTATATAGTGCACTGCATTTGGCCAGAGAGGCTCTTTCATCCCCTATATAGTAGTCTAGTGTACAGGCTGACATTTTGTACTCAGCCCAGCCACTCCAGGGGCGTTATTAGATAAGAGGTCAAAGGTTGAATGAAGACCAGCTGGAGAAGGGCCGCACCACTGTCATATAACTGCAAGGTCAGCTATTTATGAAATATGAGGCTAAGGCTCATAATCCTTGTCCTCTCTACCCAGTACAGCCAGAAGAGGACTGGCCATCCCTCTGAGCCTGGTTCCTCTCTACCCAGTACAGCCAGAAGAGGACTGGCCACCCCTCCGAGCCTGGTTCCTCTCTACCCAGTACAGTCAGAAGAGGACTGGCCACCCCTCTGAGCCTGGTTCCTCTCTACCCAGTACAGTCAGAAGAGGACTGGCCATCCCTCCCTGTATCCCCTCGCTGCCAAGCCATTTGTCGACGAAAGTCAGTTGCATGACATATGATATTCATAGCGTGTATGATTTAGTGCATGTCATTCTAATACACATATAGATCTGAGAAATACAGAGGAAACAGACCATACACACATATAGATGTAGAGGAGACAGACCATACACATATATAGATGTAGAGGAGACAGACCATACACACATGTAGATGTAGAGGAGACAGACCATACACACATGTAGATGTAGAGAAGACAGACCATACACACATATAGATGTAGAGGAGACAGACCATAAACACATATAGATGTAAAGGAGACAGACCATACACACATATAGATGTAGAGGAGACAGACCATACACACATATAGATGTAGAGGAGACAGACCATACACACATATAGATGTAGAGGAGACAGACCATACACACATGTAGATGTAGAGGAGACAGACCATACACACATATAGATGTAGAGGAGACAGACCATACACACATATAGATGTAGAGAAGACAGACCATACACATATATAGATGTAGAGAAGACAGACCATAAACACATATAGATGCAGAGGAGACAGACCATACACACATATAGATGTAGAGAAGACAGACCATACACACATGTAGATTTAGAGGAGACAGACCATACACACATATAGATGTAGAGAAGACAGACCATAAACACATATAGATGCAGAGGAGACAGACCATACACACATATAGATGTAGAGAAGACAGACCATACACACATGTAGATGTAGAGGAGACAGACCATACACACATGTAGATGTAGAGGAGACAGACCATACACACATATAGATGTAGAGGAGACAGACCATACACACATATAGATGTAGAGGAAAAAGGCCTATGATGCATGGAAATAGACTTGATGCGTCTCTTCAACATGCATTATTTATGGGTCAATTTTACACAATGACCCAATTACATGGAGACATATTACACTAGTATTACTGTGTGTTGGACACACATTTTGTATTTGTATTTATTATGGATCCCCATTAGTTCCTGCCAAGGCAGCAGGTACTCTTCCTGGGGTTTATTATGGATCCCCATTAGTTCCTGCCAAGGCAGCAGCTACTCTTCCTGGGGTTTATTATGGATCCCCATTAGTTCCTGCCAAGGCAGCAGATACTCTTCCTGGGGTTTATTATGGATCCCCATTAGTTCCTGCCAAGGCAGCATATACTCTTCCTGGGGTTTATTATGGATCCCCATTAGTTCCTGCCAAGGCAGCAGATACTCTTCCTGGGGTTTATTATGGATCCTCATTAGTTCCTGCCAAGGCAGCAGATACTCTTCCTGGGGTCCGGCAAAATTAAGGCAGTAATACAATTTGTTCAAAGCCAGTGGCATGTCGTTAATAAAGATTGAAAAAAGTAAGGGGCCTAGACAGCTGTCCTTGGGAATTGTCGCTATTTAAAAGCCCACTCAACACTTATAGTCTATCACAATGCTGTGCTTGAGAGAAGAAGTCTTTGTAATTGGATAATTGGAGAGGCGTGATCTTAGGTCAGCAAATAATAACATACTGCTTATGTACGTACATGCTACTTTGAGAAACCCAACCCCCTTCCTCCTTAGTGCTTAAGCTGGTGGAGTGTTATCCTACAGCCACACGGGGATCCCAGGTATTGGTGAAGAAGCTCAACATACTATATTTAAGAAGATACGTTTTTACAACGAAAGCAATACATATTCAATCTATACAGAGGCCTAGGATCACAGACTGTGTTGGCGTCCCATGGTCCAGCTCTGCTTTACAGACAGTCAGGGTTATGCATGTGCCGTTATCCCCTGGATAAGACCATCTGGTGAGTCACACACAGAGCGACTCATTCATAATACATGCTGGGATATTGGCCCTTCATCCTCTGTCTGTCTATACAGCTTAAAGCACTCAGGAAACAGATACAGCCACAGATTGACAGTCAATTTAAATCACTATTCAGACATTGTCTTCCGGCAAGAAGGAGTGGTGTAGTGATGCTAGTCCCTCAACTGGGTGGAGTCATGCTCTACGATGTAAGGAGACGTGCTATTTTACTCTCCATTCATCTTAAAGGAAGTACAGTTGCACATTTCTCACTCTATTCGAATAAGAAAACTGTGTGTGTGGTGTGTGTGTGTGTGTAATGTTAACATGACCTTACCTCCTCCACCATGGCCAGCATACGCCGAGTGCTCTCCAGCGACTGTGGAGAGAAAATACCAATATTAGAGAGTTGTCACATGAATCTCTTCTCTACTACTGTACTGTACCATACACCTGGTGATGAATACACCTGGTGATGAATACACCTGGTGATGAATACACCTGGTGATGAATACACCTGGTGATGAATACACCTGGTGATGTATACGCCTGGTGATGAATACACCTGGTGATGAATACACCTGGTGATGTATACACCTGGTGATGTATACGCCTGGTGATGAATACACCTGGTGATGAATACACCTGGTGATGAATACGCCTGGTGATGAATACGCCTGGTGATGAATACGCCTGGTGATGAATACACCTGGTGATGAATACACCTGGTGATGAATACACCTGGTGATGAATACGCCTGGTGATGTATACACCTGGTGATGTATACACCTGGTGATGTATACACCTGGTGATGTATACGCCTGGTGATGAATACGCCTGGTGATGAATACACCTGGTGATGTATACACCTGGTGATGTATACACCTGGTGATGTATACACCTGGTGATGTATACACCTGGTGATGAATACATACAAGGCTTGGAACCAGTGCTGGTGTCAACTCTATTCTATTGGAAGTCCATTTCAACTAAATTCTAACTCCATCTTCACTCAGTGAATCCATTTCATAAACACAAAAATCGTTAAAATAAAACAAACATGTAATCATAATCAGATCATCTCCTGTATTGAGTGGGTTAGTATTTGGGCTCTGTACTCCAGCACTTTGGATTTTAAATGATACAATTACAATGAGGTTAAAGTGCAGACTGTCAGCTTTAATTGAAAGGTATTTTCACCCATATCGGATGAACCATTTAGAAAGTACAGTGCTGGAGTACAGAGTGAAAATGTGTCACTGTGCCAATACTTTATATACGGTATATAAGATGATTTATCATTAACATTGATACAGTGAGCTACCACGTCTTCACAGATTTATGACCTGTTCTCCTCACTCCTCCCTCCCTCCTTTCCCTCTAAATGTCTCCCTCCCTCCCCTCTGCCTCCCTCCCCTC
The DNA here is from genome assembly GCA_023634145.1 of Thymallus thymallus. Taxonomy (NCBI): domain Eukaryota; kingdom Metazoa; phylum Chordata; class Actinopteri; order Salmoniformes; family Salmonidae; genus Thymallus; species Thymallus thymallus. The sequence goes on along the minus strand of CM042406.1, from coordinate 32,958,264 downwards.
TGCCTCCCTCCCTCCCTCCCCTCTCTATTGCTCCCTCTCTCCACAGCCTGGCTGGATTACATGATCTCTTCATGAATGTTTAATATGTCCATATGAGCTAGTCTTTTATTCTAGCCATCTGAATTAAGGCTGTGCCCCATTCCTCAGAAAGGGCAGGACAGAGAACACTGTCTAAAACCTCACTCACACAAAACACCCACAGCAAAACCACAGGGACATAGACACAGTAGGACACATGGCCATGACCCTTAGTTTATGGCTTACTAACGGTAGTTGATACACAGGGTTCGATGACAGAGAGAGGAGAATATTAAGAGAATAACAGTGACGTGGATAGCAAGACAACTGAGCCAGGGATTATTAATGTGAGATTATAACGCATTGTCAATCTGTGATCAAACGAACCCAAGGACGGTAGGCTACATGCGACAGTGTTGAAGTAAGAGTGAGATATTAGACAATGCATTCTGTTACCGACCTCAGATGCCACACGTTCACCCTGCGGGGCGACAGACGGGGTAATCATAATAATACATCATATTACACTTTTCTCAAAGACGCAGGTAGGTCACGAGACAGGATATTTATCTTTGTTGATGTGTGAATATATCAAATGTCATCTTTTTGACTACCAACTCAGATCGGCCATTTTGGAAAGACTACTTCCTATGCCGTGCCAGGTTATTTCCACCAACAGGGCCAAATACTCAAGTGCTCTTGACACAAAGTGGGATTTGACTGATAATTGGTCCATTGCTGGGTGTCTGTTTTTATTGACCCCTGGCAGGAAGTCCTAGTGCTGGCTCTACCTCAAAGAACCAACAAAGATCCTATCGTGATCTACATAGAGATGAGATCTCTTTCTCTGAATTAAAGCCAAATGTGTATACTGTTAGACAGTGTTCGATTGATACCATTTAAATAAATATGGTTCAGCCTCAAAGAGTAAATAAAGGTTATATCATGATTTACATAATACACAGATTAGATCTCTTTCTCTCCATGGAAGCCAGAAGAGAAACTCTTTTAGGCCAAAGCTGATTGACATATTGAGTGACCAAGCTGTGTAAACAGTGTGTTGTTTTCAGCAGGGTCTGGTTGACTCAGCTTAGCTTAGCTTAGCGCAATACAGTCTATTTATAGTCAAACAGCACTGAAACATATTTCTAATTCATGACTTGCACAGCCCCATGTAGTCTCTCTCCCCTCAACTACAGTATGCATTACAGTGCAGCTAAAGTGGGATGAAAAAGTTGATAGAGCTCTGATATGGAACAGAAGTCTAGTTGATAGAGCTCTGATATGGAACAGAAGTCTAGTTGATAGAGCTCTGATATGGAACAGAAGTCTAGTTGATAGAGCTCTGATATGGAACAGAAGTCTAGTTGATAGAGCTCTGATATGGAACAGAAGTCTAGTTGATAGAGCTCTGATTTGGAACAGAAGTCTAGTTGATAGAGCTCTGATTTGGAACAGAAGTCTAGTTGATAGAGCTCTGATTTGGAACAGAAGTCTAGTTGATAGAGCTCTGATATGGAACAGAAATCTAGTTGATAGAGCTCTGATATGGAACAGAAGTCTAGTTGATGAGCTCTGATATGGAACAGAAGTCTAGTTGATAGAGCTCTGATATGGAACAGAAGTCTAGTTGATAGAGCTCTGATATGGAACAGAAGTCTAGTTGATAGAGCTCTGATATGGAACAGAAGTCTAGTTGATAGAGCTCTGATATGGAACAGAAGTCTAGTTGATAGAGCTCTGATATGGAACAGAAGTCTAGTTGATAGAGCTCTGATATGGAACAGAAGTCTAGTTGATAGAGCTCTGATATGGAACAGAAGTCTAGTTGATAGAGCTCTGATATGGAACAGATGTATAGTTGATAGAGCTCTGATATGGAACAGAAGTCTAGTTGATAGAGCTCTGATATGGAACAGAAGTCTAGTTGATAGAGCTCTGATATGGAACAGAAGTCTAGTTGATAGAGCTCTGATATGGAACAGAAGTCTAGTTGATAGAGCTCTGATATGGAACAGAAGTCTAGTTGATAGAGCTCTGATATGGAACAGATGTATAGTTGATAGAGCTCTGATATGGAACAGAAGTCTAGTTGATAGAGCTCTGATATGGAACAGAAGTCTAGTTGATAGAGCTCTGATATGGAACAGATGTATAGTTGATAGAGCTCTGATATGGAACAGATGTATAGTTGACAGAGCTCTGATATGGAACATATTTCAAGTTGATAGAGCTCTGATATGGAACAGATGTCTAGTTGATAGAGCTCTGATATGGAACAGATGTATAGTTGATATAACTCTGATATGGAACAGATGTCTAGTTGATAGAGCTCTGATATGGAACATATTTCAAGTTGATAGAGCTCTGATATGGAACAGATGTCTAGTTCTTTGCTTCTGTCTCAGTTATTTATTATTCAAAAAGCATATCAGAGTAGAAATGCTGATCTAGGATCAGGTGCCCCCTGTCCGTAGAATTGTATTCATTTTGATCTAAAATGCAAAATCGTTCCTAGATCAGCACTCTTTCTCTAAGATGCTTTTAAAATATGATCCCTGACGTGGATCTCATCTGTGTGAATGAAATTATGAAGGTCTACTTTGAGCCATCACTCAGGTGTGAGGTCTACTGTGAGCCATCACTCAGGTGTGAGGTCTACTGTGAGCCATCACTCAGGTGTGAGGTCTACTGTGAGCCATCACTCAGGTGTGAGGTGTGTGTGAGCCATCACTCAGGTGTGAGATGTGTGTGAGCCATCACTCAGGTGTGAGATGTGTGTGAGCCATCACTCAGGTGTGAGATGTGTGTGAGCCATCACTCAGGTGTGAGGTGTGTGTGAGCCATCACTCAGGTGTGTTTACCTCATCAGCTATCTGATCTGCCTTCGCCTGCAGGTTTTCCAGCTCATTGCGCATGTCCGCTTCATCTGCCATGGCTTCTGGGTAGTGAGATGGGCGTCGGCCTCCAAACCACGAGAAGACTGGCTGCTACTGCAAAGACTGAGGAGACAGAGAGGGGGGGGTGGCATGATAAGTGTCACAAAGTATTAGTGCGTCGTTATGGCAATGAACTGAAGAATGTTATCACACACAAGTCAAACGGTATGCATTTCAGATACGGTAGAATAGGACGTTTCTTTGATAATGAATCTAGTCTACATAGCATTGTGGATGGCTCAGAGTTCTCCTAGTTTTGAGTCAAATGAGTTAAAGGTTTGCGACCACCTTCACTGAAGCATTGTCTAGATTAGACAGACACACAGGCACAGCAGACAAATCCCTCAAGGTTATAGTCCTTCCCTCTCTCCTATCTCCCTGTGAACATCTTGAAGAACTATCTGGCCTTAATGGCTATGTATCTCCACTCGGCACAGCCAGAACAGGACTGGCAACCCCTCAGAGCCTGGTTCCTCTCTAGGTTTCTTCCTGCCTTTCTATGGAGATCTTCCTAGCCACCGTGCTTCTATATCTGCATTGCTTGCTGTAAAGCACTTTGTGACATCTGCTGATTTAAAAAGGGCTTTATAAATACATTCGATTGATTGATTGATTGATTATCCCAGTCTGGTCTCCCTCACAGCTCTGATGCAGGTATAATAGCTGAGAGGGGTTCAGTCAGGCCTTTACACTAAGACCAGCACCCCTGGTCGGATTAACTGTTATTGTTACTGTATAACGGTACGCTCCAGTCAACGGTCTCCTATATGACACATGGCTTTAGCTCCCACATCTCAACGGAAGGGAGGGAGGGAGGGAGGGAGGGAGGGAGGGAGGGAGAAAGGGAGGGAGAGAGAAAGGGAGGGAGAGAGAAAGGGAGGGAGGGAGAGAGAAAGGGAGGGAGAGAGAAAGGGAGGGAGAGAGAGGGAGGGAGAGTTGAGGGAGGGAGAGAGAAAGGAAGGGAGAGTTGAGGGAGGGAGAGAGAAAGGGAGGGAGAGAGAGGGAGGGAGATTTGAGGGAGGGAGAGAGAGAGGGAGGGAGATTTGAGGGAGGGAGGGAGGGACTAAACTGTTTTGTAATACACATTACTTTAAGTTCACTTCAACCTGTTATTTATTACACTAACATAACATGTATATTAAAACAATACTGCACTCTTGTCATAATGCCATGCATTTTAGAAAAACTCTTTCAAAGGTTTTCATCTAAACTCCACAAAAGCCTCAGCCGTTTTATCTTCTGAGTTGCTTTGTTGTCGGCACAGATGGGAAACCATCAAGTACACAACGGTGGAATACGTTAAGAACCAGTGTGAGTTTGAGGTCAAAGATAACGTTTCTATTTCTGCACCCTGGGAGTCAGTCGGCAAGAGACGTGGAAAATCAACCAATTAAAAGTAGGCTCAGGTCCCTCTGTGCACAGACATCAATTAAACAGCTATTCCACGTTGATTCAAACAGTGTGTGCCCATTGGTATGATCCTATGTTTTAATGTCAGATAAAGTCCTCTCTCTCACAAAAAGCCTGCCTTTTGTGGCATTTAGAGTTGACCTTTAGCATAGGGTACATTGCTCTCTCTCTCGCTCTCTTCTCTGGTGCAGCAGTCATGTGTTTTGGTACAAGCTCTTTCTCAATTCAGAGTTGGCACAGGCTCAGTCTCAATTCATCTTTCTTCGATCCTCTCTTCTCGCCTCCGTCTCAAAAGGAGGTCGGAGGGGAGGGACCTTGGACCTTCCCCTCCAATACGGTTGAGAAGGAGGTGATTGTGGAAAATATTTATTGAGATTGAGTGGTTCTAGGCTACTAGGGCTCTATCTATTGCTAAATCCCGCCTCCCAATCCCCCTGCACTTGATTGACGGCAATTGTAAGGCCTCGGCCAGGGCTGAACCGAGGGAGGGATTAAAAACACTGGGGTAAAGAGGATTTATGAGCCACTGTTTTCACTCTCTTTCTCTCTCTCCCTCATGTTATTTACTGCATCTCTCTCTCTCTCTCTCTCTCTCTCTCTCTCTCTCTCTCTCTCTCTCTCTCTCTCTCTCTCTCTCTCTCTCTCTCTCTCTCTCTCTCTCTCTCTCTCTCTCTCTCTCTCTCTCTCTCTCTCTCTCTCTCTCTCTCTCTCTCTCTCTCTCTCTCACACTCTCTCTCTCTCTCTCGCTCTCTCTCCCCTTCTCTCTCCCCTTCTCTCTCTCCTTCCTTCTCTCTCCCTCTCTTATCCCCACCCCCTCACTTTTCCTCCACGTAAGTTATTTCACGCTAATCATAAACCCTGTCTGCAGGAGCCTTTCCAATAAAGCAATGGCTGTAATAGGACAAATGACCTGCCAGTCACAATGGCTGTAATAGGACAAATGACCTGCCAGTCACAATGGCTGTAATAGGACAAATGCCAGTCACATTTTGGACTGTAGCGAAGAAAAGTGTAGTGGCGGCCAATCAAGGCAGGATGAAGGAGGGAGAGAGGGTGGGGCAGTGGCGGCCCATCAAGGCAGGATGAAGGAGGGAGAGAGGGTGGGGCAGTGGCGGCCCATCAAGGCAGGATGAAGGAGGGAGAGAGGGTGGGGCAGTGGCGGCCCATCAAGGCAGGATGAAGGAGGGAGAGAGGGTGGGGGAGTGGCGGCCCATCAAGGCAGGATACGGGATGGAGGGGGGAGGGGATTATGCTTGTCATCTTTCGAAATGATTAACACAGTACCATTCTTCCCAAAAATCAGGGATCCAACTGGTAGCTATTTTAAGCAAAAACAACATTGAGAAACATCCTGTTTAAACCCAGGAATGGAAATTTCATTCTTTCATTCTGAATTCCATAAACCACTTACAGCATTGCCCTGCCATTGGCTTTTTGACACAAAAGTAGTACTTCCAGAACACAGCATAAAGATTGCCCTGTGGCCCCAGGACTTCCAGAACACAGCATAAAGATTGCCCTGTGGCCCCAGGACTTCCAGAACACAGCTTAAAGATTGCCCTGTGGCCCCAAGACTTCCAGAACACAGCATAAAAATGGCCCTGTGGCCCCAGGACTTCCAGAACACAGCATAAAAATGGCCCTGTGGCCCCAGGACTTCCAGAACACAGCATAAAGATGGCCCTGTGGCCCCAGGACTTCCAGAACACATCATAAAGATGGCCCTGTGGACCCAGGACTTCCAGAACACATCATAAAGATGGCCCTGTGGACCCAGGACTTCCAGAACACATCATAAAGATGGCCCTGTGGACCCAGGACTTCCAGAACACATCATAAAGATGGCCCTGTGGACCCAGGACTTCCAGAACACATCATAAAGATGTCCCCGTGGTATATAATAATATACATGTGTAATCAATGATAAGAGCGTCTGTTAAATGATTAAATGGTACATGTATAAAGGTTTGTGTTCGTACACACATCCTTAAAAACATAGGTGCTGGGTTAATAAAGAATACTAGTATAGACACTGTTAAAGCTCCCAATTCACCCCTTTATTGACAATGTTTGGATCCGAAACAGATCTTGTGTGTGCAGCCCTTGTTCTATTAAAGGTCAATGTAAATTAGACACTATTGTATAATGTAATACTTCTAAAATTAGCATTCATGTTAATAGTGCACCAAAGTTTGATTGACATACTCTGTAGTTAGAATTCTACTGTGTGCCCAAGTCCCTGTCCTTAGGACACAGTTAGTCTGTGTGTCTCTGTTATCTCTTTACCCACAGCAATGACCTACAGTACAGCACGCTCTCAACTCCCTGCTGAGAGGTCAAATATACTGTTTAGATGTTCTACTGCCAAGTTTACACCTTCACTATTACAGTGGAACATTTTGTCCAGGAAGTTGTTTAAAAGGGCTTTAATTGGTTGTTGCCTAATAGTTTTTTGGTAGGTTTCTACACTACTGTCCTTCCATCTATAGCTTTTCTTAATATTACTCACTTCCTTTGGCTTTGATGCCTCATGATTGAGTATTGCTCTGTTTAAGTAGACTGTGATTTTGCTGTGATCTGATAGGGGTGTCAGTAGACTGACTGTGAACGCTCTGAGAGACTCTGGGTTGAGGTCAGTGATAAAGTAGTCTACAGTACTACTGCCAAGGGATGAGCTATATGTGTACCTACCATAGGAGTCCCCTAGAAGCCTACCATTGACTATGTACAGACCCAGCGTGCAACAGAGCTGAAGGAGTTGTGACCCGTTTTTGTTGGTTATGTTGTCATAGTTGTGTCTAGGGGGGCATATGGGGGAGGGAATGCTGTCACCTCCAGGTAGGTGTTTGTCCCCCTGTGTGCTGATGGTGTCAGGTTATCGTCCAGTTCTGGCATTTAGGTCGCCACAGACTAGTACATGTCCCTGGGCCTGGAAATTATTGATTTCCCCCTCCAGGATGGAGAAGCTGTCTTCATTAAAGTATGGGGAGTCTATTGTGGGGATATAGGAGGCACACATGGGGACATTTTTCTCTGTTGAGATCATTTCTAGCCAGATGTCAAATGTTCCTGTTTTGACTAATTTAATAGAGTGAGTTATGTCTGCTCTATACCAAATTAGCATACCCACTGAGTCTCTTCCCTGTTTCACTCCTGGTAGTTTGGTGGATGGGATATAGGTTGTATTTACAATGGTGTTTGTTCTTCACTGGTTGCCCTTTTCTTGTGGCAACAGGTCACAAATAATAATGCTGTGATTGCACACTGTGGTATTTCACCCAGTAGATATGGGACTTTATCAAAATTAGATTTGTTTTTTAATTCTTTGTGGATCTGTGTAATCTGAGAGAAATATGTGTCTCTAATATGGTCATACATTTGGCAGGAGTTTAGGAAGTGCAGCTCAGTTTCCACATCATTTTGTGGGCAGTGTGCATATAGCCTGTCTTCTCTTGAGAGCCAGGTCTGCCTACAGCGGCCTTTCTCAATAGCAAGGCTATGCTCACTGAGTCTGTACATAGTCAAAGCTTTCCTTAAGTTTGGGTCAGTCACAGTGGTCAGGGATTCTGCCACTGTGTACTCTCTGTTTAGGGACAAATAGCATTCTAGTTTGCTCTGTTTTTTTGTTAATTCTTTCCAATATGTCAAGTAATTCTCTTTGTGTTTTCTCATGATTTGGTTGGGTCTAAATGTGTTGCTGTCCTGGGGCTCTGTGGGGTCTGGTTGTGTTTGTGAACAAAGCCCCAGGACCAGCTTGCTTAGGGGACTCTTCTCCAGGTTGATCTCTCTGTAGGTGAAGGCTTTGTTCTGGAAGGTTTGGGAATTGCTTCCTTTTAAGTGTTTGTAGGATTTAACAGCTCTTTTTCTGTTTTTTGATCATTAGTGGGTATCGGCCTAATTCTGCTCTGCATGCATTATTTGGTGTTTTTCGTTGTACACAGAGGATATTTTTGCAGAATTCTGGATGCAGTCTCTCAATTTGGTGTTTGTCACACTTTGTGAATTCTTGGTTGGTGAGCGGACCTCAGACCTCACTACCATAACAAAAAACAACCGTACAGTGAATATAATGAGATTGCATTCATAGGTTTTCACCCATTCCCACGCTACACAGAACTCAGGCTGATTACAGCTACACACACACACTGTTTTTGAGGGGATCTGAGGGCATATGTAATAATGTAAGAGGTGTGATGAAGAGAGGCCAGGAGAAATGATAATGATGCTATTAAATCAACTTACAGCAGTCAACGCTGAGCTCCATTAAAAACAGCTCAGCACTGAGCTCCATTAAAAACAGCTCAGCACTGAGCTCCATTAAAAACAGCTCAACGCTGAGTTCCATTAAAAACAGCTCAACGCTGAGTTCCATTAGAAACAGCTCAACGCTGAGCTCCATTAAAAACAGCTCAACGCTGAGCTCCATTAAAAACAGCTCAACGCTGAGCTCAATTAGAAACAGCTCAACGCTGAGCTCCATTAAAAACAGCTCAACGCTGAGCTCCATTAAAAACAGCTCAACGCTGAGCTCCATTAAAAACAGCTCAACGCTGAGCTCAATTAGAAACAGCTCAACGCTAAGCTCCATTAGAAACATTTCAACAATGAACTCCATTAGAAACAGCGGTCAGCACTGAAGTCCATTAGAACAGTTCAATACTGAGCTCAATTAAAAACAGCTCAACACTGAGCTCCATTAAAAACAGCTCAACGCTGAGCTCCATTAAAAACAGCTCAACGCTGAGCTCAATTAGAAACAGCTCAACGCTGAGCTCAATTAGAAACAGCTCAACGCTGAGCTCAATTAAAATCAGCTCAACGCTGAGCTCAATTAAAATCAGCTCAACGCTGAGCTCAATTAGAAACAGCTCAACGCTGAGCTCAATTAGAAACAGCTCAACGCTGAGCTCAATTAGAAACAGCTCAACGCTAAGCTCCATTAAAAACAGCTCAGCACTGAGCTCCATTAGAAACAGCTCAACGCTGAGCTCCATTAAAATCAGCTCAACGCTAAGCTCCATTAAAAACATTTCAACAATGAACTCCATTAGAAACAGCGGTCAGCACTGAAGTCCATTAGACTTGCTGAGCTCCATTCTCATAAGTGAATGATATGATAGACACCAACTCCCATTGAGAACTAAGTGAAACCTCTTACAATACCAACAGATCAACAGCTGAAAGAGAGAATGCATGCGTCTGTCCATTTTCATAATTCTCCTCCAACGTTCTATGCCAGTGAGAACTGTGCTCCCTCTTGACTTTAGTGAGTTATCAGAGTGAAGAGTATGTGGGGTGACGAGAGAGAGAGAGACAGATAGAGGTGGAGAGCATATAGAGGTGAAAGGTGAGTTTCTTAACCCCACTCCCCACAGAAATGTCAGACAGACAAAGAGGATGGGGAGTACAGGAGAGACACGGGAGACTCCTGTCTCAGCCTACATATCAGGAAGAGAGAGAGGGTATCCCTTGTTCTAGGAAGATTGGCACCTGCTTCTCACATCAGATCAGACACTCTAGAGGGATTTGGGGAATCCTGAAGGGCAGACCACTTCTGGAACCCACTGGAGTATGACAGAGAGGTTGGTTGGATAGAATAAGGAAAGCGCCAGCAGAAGCAGGCAGGGAGGGAGAGAGAGAGAGAGAGACAGAGGCAGTGTGAGAGAGAGAGAGAGAGAGAGAGAGGTGAGAAGAGGGAAGGGAGAGAGAGAGAGAGAGAGGCAGTGTGAGAGAGAGAGAGAGAGAGAGAGAGAGAGAGAGAGAGAGAGAGGTGAGTAGAGGGAAGAGAGAGAGAGAGGTGAGTAGAGGGAAGAGAGAGAGAGAGGTGAGTAGAGAGAGAGGTGAGTAGAGGGTAGAGAGAGAGAGAGAGAGAGAGAGAGGTGAGTAGAGGGTAGAGAGAGAGAGAGAGGTGAGTAGAGGGTAGAGAGAGAGAGAGAGAGGTGAGTAGAGGGTAGAGAGAGAGAGGTGAGTAGAGGGAAGAGAGAGAGAGAGAGAGAGAGAGGTGAGTAGAGGGTAGAGAGAGAGAGAGGTGAGTAGAGGGTAGAGAGAGAGAGAGAGAGAGAGAGAGAAAGGTGAGTAGAGGGTTAAGAGAGAGAGAGAGGTGAGTAGAGGGTAGAGAGAGAGAGAGGTGAGTAGAGGGTAGAGAGAGAGAGGTGAGTAGAGGGTAGAGAGAGAGAGGTGAGTAGAGGGTAGAGAGAGAGAGGGAGAGAGAGGTGAGTAGAGGGTAGAGAGAGAGAGGTGAGTAGAGGGAAGAGAGAGAGAGAGAGAGAGAGAGAGAGGTGAGTAGAGGGTAGAGAGAGAGAGAGGTGAGTAGAGGGTAGAGAGAGAGAGAGAGAGAGAGAGAAAGGTGAGTAGAGGGTTAAGAGAGAGAGAGAGGTGAGTAGAGGGTAGAGAGAGAGAGAGGTGAGTAGAGGGTAGAGAGAGAGAGGTGAGTAGAGGGTAGAGAGAGAGAGGTGAGTAGAGGGTAGAGAGAGAGAGGGAGAGAGAGGTGAGTAGGGGGTAGAGAGAGAGAGGGATGGCTATAGAGATCTAGATGGTTCTATGTCACAGTGACACGTTCCCTTCACACCAATCCATTCACTACAGTCACAGCTGCCCACCAATACATCAAACCAATACCCCAGGTTTTACTACATGTCAAGGTCAATGAACTAGTTAAAAGAGCTGGCTATGCATCATCACACGCTTTGCTTGTTTGGTCTAACTGATGCCCACTTGCTTAAGGTAATCTTTAACAATCCGGCCTCAATGACCACATGTACACTAAAATCAGTACCCAGTACAATCAGAAGAGGACTGACCACCCCTCGGAGCCTGGTTCCTCTCTACCCAGTACAGTCAGAAGAGGACTGGCCACCCCTCAGAGCCTGGTTCCTCTCTACCCAGTAGTCAGAAGAGGACTGGCCACCCATCTGAGCCAGCCTGGGTCCTCTCTACCCAGTACAGTCAGAAGAGGACTGGCCATCCCTCTGAGCCTGGTTCCTCTCTACCCAGTACAGTCAGAAGAGGACTGGCCACCCCTCTGAGCCAGCCTGGTTCCTCTCTACCCAGTACAGTCAGAAGAGGACTGGCCACCCCTCAGAGCCTGGTTCCTCTCTACCCACTACAGTCAGAAGAGGACTGGCCACCCCTCTGAGCCTGGTTCCTCTCTACCCAGTACAGTCAGAAGAGGACTGCCCACCCCTCAGAGCCTGGTTCCTCTCTACCCAGTACAGTCAGAAGAGGACTGGCCACCCCTCTGAGCCAGCCTGGGTCCTCTCTACCCAGTACAGTCAGAAGAGGACTGGCCATCCCTCTGAGCCTGGTTCCTCTCTACCCAGTACAGTCAGAAGAGGACTGGCCACCCCTCTGAGCCAGCCTGGGTCCTCTCTACCCAGTACAGTCAGAAGAGGACTGGCCATCCCTCTGAGCCTGGTTCCTCTCTACCCAGTACAGTCAGAAGAGGACTGGCCATCCCTCTGAGCCTGGTTCCTCTCTACCCAGTACTGTCAGAAGAGGACTGGCCACTCCTCTGAGCCTGGTTCCTCTCTACCCAGTACAGTCAGAAGAGGACTGACCACCCCTCTGAGCCTGGTTCCTCTCTACCCAGTACAGTCAGAAGAGGACTGGCCACCCCTCTGAGCCTGGTTCCTCTCTAGGGGCCTCGTTTATAAAAATGTCCTTAGATGTATACTTGAACTTAGCTGTAAGATCATTTATGACGGTGTGCTTACGTTATATTCCTAAAATATACTGAGCACAAAAAAACCTTGCTTGCGCAGGTTCTAAGAAGCCCATTTGTAACTTACGCACCTGTGATCTATACATCTCAAATTAACTTAAAATTGACGGCACCTGAACGTGTCTTACAATCAGCGATTTCCCCTTATAGAATGCTAGGACAAATTAGGGTTTAGTCAGGAATAGCCATGGACCAAAAGAGAAAAGCGAACTTTTTGGAAGACGAGATCACGGTGATGGTAGAAGAGATTGAATACAGCCGCATCCTCGATCACTTGTGTCAGGATGCGGCTGAATGATGGCTGTGATATACCCGACCTGTCACTCATTTCCCTTTGGAATGTCCCAGTAGCGAGGAATCCCAGAGTGGACAGTACTTGGACAGATACCGGTATGGCATGATTAAAGCGTGTCTTCCTTTCCATATTAGGGGCGAAATCAGCGCACAAATCTAACATTTATTGGGAAACGATAGCGATTTATAAACCATGGATCATCATGCGCAAAAAAGTCATTCCGGTCTCTGAAAACTCTCTCCCTTCTAAAATCACGGTTTTCAATGTCTTCCAATAACGCAAGAACAGCCATGGTTGCTTTTTTCTAATTTGACACACTATTTATAGAACATCGCATCCTGTTTTTAATTCAAAACACCTTGCGTCTTGGCAATTAATTCCTCACACCTTTAATTCATAATTCCTAACAAATTGTTTATAAATCTAATGTAAAGTTCACCACCAGCTTGGATATGTGTCCCAAACTGCAATACCCCACATAACCAGCAGGACAATCACTTACGTCAAGTCTAGACTTTGCGCAGAGATAAGATCATTTCCACGTCAAAGTAAGGTTTTATAAATAACTACTTATACGTGATTTTCTGCGTAAGTCATACTTAAGACCGTGACAACTGCTGATGTAAAAAGGGCTTCATAAAATACATTTGATTGATTGATTCAACATGATTTCATAAATCATATGGAACTATTCATGCCCTGTTGTGTGGAAGAGTATATGTTTTATAGATCATATAATCTGCACGGTGACTTCCTACCTACACTAATAAACCATCAGGTATATAGCAGAGGGCGGAGCTATAAGAGCTTTGTAATTTTGGAAGAAAAAATAAATAAATGAAACCATGGAAACCCTGTGTTTGATGTGTTTGGTACATTTCCATCCACTCATTCCAGCCATTACAATGTTCTCGTTTTCCTACATCTCTGCCCACCAGCCTCCTCTGGTACATAGTCATCATATTAGGGAAATGTTAGGACTGGGACTTGTGATGTGGACTGTGGCCATTTTGTATGGCAGTTTTGTTTTCCTCGGTTGCATCTCATTCCAGGTAGTAGCTCACTCCTTCCACCTAGTCAGTTGTGTCAGAGCCACTAAGAGAGGGGTTAACGCTAAAAGAGAGAGGGACCATGTTGTGGAATGAGATGCTGTCCTAGTGTCAAACAGCAGGCTGGCAACAATGAGATGCTGTCCTAGTGTCAAACAGCAGGCGGGTAACAATGAGATGCTGTCCTAGTGTCAAACAGCAGGCTGGTAACAATGAGATGCTGTCCTAGTGTCAAACAGCAGGCTGGTAACAATGAGATGCTGTCCTAGTGTCAAACAGCAGGCTGGTAACAATGAGATGCTGTCCTAGTGTCAAACAGCAGGCTGGTAACAATGAGATGCTGTCCTAGTGTCAAACAGCAGGCTGGTAACAATGAGATGCTGTCCTAGTGTCAAACAGCAGGCTGGTAACAATGAGATGCTGTCCTAGTGTCAAACAGCAGGCTGGTAACAATGAGATGCTGTCCTAGTGTCAAACAGCAGGCTGGTAACAATGAGATGCTGTCCTAGTGTCAAACAGCAGGCTGGTAACAATGAGATGCTGTCCTAGTGTCAAACAGCAGGCTGGTAACAATGAGATGCTGTCCTAGTGTCAAACAGCAGGCTGCTAACAATGAGATGCTGTCCTAGTGTCAAACAGCAGGCTGGTAACAATGAGATGCTGTCCTAGTGTCAAACAGCAGGCTGGTAACAATAAGATGCTGTCCTAGTGTCAAACAGCAGGCTGGTAACAATGAGATGCTGTCCTAGTGTCAAACAGCAGGCTGGTAACAATAAGATGCTGTCCTAGTGATGAATCGTCTCTATTCATGAAACAAGGCTTCGATCAGACTCCATGTTCAGCTCAGATAAACAAAATTTCCCCGGAAAATAGTAGACGTTTCAGAGCTGAGCCCATCACAACACAGTCAATGTTGTTCTGAGAGAAACCAGGTCACTTGTGTGTGTGTGTGTGTGTGTGTGCGTGCCTAGTTTTTCTTCTCCAGTTTACCGATGTATCTCTGACACGGGGGTTTAATTGTGAAGCTAGAAAGCTCTATTGTGTAGATCAGCCATAGCCTGTATAAGCTACAGTACAAGCTGACCTCACCATTTCTCATTCAACTGACTGCCAGCAGCCTAAAATAAGTAACAGCCTTTAGCGTTTACGTTGCTCAGATTTCATTATGAGCCATGGAGCAGCCCAGTGCCTAGACGTGGCCCTCTACCTAGCTTTCAGGAGACCAAGGTTACACAGGCTGGATAATTAAACATGACCACATTAAATAACTGTGCCAAGGACAAGGAGAGGGGGGCTGGGGGAGGGGAGGGGAGGAGTGGGAGAGGGGGGCTGGGGGAGGAGAGGAGTGGGAGAGGGGGGCTGGGGGAGGGGAGGAGTGGGAGAGGGGGGCTGGGGGAGGGGAGTAGTGGGAGGGGGGGGGGGGGGAGGGGAGGGGAGGAGTGGGAGAGGGGGACTGGGGGGTGGGAGGAGTGGGAGGGGGGGCCGGGGGAGGAGAGTAGTGGGAGAGGGGGGGGAGGAGTGTGAGAGGGGGGCTGGGGGAGGGGAGGAGTGGGAGAGGGGGGGGGGGGGAGAGGGGGGCTGGGGGAGGGGAGGAGTGGGAGGGGGGGGGGGGGGAGGGGAGGGGAGGAGTGGGAGAGGGGGGCCGGGGGAGGGGAGGGGAGGAGTGGGAGAGGGGGGCCGGGGGAGGGGAGGGGAGGAGTGGGAGAGGGGGGCCGGGGGAGGGGGCTGCCACATCTGTCTCCTTCACATCAAAGGCAAGACGTGCTCCATTATTCACAGGTTGCTACCAGGTCAACATTACTAATGCAGGAGCTTCCGTCTCATTCTGTGTGTGCGTGCGTGTGTGTGTGTGTTTAAGTGACGTATCATGCCCCCTTTGCCTGTGTGTGTCTGGGGCTGCATACACAGACACACCTAGGATGTTTACATAGCAAGGTTACAAAATACTAGCCACCTATAACGACCTCTGTAAAAAATATATATAATTCTCATCATTCAGCCCCTCTCCTCTCCACTGAAACTCTTCCCATGGTTGCCTACCTGACAATGTGTTTAAAGGCACGTTCTTCAGTTCCCATCACTGTTCTAAGAAGCAGGTGAGGGATGGAGCTGGAGAAATGGAACCACTCTCAGATTCATAGACAGAACTGTGGATAAAAGGACTGATCATCCATGATATCAATATTTAAGTCTTAACCATGTTTTGAGGCTTTATAGCGTTTGTTTACAATGACATTGTTTACAAACAAATTAGTAAAAAAGTTATATTATAAACTGGGTGGTTCGAGCCCTGAATGCTGATTGGCTGAAAGCCGTGGTATATCAGGCCGTATACCACAGGTATGACAAAGATATCTATAAGTTATATTCTTTAACAATCAATAGAAATACACTGAGTGGACAAAACATTAAGAACACTCTTTCCATGACAGACTGACCAGGTGAATCCAGGTGAAAACTATGATCCCTTATTGATGTCACTTGTTAAATACAGGTCAATCAGTGTAGTTGAAGGGGAGGAGACAGGTTGAAGAAGGATTTTTAAGTCTTGAGACAATTGAGACATGGATTGTGTATTTGTGCCATTAAGAGGGTGAATGGGCAAGACATAATATTAAAGTGCCTTTGAATGGGGTATGGTAGTAGGTGCCAGGCGCACCGGTTTGTGCAACTCAATGATTTGTACACTCAGTGTATATTATTAATTTCAACATCTAAAAACGTATGTAGCAATCACAGATTGTCCCTTTAAATTGGAAACCAATAACAAAACTCAATACATAACATTACATGAGAATGCTCTTATTACTGTTGCTTGACCTGGTGAAAGATTGTATATTCAAGCACTATGTATATAAACCCAGTGGATCTGTAGCTATGGTATGTGTTATATAATCTGGTAGCAGTAGAGGTATGGTTTAGGCCTGGTGATTGTTTATGGATGGAACTGAAGGGATATTCCTGTTCCCCACAGTCTATAGATCTGCTGCTCCAGGGCCATCTGCTCCCTATCCATACACACACACACACACACACACCCCGTTTAAACCCAAAGGATCTTCTTCCAGCACATAGCACGCCTTCCGGCTTAACTCCACCAAAGCCCTGATCCTAGGAAGTCAGTGAGTCTCCAATATGGCCTGCACCGGAGAAATGGAGACGAGGACCACACACTGTACTCACACACACGCACACACACACACACACACCCCCAGGTGGTGAGTGTAGGCAACATCCCCTCCGCCACACTAACCCTCAACACGGGGGACCCCTCAAGAGTGCGTGCTTAGTCCCCTCCTGTACTCCCTGTTCACCCACGACTGTGGCCACGCACGACTCCAACACCATCATCAAGTTTGCTGACGACACGACAGTGGTATGCCTGATCACAGACGACAATGAGACAGCCTATAGCAGTGGTCCAACCGTTTGATCGTTATCTCCAAGGCTTTCCTAGTCGATCACCAAACAATTCTGTAAAATCCCAATGATAAAGCCTTGCGTGCCTATTGTTTTTATTAGTTTGGCACTGTTGGCGGAAGGTGCGCTTGATTCAGCAGCCCTAGTGCCGGGAAGGCAAAGTCTTTTTAACCATTTCATGTGTCTGCAGGCCCAGAGAGCAAATCAAGTGCACCTATAGGCCTACCGCAGGCCAATCAGATAGCTCAGATCACCATGTCTGCACAATTTCCTCGAGCCATAGACTCTAAAAAGAAGCCTTGAACGCACAGCAAAGTTGATACTGTGAGATTTCAAAACTTTTAAAAACATGACTAGAGAGACTCAACGAATACAGCAAAGAGCTGCTGTTTGTATAAGTGAGTTCATGTTTAAGTTGTTATTCAGCACTGTCAACACTTTTATGAGCCAGAAAATGTGTGTTCTCCCTACTTTCACTCATGCTGCAACCAGCACTGCAGCTGCACTGAATGAGTATTGCAAAGTGTTCCAATAAGCTTGCATTGTTACTATTAGCGGCTTGTGTCTTTTTTAATATCAAGGAATATTTAACTTTCTCTGGTCATAGGAGTAACAACATGAATTGGTGCATGAGGCAGAAATAATGCAGTGCTACTTGAGTTTCGCCATCAGCTGGCAGACTGTGTCTCCTTTTCTCAGCGGAGGGAGGGAGAGCGGAGAGACGGTGAGTCGGGAGAGAGGCAGCCCCACCGCTGCTCCCTCCCTCCCTCCCTCCCTCCCTCCCTCCCTCCCTCAGACTGACCATCAGATGAATGCTATCAGTCCAGTAAACAAATAAAAAAGCTAATTATTATGTTCACTCAGTCTCACAAGTAATACAACAACAGATCTATTAGCAATTTTTCTTACATATCATTTAAAAAGGGTCTGAGAAGAACAACATTGGCAGGGCAATTCAAGCATGCAGTGATAATGTGTTGGGCCAACAGCCTATAGCAAACCTTATTGCCACAGAACTGTTTTTAATTGGTCAATGTTGCTTGTGTTTCTTAAGTTGTGTTTAACCTCTTAAGGATCGGACCCTTTTTTTCAATTTTCGCCTAAAATGACGTTCCCAAATCTAACTGCCTGTAGCTCAGGACCTGAAGAAAGGATTTGCATATTCTTGATACCATTTGAAAGGAAACACTTTGAAGTTTGTGGAAATTTGAAATTAATGTAGGAGAATATAACACATTATATCTGGTAAAAGATAATACAAAGAAAAAAACAATAGTTTTTTTGTCACATTTTTAAAATGCAAGAGAAAGGACATAATATTACTTAGGTGTCTAGGCGCAATTTAGATTTTGGCCACTCAATGGCAGCAGTGTATGTGCAAAGTTTTAGACATATCCAATGAACCATTGCATTACTGTTCAAAATGTTGTATTAAGTCTGCCCAAATGTGCCTATTGGTTTGTTGATACATTTTCAAGTACAAAACTGTGCACTCTCCTCAAACAATAGCATGGTATTCTTTCACTGTAATAGCTACTGTAAATTGGGCACTGCAGTTAGATTAACAAGAATTTAAGCTTTCTGCCCATATAACATATGTCTATGTCTTGGGAAATGTTGTTGTTGCAATGTCATGCTAATCACATTAGCGCACGTTAGCTCAAGCGTCCCGAGGGCGGGATAGTGGACTATAGGAAACGGAGGGGCGTGCACGCCCCCATCCATATCTACGGGGCTGTAGTGGAACGGGTCAAGAGGTTCAAGTTCCTCTGTGTCCACATAAGTATGGACACCAGCACAGTCGAAGGTTGAAAACACAGTCAGGAGGTTAAAAAGATTTAGCCCCTCAGATCCTCAAAATGTTCTACAGCTGCACCATTGAGAGCATCTTGGCTGGCTGCATCATCGCTTGGTATGGCAACTGCACCACCCTCAACAGCAAGGCGCTACAGAGGGTGGTGTGGACGGCCCAGTACGTCACTGGGGCCGAGTTAACTGCCATCCAGGCGGTCTATACCAGGTGGTGTCAGAGAAAGGCCCAGAAAATTGTTAAAGACCCCAGCCACCCAATCAATAGACTGTTCACTCTGCTACCGCATGGCAAGTCTCGGACCAAAAGGCACCTGAACAGCTTCTCCCCCTAAGCCATAAGACTGTTGAATACTTCATCAAATGGCTACCTGGAATATTTTAATTGACCCTTTTTTGCACTGACTCTCTTACACTGACTCTATGCACACTCACTGGAATCTACACACACACTGACATATACTACACTGACACTCCAACACACACACACACACACACACACACACACACTTTGACACTCTCCACATATGCTGCTGCTACTTTGTTTATTATCTATCCTGATTGCTTTAACCCATTCCTACATGTACATATTAACTCAACTGCTCGTACCCCTGCACTTTGACTCGGTACCGGTACTCCTTGTATATAGTGTGTGTATGTGTGCGTGTGTGTGTGTGTGACATACATGTCTAAATAGAGGCACTCCAGGCCGTGGAGAATAGATGTGAGCTACTATGTACACATGCACACACGTTCCAACACACACACAAACACGTTCCAACACACACACACACACACACACACAAACACGTTCACACACACAAACACACGTCCCAACAGACGTGACCTTTACATGCCAACCACTGTCCTTGAGCTGCTGCTGTAGGCCAGTGTATAGAGGTACATTCAGCTGTGCACTGACATCCACTCGTTCACTTTGACAAATGCCCGCACACACGTACGCTCTCAGTAAACAATGCAAACACACACATGTAAATGCGTGCACGTATGCACAAATACACACGTAAATGTACGTATGTCGCACACACACTCACATAAATGCATGTACATATGCACACAGACATGCACACACACTTTCCACCTCAGAGACCAACCCTCCATAGCAAGCAGGGCCAGAGACAGAATGAGCCCAGACACGCAGCTTCCTCCTGGGGTAAATTACCCATTCACCCTGGCCTGTGGTCATGGAGGTTTATATCATCTACACTGTATTAACCCCCACTACAGATGTTTTACCCAGGGCATAAATACACCCATCAACCCACAGAGACCTAATGACGAGCAGAGAAAACAACACAGCTTCCACACTACGGAGACGAGCAGAGAAAACAACACAGCTTCCACACTACGGAGACGAGCAGAGAAAACAACACAGCTTCCACACTACGGAGACGAGCAGAGAAAACAACACAGCTTCCACACTACGGAGACGAGCAGAGAAAACAACACAGCTTCCACACTACGGAGACAAGCAGAGAAAACAACACAGCTTCCACACTACGGAGACAAGTAGAGAAAACAACACAGCTTCCACACTACGGAGATAAGCAGAGAAAACAACATAAAACACAACAACAACACAATGCCACAACAACAACACAATGCCACAACAACAACACAATGCCACAACAACAACACAATGCCACAACAACAACACAATGCCACAACAACAACACAATACCACAACAACAACACAATACCACAACAACAACACAATGCCACAACAACAACACAATACCCCAACAACAACACAATACCACAACAACAACACAATACCACAACAACAACACAATACCACAACAACAACACAACGCCACAACAACAACACAATACCACAACAACAACACAATAGAACAACAACAACAACACAATGCCACAACAACAACACAATACCACAACAACAACACAATGCCACAACAACAACGAGCTAGAGATCCTTTACTATCTTCTTCACTAACCTGTCATAAAAGCTGGGAAAAGATTTGTATTGGTTGTGTTCCATTACGTGTGTTTGTGTGTGTTGGGGTGGTGAGGTGTGATGAATGGAGGGAGTAGAGGTGGCCTCATTAGAGGCTCTATTCAATCTGTAAAGGGATAGAAATGTAAAGGTCATTTCCCATTGAGTCGACATATGCAGCATTTACCGTGAATTTTAAACACGCTGTAAAACTGAACTTCCGCGATGCCGATTGAATAGAGAAATCGTGAAATCCCCTGTTCGACTGTTTTTCTGGAAGCTGTGCTGCGCCATCTTCCCTACATTTTCTCCCACGTGGGCCAGCCCCCTAGAAATTAGAGTTCTAGCCAATGCGTGGTACACAATTTTCGGGGACCACTTTTGTCTCGTGAGCGCTATTTTCAGAACTACTGGCTAAAAAGTATACAAAAGTATCGGAGAATCTCTTTAATGGTGGATAATTAATTCCTGGCAACAGTCATAGATTTGGATCACTACCATGCAACTAGTGTGTGTGTGTGTGTGTGTGTGTGTGTGTGTGTGTGTGTGTGTGTGTGTGTGTGTGTTCATTACCATGTACAGCTGAGAGTGTGCATGATAATGTCTTTGTCATGTTACAGTCTGTTGATGCATCACCATTTACCTGTAACCCTGACAGTTTGTGCATCTGTAGACACGTTGCACATAATACGACCCGACACGACACGAAAAACAACACAATACACACTCACTCAAACACAACACAACACAACTACCATTAACCCAAGCATAACAGGTGTGTTTTGGTTTCATATGAATCATATTAAACCATGTCTCTATTGGCTGTGAGAGGGCTCTGGGTGGAATGTTAACTTTGTAACCCACTGCTAGTGCTAACATACTGTAACCCACTGCTAGTGCTAACATACTGTAACCCACTGCTAGTGCTAGCATACTGTAACCCACTGCTAGTGCTAACATACTGTATCCCACTGCTAGTGCTAACATACTGTAACCCACTGCTAGTGCTAACATACTGTATCCCATTACTAGTGCTAACATACTGTATCCCACTATTAGTTCTAACATACTGTATCCCATTACTAGTGCTAACATACTGTATTCCATTACTAGTGCTAACATACTGTATCCCATTACTAGTGCTAACATACTGTATCCCACTATTAGTTCTAACATACTGTATCCCATTACTAGTGCTAACATACTGTATTCCATTACTAGTGCTAACATACTGTATCCCACTACTAGTGCTAACATACTGTATCCCATTACTAGTGCTAACATACTGTATTCCATTACTAGTGCTAACATACTGTGACAATATGGCATCATGGAATACGGATCCTTGTTGAGACACTGAAGCAAATCGGAATAGAAAGCTGCTCTGGAGAGCAGGGAAGAATTCCTCAAAGTCTCAGATTCTACAGAAAACTGTCTTTCAATGAGTGTCTGTATTAGAATGAAAACCATCTACAGTAACTGACACATAGGCCATTTATAAATATAATCTGGGTGGTTCGAGTCCTGATTGCTGATTGGCTGAAAGCTGTGGTATATCAGACCGTATACCACAGGTATGACAAAACATTTATTTTTACTGCTCTAATTACACATTAGTAAAACGTTTATAATAGCAATTAGGCACCTCTGGGGTTTGTGGTATATGGCCAATAATGAGAACTCGTGCCTGAGAACCGCCCTTAGCCGTGGTATATTGGCCATGTACCACACCTCCTCAGGCCTTATTGCTTAAATATAACCTGCCTTCAAACATGAGATGCCACTTTTCTCATTATATAACTGTCAAAGAGCGAGGCCTGTTAGTGTGTGTGTGTGTGTGTGTGTGTGTGTGTGTGTGTGTGTGTGTGTGTGTGTGTGTGTGTGTGTGTGTGCACATGTACGCGGGTAGTGGTAAACCCTGTAATGGCAAATGCAGTATTCAGGAGATTCGAAGCAATCATCTTTCCCAGAGGGGATTAACAGACTAAAGCCAGAGTGTCCCATTCAGAGAGGATGAAGCCCACAGTATTAATCTAGTGGAGTAGGCCTGTTCACAGCCCCTCCCCCATCCCCTCCTCTTCCCCTCCACCCCCACACCTCCTCACCATTACCAGGCAGAACACCCACCCCATCCCCCCATCAGCCAGTATTCTGCTCTATGCTGTTCACACCCAGCCTCCACAGAGCTGTAAACATACCCAGCCTCCACAGAGCTGTAAACATACCCAGCCTCCATAGAGCTGTAAACACACCCATCCTCCACAGAGCTGTAAACATACCCAGCCTCCACAGAGCTGTAAACATACCCAGCCTCCACAGAGCTGTAAACATACCCAGCCTCCACAGAGCTGTAAACATACCCAGACTCCATAGAGCTGTAAACACACCCAGCCTCCACAGAGCTGTAAACATACCCAGCCTCCACAGAGCTGTAAACATACCCAGCCTCCACAGAGCTGTAAACATACCCAGCCTCCACAGAGCTGTAAACATACCCAGCCTCCACAGAGCTGTAAACATACCCAGCCTCCATAGAGCTGTAAACACACCCATCCTCCACAGAACTGTAAACACACCCATCCTCCACAAAGCTGTAAACACACCCATCCTCCACAGAGCTGTAAACATACCCAGCCTCCATAGAGCTGTAAACACACCCATCCTCCACAGAACTGTAAACACACCCATCCTCCACAAAGCTGTAAACACACCCATCCTCCACAAAGCTGTAAACACACCCATCCTCCACAGAGCTGTAAACACACCCATCCTCCACAGAACTGTAAACACACCCATCCTCCACAAAGCTGTAAACACACCCAGCCTCCACAGAGCTGTAAACATACCCAGCCTCCACAGAGCTGTAAACATACCCAGCCTCCACAGAGCTGTAAACATACCCAGCCTCCACAGAGCTGTAAACATACCCAGCCTCCACAGAACTGTAAACACACCCAGCCTCCACAGATCTGTAAACATACCCAGCCTCCACAGATCTGTAAACATACCCAGCCTCCACAGAGCTGTAAACATACCCAGCCTCCACAGAGCTGTAAACATACCCAGCCTCCACAGAGCTGTAAACATACCCAGCCTCCATAGAGCTGTAAACACACCCATCCTCCACAGAACTGTAAACACACCCATCCTCCACAAAGCTGTAAACACACCCATCCTCCACAGAGCTGTAAACATACCCAGCCTCCATAGAGCTGTAAACACACCCATCCTCCACAGAACTGTAAACACACCCATCCTCCACAAAGCTGTAAACACACCCATCCTCCACAAAGCTGTAAACACACCCATCCTCCACAGAGCTGTAAACACACCCATCCTCCACAGAACTGTAAACACACCCATCCTCCACAAAGCTGTAAACACACCCAGCCTCCACAGAGCTGTAAACATACCCAGCCTCCACAGAGCTGTAAACATACCCAGCCTCCACAGAGCTGTAAACATACCCAGCCTCCACAGAGCTGTAAACATACCCAGCCTCCACAGAACTGTAAACACACCCAGCCTCCACAGATCTGTAAACATACCCAGCCTCCACAGATCTGTAAACATACCCAGCCTCCACAGAGCTGTAAACATACCCAGCCTCCACAGAGCTGTAAACATACCCAGCCTCCACAGAGCTGTAAACATACTTTGCTCTGTGGTGACTTCAAAGTGACAGGGCTGCACTCCTGTGCCCAGACGTGACTCGTGCCTCTGCTCTACTGTAAAGGCATCTGCATGCTTCCCAGCCGAAACAGTTTGGAAGAGTTGTGCCTATATGATGACGTTTTTGTTCGTTTTGGACTTCGACAAGGGTTTTTTCGGCTGTTGGGGCACAATTTTGTTCTGGAGGCAAGCCAAAGTTTGGAGCTGAAGTCTATTCCCCTTCTCCGGTGATTGGTCAACAGTTGCGATTCTTCAATAAAGTCTTTGCTGTCATTCAACGAGAGACAACTCGTTTTCATGCACATTTTGTTCATTAAAAAAAATACTGCACCAAACATATAAGTTAGATGTAAAATTGCGCATCTAAGATCTCCTCAGCAAAAACGTCAAAATTAATGACAGATTTCTTGAGTTATCTTAGATTAATTCGGACTATTTTGAGGAAGTGTATACTGGCTACAGCGTCTTACAATGGACAAACAGTACTATTGACGCTTTTTTCTCGTTTTTGTCAAGTGAAGCACACTCATTCGGTTTGGCATTCGGCTAGCTGAGTGCTCCTGTCTCATTATCCTGAGTTAGAATAATGAATGGGAGAGATCAGGGTGAGCTGCTGAAGCTCTTACCACTCATCATTGAAGTGAATTAACTGTGAAATCAGTTTGGATGTCATGAGGGATCAGTCTATAAGTCAGTCAGTCTGCCAGACCTGCTTCCATTAAAACTAGGCCTATAGTGCAAAGATGGTCAAGTGCTTCAGTATCATTATCCTAACTTAGCCCAATGAATGGAAGTGACCTGGGTGAGTCTCTGAAGCTCTCTCTGAGCAGCTTCCCCATTATTTGTCTGACTGGGTCGAAGAGTGCAGGCTTCCTCTTCATGGGACAAAATCCTAGAGAATAACATAGAATCCTGCGTATTAAAGCAACAGCACCATACAGGCCGATGGTAGGCCACACAGTCACTGATACAGAAACAAAAACATTTTGATCTGCCTACCTATTTATCCCATATACTACTTACCGCCGTTGTACCCTTGAGCATGGCACTTGCTCGGCAGCAGCCCTGTTGCCGCTCTCAGCCTGTGATGTGTGTGTTGTGTGTTAGGTCGGGTACTATGACAGCAATAAATAAAGCATAGCCATACAAATGGACCAATAAAGCAAATATTGTATTGTATTCTACCTCAATGTGGATACCTCTACCTCAGATTGAGCATGTACACAGCTCCCAGGGTTAATGCCCCGGGCCTTTAGGCTCAATGTAAGCTATTAAGAAGTGTGAAGGAGGGATATCCCCTTGGCAGCGGTTTGAAGGCACAGGGAATCTGGCAACCCCCCAGCTACTCTCCCAACCCCCCAGCTACTCTCCCAACCCCCCAGCTCCTCTCCCATCGGGGATTTCGCCTACACATAGTGTATTAGCTAGGCTATATCATAATCACGTCTTATCCCTGTGTTGGCTGACGGAACTGTGACTACTTTAATGTGTGGTTTAAGCCACACCTCTTTGAACGAAAAAAATATACACATGTTCTCATCCAGCGACACGAATGAGCTTTCGGCAGAGGCCGTGAGTGGGCATGAATGTCATGTTACATCGCCACAGTCGCTTTGGCTTGAGAACATCTTGACATTACACAACCACGTGTCTCAAAACATAACAGACTCAACCTTTCTCTCCAAATAACCTAACATTTTAACCTAAATGATTACCAAGAAAGGTCAATGGCAATATTGCACCATTTTACCAATTACGTTTAAACAGAGTCTTGACATTTGTTTTCCTAGAAGGCCAGGCTACTGAATGACATTTTTATGTGACATAAACGATGAAGTCTAGCTTGCAAATATCACAATTGGAGAACATCTCTCTCACTCTTTCATTGCGGACCTCTTAATACAAACCACTGTGTTTATCCTAAACACATTGCATGGTTAAACTCCTTTAGAGCTTTCCTACAAACAAACTTTAAAAGCTTCAACGTTTCTATGTTGTTTTGCCGGGCTGTTGCCTGTTTCTAGAAAGAGCGCTGTCCAGGGTTCTGAACGACAGGCAACAAGGTTGGTAAGCAGCTTTACTCTGTCTTAAAAACAACATAACGTGAATTGATACCGACGTAAAAGTAATGTATGTTGACCAAACTACAGAATACTACGTTGAAAGTCATTAAGATAGACTTTACAAAAGTATATTTACAACCACATTGTTTGATATTTTCATCCGAAACTCGGCTCGGTTGTCAGACATAAACGCTTACTTTCTTCAATTACATTTTTAGATTTACATTTTAATAATTTAGCAGATGCTGTTATCCAGGGGGACTTACAGTTAGTTAATGCATACGTGTTCATACTTTTTTCGTAAAGGTCCCCCGTGGGAATCGAACCCACAACCCTGGCGTTGCAAGCGCAATGCTCTACCATCTGAGCTACACGGGACCGAATAACATAGTATTTATCTAAACTGAATGAAATCGTTCAGCAACCTACCTGAAGTTGTTTTCAGAGGACCGTCGACGGTTCAGGACAGGAAAATATCGCTTTTTAGTTCCTACTGCTGCCTCGCTTCAAACCGACTGCCCTCGGAGGAAACTCACAGCCACGCCCCACCGGTTAATGCTATCCGAGATCCTTGGGACGTCACTACCCTAAACCCTAACCCTGACCTTAACCCTTACCGTAACACTAACCACAACCCTTACATAACCCTAACCTTACCCCTTACCTGTACCGTTTTAAATGTCAACTTCAATGGGGTGGTGTTAGAGTTGGGACGTCCCAATGATCCCATTTAGACGCGACATTTTTACCCGGAGGCAAATGCTGCGTTCAGAACAACTGGGAACTCGGAAATCTCTGACTTCAGTGCGTTCAAGACAACTGGGAACTCGAAAAAAAAGTAGCTCCGACTGACAAAATCGTTTTGAATGGTCATCCAACTCGGAATTCCAACTCGGTAACTCGGGCCTCTTTCTAGAGCTCCGACTTTCCGACATGAATATCACAGAGGTCATAATTTGACCTCATATTTATCCGAGTTCCCAGTTGTCTTGAACGCACCATATGTCATTAATATCCGTTGCGTGATTGGTTGAGGGATATTGGGTGACGTCGCTCTGAGCCCTGACCAAAACACAAAACATGGCGGACAATTTCTCTCGCCTCGGCTCTGGTCGTCAGTAGTTACCACAGCCACAAGGTCATAAACCACACCTTTTTCTAAAATGTATCTTCTTAAAATGTTATTTTAAACCTAACCCCCAACCTTAACCACACTGCTAATATAATGCCTAACCCTAACCTTAAATTAAGAACAAAAACTCATTTTTGTTTTCATGAATCTTTATGATATAGCCAATTTTGACTTTGTGACTGTGGTAACTAGTGGAAACCCCTCGTTTCTGAAACCAGTATTAACCACCACCTTCAATAACAATTAACATAACATTTAAATACGAATGTGACATTCCTGCATCCCAATAACCTAACTCTCCAAACTTGCTACATTAATTCTCCTAACCTGCTGCGAATGTTCGGACAATTTGGCAAAAGCTGGATCCCATAACCCCTCCGGCCCTCACCCAAGATGGTCACGCCCTATGACATCACCAGCCTAGGTTGAGACAGCCCTTTATATAGCTCGGTTGAGCATCCATGCCAATTTCAGTATATGATATTAGTTTTACCATTTGTATTCCACCTGTTCTACTGTGTCCTAGTATGGTGAATCTACTCATCCGTTTCAGCGCTCTCTCTGTCTCTCTCCAGTGATAAATAGTCTGTCTACATAGAAACAGTCCTATCTACATAGACAAACACATCTGCCGCTGATCCTGGGTGACCCACTGATTACTAATACAGTAGATATGTTTTCTGACCTTCACTCAGAAGTACACACAGGTTAGCCATCTGATCTGAATTACCTTCACTCAGAGGTACACACAGGTTAGCCATCTGATCTGAATGACCTTCACTCAGAGGTACACACAGGTTAGCCATCTGATCTGAATGACCTTCACTCAGAGGTACACACAGGTTAGCCATCTGATATGAATGACCTTCACTCAGAGGTACACACATGTTAGCCATCTGATCTGAATGACCTTCACTCAGAGGTACACACAGGTTAGCCATCTGATATGAATGACCTTCACTCAGAGGTACACACAGGTTAGCCATCTGATATGAATGACCTTCACTCAGAGGTACACACAGGTTAGCCATCTGATATGAATGACCTTCACTCAGAGGTACACACAGGTTACACTATTAGCCATCTGAACATAGCTCATATATCCTGATGCTCTCATCTGTATGTGTGGTGGAGGTGGATGCTATTGGTGGGGACGACGAGTTCTACCAATTACAAGAGAGTGTAATTATTATCACCATCAATATATTTCTAATGTCAGGACACTATGCTCCTCTATCTGCCATATAAACCTCCTTGGATATCAGAGTTCCACCAGTGTGTGTGTATGTGTGTGTATGTAGATGTGTGTGTGTGTGTGTGTGTGTGTGTGAGTATGTGTGTATATGCGTGTGGAACCAGGCTAGTGTGCTATCAGAATATTGACTAGACCCGCTTGAGTCAGAGAAACAGAGATACAGCTATTAGAATGTCTTGCCATTTCACCTGAACTGAATACCTGAATACCTGACCCAAAGCCAAATGCCTCATATCTACTCAAGCCATTTCACCTGAACTGAATACCTGATCCAAAGCCAAATGCCTCATATCTACTCAAGCTATTTCATACTTAATTGTCTTTTTGTTTTCTCATGATTTGGTTGGGTCTAAATGTGTTGTTGTACAGCTTTGTGGAAGTTACCTGTGGTGCTGATGTTTAGAATGAGGTATGTATAGTTTCTTGTGTGCTCTAGAGCAACGGTGTCTAGATATAATTGGTATTTGTGGTCCTGGCAACTGGACCTTTTTTGGAACACCATTATTTTTGTCTTACAGAGATTTACTGTCAGGGCCCAGGTTTGACAGAATTTGTGCAGAAGATCTAGGTGCTGCTGTAGGCCCTCCTTGGTTGGTGACAGAAGCACCAGATCATCAGCAAACAGTAGACATCTGACTCCCCACCCCATCTTTCTCACCCTCCCACGTTCCATCCCTCCGTCTCTCTCCCTCCATTTCAGAGTCATGTCTATCACCTCAACAGCATCTCTCTCTCTCTCTCTCTCTCTCTCTGTCTCTCTCTGTCTCTCTCTCTCTCTCTCTCTGTCTCTCTCTGTCTCTCTCTCTCTCTCTCTCTCTCTCCACTATGACTCCAGAGGTCGCGGGACAAACCGTGTACACGTTGTTTCACAACAAACTAGCTCAACGTTAGGCTCGTATTGAAGCAGTTTTACCACCTTGTTTTCTTTGCCTTCTTGGTGGCACTGACATTTCATCTGTGTCCCAAACTGCACACTATTCCATATATAGTGCACTACTTGTCACCCATACAGACCCAGGTCTCCTCTCCTTCATCGGCACAGGCCAGGAAACACAGGACGGGTGACAAAGGCAGAAGCCTACCTTAGTTCTCTTCTCCCCATCAATGTACACAGCAGCAGGCTAGATAAAGACTGAAACACAGACTACCAGCTTGGCAAGAGAGAGGGATACTGGAAGGAGGGTGTGTGTGAGACAGGTGGTGCTCACAGCAAGAGGGAGAGGACAGGTTGTGTAAGAACATGAGGGTAGTGTGAGGAGGTAGATATGTTGCCAAAGAACCCCGGGCCTGGAGATGTGTTTATTTAGCTTGTTAGTCTTTCTGATTACCATGTAAATGAATGATGGACATTTACAGTGTCAGGTACACATACATAATTACTGTGAGCTGAATGCAATGAAGACGGTTAAATAAAGCAATAGGATGCTTTCATCTACTGGATATCCGAATAAAACAACCAATGAAGACAAACTATCAACTACTATTATAGCATGTCGAGCACAGGAGGCTGGTGAGGGGAGGACGGCTCATAACAATGGCTGGAACGGAGCAAATGGAACGGCATCAAACACATGGAAACCATGTGTTTGATACCATTCAACCGATTCTGCTCCAGTCATTACCACGAGTCTGTCCTCCCCAATGAAGGTGCCACCAGCCTCCTGTGATGTAGAGTAGAAACAACTGAGAACTATGGCGTCTAACATTATGTTAGAATGCTACAATATGGCATGTGTGTACTGTATGTCAGTAACAATATGTTGGGATGCTGGCTGTATAAAATACTTTACCACCCAAAGGACATCCAGACAACTTGACACAACTGTGGGAAGTGTTGGAGTCGACATGGGCCAGCATCCCTGTGGAACTGCTAGTTGAATCAAAACTGACTCGACATGCATGGTTTATTTTTGTCTTTTTCTGTATGGCACCCTATTCCCCATATAGTGCACTATGTAGACAAACACTTTGTTTGTGCCCTATGGGCCCTGGTCAAATGTAGTACACTATATACAGGAAAAGGGTGCCATTTGGGACACTGACTCTGTCGGTGTCAGTTGTCGAGGCCTCCCATCTCCTCAGCCTTCTGCCTGATGTTCTGGTTGAAAGGCATCATGAAGTCCTCAAAGTCCACCTCGTAGGACAGGCGGTCCCTCCTCTCCTCCTTCCTCTCGATCAGCTGGCCGCTGGTTAGATGCTTACCCCACACCTAACAGGGGGGAGAGAAGGGAGAGAGAGAGAAAGAAGGAGACAAATAGAGAGAGAAACAGACAGAGAAGAGAGGGTGGAGTGGGGAGAGAACGTTACATGATGTAATAGCCACCTAAGAGCGCCTCGGTAGCAAAAAACAAGTTGAAAACAACACAACAGGTGAACTAATAAGAGGATGAGGTCATGGGCTAGAGGAGGAGCCTCCTGCCAAGGAGGAAGTGGAGAAGTGGGAACGTACTGTTTTTGGCACAAAGCTGATGTCGAGGCGGTTGGTGGCTCCGCTGGTGATCTGGGTGTTGAGGAAGATGATGTTGTCCTTCAGAGAAACCTTCCTCACCGCCGTCTCAGAGGAGGTCGCCGACAGAGAGTCAGACTGGATGGAGACAGACAGACGGACACACACACACACACGATACACACAGAGATACAAAGACACACATGCACAGGCAGATACACCCCCCCCCCCCCCCGCTTTCGACTCTACAAGGTGTCAAAAGCGTTCCACAGGGATGCTGGCCCATGTTGACTCAAACGCTTCCCACAGTTGTGTCATGTTGGCTGGATGTCCTTTGGGTGGTGGACCATTCTTGATACACACGGAAACTGCTGAGCGTGAAAAACCCCGTTCAATGGCACTGAAATATTGTGTCTTGCCCGTTCACCCTCTGAATGGCACACATACACAATCCATGTCTCAATTGTCTCAAGGCTTAAACATCCTTCTTTAACCTGTCTCCTCCCGTTCATAGACACTGATTGAAGTGGATTTAAGTGACATCAATAAGGGATCATAGCTTTCACCTGGTCAGTCTGTCATGGAAAGAGCAAGTGTTCTTAATGTTTTGTTAACTCAGTGTATATACACAAGACACGTAACACTGGACTGCAGTATGTGTATGTTTCTAACCATAATGAGGAAATAACATAATACCCCAACCAGGTAGTTATTTACCTTAGGAGCAGCTAGAGTGGCTGGTTTGGCAGCAGGTTTGCCTCCTGCCTTTTCCTCCTTGGACTTGGGGAGGCTGTCAATCTTGGCCTGGACCAGATCAGTTATCCTGATGTCTCCATATGCTCTGGCAATGTCCAGACAATTCTGCCCTGAAATGAGACCATAGCATTTTAATTGGAACCACATACTGTACCTTCTGAATAACATAACGGTAGGTTAAGGAGTTCTACATACTGCAGGTAACTCAGTTGGTAGAGCATGGTGCTTGCAACACCAGGACAGTTAGTTAAATTCCCGGGACCACCAATGCGTCAAAAATCTATTCACACATGACTGTAACAACGTGGATAAAAGCATCTGCTGAATGACCTAGGTTATTATACTGAAATATAAATGCAACAATTTCTAAGATTTTACTGAGTTACAGTTCATATAAGGAAATCAGTCAACTGAATGTACTGCCAAATTCTCTAAAAATACGTTGGAGGTGGCTTATGGTAGAGCAATGAACATAACATCCTCTGGCAACAGCTCTGGTGGACATTCCTGCAGTCAGCCTGCCAATTGCACGCTCCTTCAAAACTTGAGACGTCTGTGGCATTATGGTGTGACAAAACTGCACATTTTATAGTGGCCTTTTAATGTCAACAGCTGTGTAATGATCATGCTGTTTCATCAGCTTCTTGATATGCCACACCTGTCAGGTGGATGGATTATCTTGGAAAAGTACAAATGCTCACTAACAGGGATGGAAACAAATTTGTGAATAAGCTTTTTGTGTGTATGGGAAATTTCTGGGATCTTTTTTTATTTCAGCTCATGAAACATGTGACCAACACTTTACATGTTGCGTTTATTCAGTATATATTAAGAGCTAAAACAATGATACATAGACACACATGGTGATAATATTTGGAAATCACCATGTGGACAATAAATAGCATACATAACAGTAGTCCTCTACCCTGCACCTTTCATACATAACAGTAGTCCTCTACCCTGCACCTTTCATACATAACAGTAGTCCTCTACCCTGCACCTTTCATACATAACAGTAGTCTTCTACCCTGCACCTTTCATACATAACAGTAGTCCTCTACCCTTCACCTTTCATAAATAACAGTAGTCCTCTACCCTGCACCTTTCATACATAACAGTAGTCCTCTACCCTGCACCTTTCATACATAACAGTAGTCTTCTACCCTGCACCTTTCATACATAACAGTAGTCCTCTACCCTGCACCTTTCATACATAACAGTAGTCCTCTACCCTGCACCTTTCATACATAACAGTAGTCCTCTACCCTGCACCTTTCATACATAACAGTAGTCCTCTACCCTGCACCTTTCATACATAACAGTAGTCCTCTACCCTGCACCTTTCATACATAACAGTAGTCCTCTACCCTGCACCTTTCATACATAACAGTAGTCCTCTACCCTGCACCTTTCATACATAACAGTAGTCCTCTACCCTGCACCTTTCATACATAACAGTAGTCCTCTACCCTGCACCTTTCATACATAACAGTAGTCCTGAGGGGTTGGAGGGGGTGGAGGGGTTGGAGGGGTGGAGGGGTTGAGGGGGTGGAGGGGTTGGAGGGGTTGAGGGGTTGAGGGGGTGGAGGGGTTGGAGGGGTGGAGGGGTTGAGGGGGTGAGGGGGTGGAGGGGTTGGAGGGGTGGAGGGGTTGAGGGGTTGAGGGGTGGAGGGGTTGAGGGGGTGAGGGGGTGGAGGGGTTGGAGGGGTGGAGGGGTTGAGGGGGTGAGGGGTTGAGGGGGTGGAGGGGTTGGAGGGGTGGAGGGGTTGAGGGGGTGAGGGGGTGGAGGGGTTGGAGGGGTGGAGGGGTTGAGGGGTTGAGGGGTGGAGGGGTTGAGGGGGTGAGGGGGTGGAGGGGTTGGAGGGGTGGAGGGGTTGAGGGGGTGAGGGGTTGAGGGGGTGGAGGGGTTGGAGGGGTGGAGGGGTTGAGGGGTGGAGGGGTTGAGGGGGTGAGGGGTTGAGGGGGTGGAGGGGTTGGAGGGGTGGAGGGGTTGAGGGGGTGGAAGGAGTGCAGGCGGGTTGGAAGGGGTGGAAGGACGTTAGAGGAATACCTCACAACAAGGGAAACAGAGCCATCTGCTGGACTATCGATGACATCATAATGGCACCCTATTCCCTATACACTGAGTGTACACCCTATTCCCTATACACTGAGTGTACACCCTATTCCCTATACACTGAGTGTACACCCTATTCCCTATACACTGAGTGTACACCCTATTCCCTATACACTGAGTGTACACCCTACTACCATAACCCTGGCACCTACTACCATACCCTGGCACCTACTACCATACCCTGGCACCTACTACCATAACCCTGGCACCTACTACCATAACCCTGGCACCTACTACCATAACCCTGGCACCTACTACCATAACCCTGGCACCTACTACCATAACCCTGGCACCTACTACCATACCCTGGCACCTACTACCATAACCCTGGCACCTACTACCATAACCCTGGCACCTACTACCATAACCCTGGCACCTACTACCATAACCCTGGCACCTACTACCATAACCCTGGCACCTACTACCATAACCCTGGCACCTACTACCATAACCCTGGCACCTACTACCATACCCCTGGCACCTACTACCATAACCCTGGCACCTACTACCATAACCCTGGCACCTACTACCATAACCCTGGCACCTACTACCATACCCTGGCACCTACTACCAGAACCCTGGCACCTACTACCATAACCCTTTCAAAGGCATTTAAATATTTTTGCCCATTCACCCTCTTAATGGCACACATACACAATCCATGTCTCAATTGTCTCAAGGCTTTAAAATCCTTCTTTAACCTGTCTCCTCCCCTTCATCTACACTGATTGAAGTGGATTTAACAAGTGACATCAATAAGGGATCATAGTTTTCACCTGGTCAGTCTGTGTCATGGAAAGAGCAAGTGTTCTTAATGTTTTGTCCGCCCAGTGTATAGTCTGATCTAGTGTTTAACAGAGTATTAGTTGTGATATAGCATTATTACCTTTCTTGTTCTCTGCCTGCACCCTGGCCCCGGCCTTGATGAGGTAGTCCACACAGCACGGTCTGCAGCTCTCGATGGCCCTCATAAGGGGCGTGGCACCGTTCATGGCCACAGCGTCCACCACTGACCCAGAATGCACCAGGAGGTCCACGATGTCCACCTGGCCTGCATGGGAGGCATGATGCAGCGGTGTCCAACTGAACTGGTCGGACGTGTTCACATCAGCACTGTAGTGGATCAATACACCTGATTAATGACCAATAAGCTGATCACTGACTCATAAACCAGCCCCTAAATGTAAGATGCATTGGCAGGTATTGGTAAGATGGTATTGGTAAGATGCATTGGCAGGTATTGAATAAGATTCACTCAAAATAGGGATCAATAGACTTGATTAGTCAAAGCCCCTTGTGATCCAGAGCTGGCTCACTGATGTGTGACTAATGATCAACAATATACCTGATCACTACTGAATAAACCAGCATCAGCACTGAGACCTGAATAAACCAGCATCAGCACTGAGACCTGAATAAACCAGCATCAGCACTGAGACCTGAATAAACCAGCATCAGCACTGAGACCTGATTAAACCAGCATCAGCACTGAGACCTGAATAAACCAGCATCAGCACTGAGACCTGATTAAACCAGCATCAGCACTGAGACCTGAATAAACCAGCATCAGCACTGAGACCTGAATAAACCAGCATCAGCACTGAGACCTGATTAAACCAGCATTAGCACTGAGACATTAATAAACCAGGCTCAGCACTGAGACCTGAATAAACCAGGCTCAGCACTGAGACCTGATTAAACCAGGCTTAGCACTGAGACCTGATTAAACCAGCATCAGCTCTGAGACCTGAATAAACCAGCATCAGCACTGAGACCTGAATAAACCAGCATCAGCACTGAGACCTGATTAAACCAGCATCAGCACTGAGACCTGATTAAACCAGCATCAGCACTGAGACCTGATTAAACCAGCATCAGCACTGAGACCTGAATAAACCAG
Organism: Thymallus thymallus; assembly: GCA_023634145.1. Lineage (NCBI taxonomy): Eukaryota > Metazoa > Chordata > Actinopteri > Salmoniformes > Salmonidae > Thymallus > Thymallus thymallus. The sequence continues at coordinate 32,922,286 of CM042406.1, read as the reverse complement.
CATCAGCACTGAGACCTGAATAAACCAGCATCAGCACTGAGACCTGATTAAACCAGCATCAGCACTGAGACCTGAATAAACCAGCATCAGCACTGAGACCTGAATAAACCAGCATCAGCACCGACAATAAGGAACAGAAAACTACAGGTCTGTATAATCCTCATTTCTCACCAGGGTTTGGGGTCAATTCCATTTTCAATTCAGAAAGTAAACCAAATTGCAATGCTTTTCAATTAGGAATATTTGGAATTGGTATTTGGTTTATTTTCTGAATTGGCTGGAATTTAAATGGAATTGACCACAACCCTGGTATGATGCTCATTGCTCACCCCAGGCTGATGAGGAACCTGGCCACCTCGTAGTTCCCGCTGGTGCAGGCGGTCATCAGGGGAGTCTTATAGTAGCAGTCCTTCACATCCACAGGGACCCCCTGACTGAAGGCCAGGCTCAGAGACTCCAGGTCCCCTGTCTTCACACAGTAGTTGATGTTGATATAGATCTTCTCCGGCTCGTCCACGTACCACGCTGAGTCGTCTTCGATGGGGTGGCCTGGCGGGTGGTCGCGGTCGAACCGCTTGGTGTCGGTGAACTGCTGGTAGCTCTCCACCATGAAGTGTGGTGGCCCGCCGTCCTTGCGCCGGACGATGAGCTCCAGAGGGACCATGCAGATGGGCATGGGGAGGACAGACTGGCCTTTCTTCCCCACCCCCCCTTTCCCGGCTTTCTTTTTCTTGGGCTCGTAGGAGGGAAGTGTGACGGTTTTCTGGAGGTAACTCACCCCTTTGAAGAAATCCGTCACGTTGATCAGTCCCTCGCACTTCTTGTCGTGCTCCAGTATCACCTGGATAGAAATAATAATTTTCATTCATGAAGTGTTTTTTTCTGGCACCCAGACATATTGCAGAATAAGAGCACAATGTAAAACACTCTGCATCTCAAATTCCACACTATTCACTCTTTATATTGCACTACTTCTGACCAGAGTCACTACGTAGAAAATGACCAGAGTCACTAGGGGTTGATGGAGTCACTATGTAGAAAGTGTTTTGCCCAAGAGGTTTGTCCATTTAAAAAGTTTGTGTTCATACACACATCCTTAAAAACATAAGTGCTGAGCTAATAAAGAATACTAGTATAGAACAAGAAGTTTCACACACTGTTAAAGCTCCCAATTCATCGCTTTATTGACAATGTTTCGAAACGTTGTCAATAAAGCACTGAATTGGGGACTGCTGAGTGGCGCAGCGGTCTAAGGCATGCGACCGGCAGACCCATGAGACGACACACAATTGGCCCAGCGTCGTCCGGGGGTTAGGGGAGGGTTTGGCCGGCCGGGATGTCCTTGTCCCATCGCGCTGTAGCAACTCCTGTGGCGGGGCGGGCGCATGCACGCTGACACGGTCGCCAGGTGTACAGTGTTTCCTCTGACACATTGGTGCGGCTGGCTTCCGGGTTAAGTGTACATTGTGTCAAGAAGCAGGCGGGGTCGTGTTTCGGAGGACGTAGCGCTCTCGACCTTCGCCTCTCCCGGAGTCTGTACGGGAGTTTCAGTGATGGGACAAGACTATAACTACCAATTAGATATGATGAAATTGGGGAGAAAAAGGGGTAAAAATATATTATAATTATAATAATAATAAATAAAGCAGTGAACTGGGAGCTTTAACAGTGTGCAGTATTCTTGTCCTACACTAGACTGTCCATTAAAACCATAAAAGAAGAACACAACGTCCCACAGATCAGCTATCATACACATACAGTTAAACATCAGCTCTAGATTTTCTAGAATATCAGTTATAGAATGACCTTCTGGAGGTTCCCGTCATCCACTGGCGCCCGGTGATCCTGCAGCACCGCCACGAACGTCTCCCGGGTAACAGTCTCCACGGGACCCACGGCCTCCTCAGCGATCTCCATGGCGGCGCGGAGCGACGCCTCTTGCTCGCAGGACCAGTCGTGCAGCGTGAGAGCCCACAGCTCGTTGGGATTGACAGCGCCAGGCTTGGAGAACTTCACCGCCAGACGCTCTGCCTTCTTCAGCTCCTTCACGGCTGGCTTCTGGTTGTTGTTCTTGGCGATCTGACTGGGGATCAAACCCTCTGTGTTCTTCAATTTGGCATTGCAGCCTGGGGTTGACACAGGAGGTATATTGAATTTGAAGATACAATCTACAGGTAAGTGTTGGCTGGCTTTAGCTACAGTAGGCTATATATGGTCCTAGGGTTAGAGATGGCAGGCTTTAGCTACAGTATATATGGTCCTGGGGTTAGAGATGGCAGTCAGTCAGGTGCCCCACCTCTTTGAGCCAGGAACCTGCAGCACTCAGTGAAGCCTCCGGCTGCAGCCAAGTGCAGGGGGGTGTTCCCGTCCGTGTCAGTCACACTCAAGTCTGCAGAGTAAGCAGACAGTACCACTATCACCTGGAAGGGAAAACAGAATTAGACCTAGTCTATACATTTGAATTGATTTATTTTTTGGGTTACAAAGCTAGCAGTAATTTTCCAAAGTTACGGTAATTTTGGTAATTAACAGCTAATCTCTGGCAATGTATGGTAATGTTGGTAATTTATACTTGAATAACTAAAAAAAAAAATATATATATATAGTATTTCTGTGCCCATATTGTCCATGAGTTTCTAGTGGATGGATAGACCATATGGTTAAAGGAAAAAAATGGCCTAATTAATGAAAAAAGCATCTAATCAACAATGGAATAATTTTCAATTAAATTTGCAACTCTTCCATCTTTTGACATAATAAAATAAAAGCATGTAAAAAAATATATATATACACACACTATATACACACTACCGTTCAAAAGTTTGGGGTCACTTAGAAATGTCCTTGTTTTTTAAAGAAAAGCACATTTTTGTCCATTAAAATAACATCAAACTGATCAGAAATACAGTGTAGACATTGTTAATGTTGTAAATTATTTTTTATGGAATATCTACATAGGCGTACAGAGGCCAATTACCAGCAGCCATCACTCCTGTGTTCCAATGGCACGTTGTGTTAGCTAATCCAAGTTTATCATTTTAAAAGGCTAATTGATCGTTAGAAGCAGATTAAGACTTTAGACTAGTTGAGTATCTGGAGCATCAGCATTTGTGGGTTTGATTACAGGCTCAAAATGGCCAGAAACAAAGAACTTTCTTCTGAAACTCGTCAGTCTATTCTTGTTCTGAGAACTCCAAGCGGGCTGTCATGTGCCTTTTACTGAGGAGTGGCTTACGTCTGGTCACTCTACCATAAAGGCCTGATTGGTGGAGTGCTGCAGAGATGGTTGTCCTTCTGGAGGGTTCTCCCATCTCCACAGAGGAACTCTGGAGCTCTGTCAGAGTGACCATCGTGTTCTTGGTCACCTCCCTGACCAAAGCCCTTCTCCCCCGATTGCTCAGTTTGGCCGGGCGGCCAGCTCTAGGAAGAGTCTTGGTTGTTCCAAACTTGCTCCATTTAAGAATGATGGAGGCCACTGTGTGCTTGGGGACCTTCAATGCTGCAGAAATGTTTTGGTACCCTTCCCCAGATCTGTACCTCGACACAATCCTATCTCGTAGCTCTACGGACAATTCCTTCGCCTCATGGCTTGGTTTTTGCTCTGACATGCACTGTCAACTGTGGGACCTTATATAGACAGGTGTGTGGCTTTCCAAATCATGTCCAATCAATTGCATTTACCTCAGGTGGACTACAATCAAGTTGTAGAAACATCAAGGATGATCAATGGAAACAGGATGCACCTGAGCTCAATTTCGAGTCTCATATCAAAGAGTCTGAATACTTAAATAAGGATTTTCTGTTTTTTGTTTGTAAAAAATTTGCAAACATTTTTAAAAACCTGTTTTCACTTTGTCATTATGGGGTATTATGTGTAGATTGCTGAGGATTTTTGAAATGTATTTAATAAATTTTAGATTTAGGCTGTAACGTAACAAAATGTGGAAAAAGTCAAGGGGTCTGAATACTTTCTGAATTAACTGTACCCTCCCTTTGCAACCCTATTCATTTTTATTTCAGTGTCATACACCAATTGGTGCCCATATGGGCTAATAAAACACTATTTCTTTAAGCATGTGTGCACAAAACGCAAAACCAAATTAAATTAGAGAAATTAATAATCATAGCAATTACAAGGTCCGTGTAACGCTACAGGGTCCGTGTAACGCTACAGGGTCCGTGTAACGCTACAGGGTCCGTGTAACGCTACAGGGTCCGTGTAACGCTACAGGGTCCGTGTAACGCTACAGGGTCCGTGTAACGCTACCACCTTGTCACGTTATACAAAAATTATTCTAGCCTGTGTTCGTCATGTAGCCAGAACACTTTATATAACAGTTTATAGCAGTATATATATGTTGAAGAAGAAAAATTACATTTAAAAAAATTATATTAAAATCATCTGTCCTTTTGTTAACCAGCACCTCTGGTTTTAAACCTGTTTACTAAGGTATCCTTTTGTTAACCAGCACCTCTGTATTACCTCAAAGAAGCCCCCCTCTGCAGCGAGATGGGCAGCGTGCATCCTCTTCTTGTCCACAGCATTGGGGTTCCCCCCTTTCTGGAGGATGGCCCTGACCAGCTCCACCGCCCCCGCCCTGGCTGCCTCCATCAGGGCCGAACGACCAGACGCCTGGAGGGGGGACAGGAGAACCAGCAACAGGCTAACGTTAATGAAGAAGTAAAGAGGTGGAGTAGGAAGAGAGCTGAGATCTCCGTCATCACTATCTGGAATCATTGAAGAAAGGATTGAAGTAAAGTACTTTGAAACTCATCTTTTTTCAAGACCAAACAGATTATTTACACTGTATTCGGCATACAAGTTCCTGGGAGTCCATATGGACAACAGGCTTGAATGGGCTGATAACACCGGGGCTCTGTACAAAAAGGGCCAGAGCCGACTCCACTTTCTGAGGAGGCTCAGGTCCTTCAACGTATGCAGTAAACTACTGCATACTTACTACCAGTCTTTTTTGCAGTGGTGTGCTGGGGCGCCAACAGAAAGGCTGGTGATGCTTCTCGGGTAAATAAGCTGATCAGGAAGGCTAGCTCTGTTCTGGGGATTAGCCTTGACTGCTGGCCAAACTGCTGGCCATCATGGACAACGTCACCCACCCTCTGCAAGCCATGGTTATGACGCAGAGGAGCACCTTCAGTCACAGACTGATCCCACCACGGTGTGCCAGAGATCGATCGATCTATCTATCTATCTATCTATCTATCTGTCTGTCTGTCTGTCTGTCTGTCTGTCTGTCTGTCTGTCTGTCTGTCTGTCTGTCTGTCTGTCTGTCTGTCTGTCTGTCTGTCTGTCTGTCTGTCTGTCTGTCTGTCTATCTATCTGTCTATCTATCTATCTATCTATCTATCAAATAAAATGTGATTTTATGTCGGATGATGTCATAGCCAATTGTGTCCTTTCCAACACGGTCGTCTAGTGATTACCTCATTGGTGGCGTTGGGGTCGGCCCCTCTCTCCAGGATGCTGATGCACATGTTCTCACAGTCGTGGGCGCGCTCACAGGCCAGCAGGAAGATGGGCGTCCCGGCTGTGGACACGTTGTTGACGTTGGCCTTGCTGTTGAGCGCCACTTGCAGACAGCGCATGTGACGCTTGGTGGGAGAGATGCAGTAGAACAGTGTGCCTGGAGGGAAGCACAGGAGAGAAACATCTTGTCTGTTAGGGTTAAGACGTTAGGGTGGTTAGGGTTAGGTGGGTTAGGGGTGGGGTTAGGGGTGAGCGTTAGCTGTGTAACTGAATGTCTAGAATTAGAAAACATTTTTACAACCTAAACCTCTCTAAATGTATGGCTCTGGTGATGTTTGACACATCAAGTCCCTTAGCCTGCTCCCACATCTATTTGTTCAGTCTGGCTAACTTCTATTCTATGGTCACTTTTACAGACAAAGACCATAGGAGTCGGCAAGACAGCACAAACAGATCTGAGAGCAGAGTTGAGAACCTCTCCCTACCTACCTTTGCCGTCGGTGTCGACCACGTCCATGTTGGCGTGATTCTTGGCCAGCAGGGCGACCATGTTGTCGTGGCCCAGCTGAGCTGCCAGGATGACGGGCGTACGCCCCTTCTTGTCCTGGACGTTAGGGTGTGCACCCTGGGAGGAACGGTGAGGAACATCAATAGAGCTAGTGGTTATATCAAATACATTTGTGAAAAAGTGCTTAACAGTAACCTGGTCCAAAAAGCCCAAAGAGCTTAACAGTAACCTGGTCCAAAAAGCCCAAAGAGCTTAACAGTAACCTGGTCTAAAATGCCCAAAGTGCTTAACTTTAACCTGGTCTAAACAGTAACCTGGTCTAAACTGCCCAAAGTGCTTAACAGTAACCTGGTCTAAACAGTAACCTGGTCCAAAAAGCCCAAAGAGCTTAACAGTAACCTGGTCCAAAGCCGCCCAAAGAGCTTAACTTTAACCTGGTCTAAACAGTAACCTGGTCTAAACAGTAACTTGGTCTAAACAGTAACCTGGTCTAAACAGTAACCTGGTCTAAACAGTAACCTGGTCTAAACAGTAACCTGGTCTAAACAGTAACCTGGTCTAAACAGTAACCTGGTCTAAACCGCCAAAGAGCAAGCAGGAATATACTGATACTGTAACAATTCAGGGGATCAGGGGGACTGGAGTAGGGCTTGAACCAGAGACTGTCTAACCCCCCTCATCTACGCCACAAAGGTCCAGACCTCTGGGTATAGGTTGTACTGTAATGACAAACAGGGGAACTACACTGGAATGAGGATTTCAAGTGACAGCGAACCCTGTTTTAGAGGAAGGTGACAGTTTTGATAACGTTAATGATTGGTGGACTGGACAGCGGTCCTACCTGTGAGAGCAGGAAGCGCACCATGTCGGTGTCGTTGGCCACGGAGGCCAGGTGCATGGCGGCGTTTCCCTCGTTGGGCTCTGTCAGGTTAATGAGGTTGGGCACGCCCAGACGCACCATCTTCTCTATCGGGGGCGTGTCTCCCTCGCGGACGCACTGCAGCAAACGGTACACCTGCAGCACCTCCAGACGATCCTCGGCCACCGCACTGTGCACGTTCACATCTGCACTCTGGGTCATGGTCGCAGTCTGGGAGGGAGAGGAGATGGAGAGAGGAGAGGAGAGGAGAGGAGAGGAGAGGAGAGGAGAGGAGAGGAGAGGAGAGGAGAGGAGAGGAGAGGAGAGTGAGGGTAGATATGAGAGAGGAGGGGAGAGGAGAGGAGAGGAGAGGAGAGGAGAGGAGAGGAGAGGAGAGGAGAGGAGAGTGAGGGTAGATATGAGAGAGGAGGGGAGAGAGGAGAGGGGTGTATTTAGGGTGAGTAGGGGAGGTATATATATATATATATTTATTTTTTTATCAAATAGTATTTTCTTCCAATACTAGAGTAAAATAAGTCTGTTGCTCTTCATTTGACAGATTCCACGCCGGGAAAACATGTGGGGTCTCTCAGATTGTTCTGGCAATTCTCACATATAAACTTAATTGGGAGGAAGGATGTTTGAAATGTTTTTTACATTTTTACCACAAACAATTTTTGTAAAAATCATGATATAAGTGGACATTGTAGGCCCTTTATAGACATGTACATGCCTCCTGTAAGGCCTCATGCACTAATTCATGATGTTACTCCAATGACTAGAGAAGTGAAATATTCCTTAATATTAAAAAAGACACAAGACACTAATATAACAACTTAAGCTTATTGGAACACTTTGCAATACTCATTCAGTGCAGCTGCAGTGCTGGTTGCAGCGTGAGTGAAAGTAGGGAGAACACACATTTTCTGGCTCATAAAAGTGTTGACAGTGCTGAATAACAACTTAAACATGAACTCACTTATACAAACAGCAGCTCTTTGCTGTATTCGTTGATTAGTGGTTAATAGTTTTGAAATCTCACTGAATCAGCTTTGCTGTGCGCTCGAGGAAACTGTGCAGACATGGTGATCTCAGCACTCTGATTGGCCTGCGGTAGGCCTATAGGTGCACTTGATTTGCTCTCTGGGCCTGCCGGGTAGAGTTCTACCTTCAGAGACATGAAATTGTTCAAAGAGGGAACACTTTGCCTTCCCGGCACTAGGGCTGCTGAATCAAGTGCACCTACCGCCAACAGTGCCAAACTAATAAAAACAATAGGCACGCAAGGCTTTATCGTTGTTATTTTTACAGAAATGTTTGGTGATCGACTAGGAATGCCTTGGAGATCGACCAGTCAATTGCCTGGTTGATGACCACCACTCTACAAGTACATCACATTTCCAGTGGGCTCTCTGCTAATTCTTAAGTTGAGCACCTTCAACACAGTGAATGGGAAAATGGATTCAAAGACAATTCCCTCTGCTGGTGATTTATTGAATGTGCAATTGTAAAGGGCTGCTGTGATTGGTTAACGACCTATAATGTCAAATTCTATGTATAAAATGGGTCGTACCAGGGAGCCCACTCTGGAAAATGTGACGTATTTGAAGAATATAATGTTCTAAAAATAAGCTAAATCAAAAAGGGTACTAATATTTTTAATGTTGAATAAATAAATGTGACTTTTGTTTTATCAAGACACTGCATATTTTAGAGCTAAGACTAGTATAATGACACCAAGATGTCTGTATCATAGGGTCTTTTTAGACCTACACATGTTACAGGAGGCATGTATAGGTCTAAAAGGCCATTAAATGGCCACTTTCATTGTGATTGTTTTGGATAAAGAGGTAAAAAGCATTTCAAACATCCTTCCTCACAATAAAGTTTCTATGTGAGAATTGCCAGAACAATCTGAGATACCAACAATATTTGCGGGCTATCTGTATGCAAACAGCATAGTTCAGGCCCCATAACTTACCCTGTCAAATTCAGTGCCTTCGGATCACTGCCTCTCTACAGTATCCCCAGACAAAATAATCCAAATACCACCATTCTATTCAACAACATGTTGACACAGCGCTGTTGACCACAGTACCTAATTTGTAACAAATCACTAGTGGCAGGACATTGTTTCGAAGCAGAACCTCTCCGGTCACCGGAGCAACCGCGCACTGTGAGATCACCTTCTGAGCTCGTAGAACGGGTTTGCGTTCTAAACGCAATAGCCCAGGAATATCATGTTACTATTGTAAGACATCATTTCAACACTGGATAAATACTATATGTAGGCTTTCATGTCATGTTACTCTGACCTATTTATACATGTAAAAAGGTGCGCAAATAAATAAACACTAGCAGCTTCCCAACACTTAATTCATGCCATAGCCAAATCATTTCTGATATGATGTAGCTCAGCGGTCCTCAACTCCGAGTCCGGCGTACTGATGGTTTTAATTCTGGTCCTCTAATCAGTGACTGTTAGAAAACCAGTAGGCTACTGTGGCCTTCCGTATGATTAAAGCTGCGCTTTCAACAGCACCATCGTTCGGTTGCACTCGGGAGCTTTCAGCGGGGAAATATGTTTCCCTTACAGATACAGGGTAAGCGGCGCAGGCGCAGACGCTCAGCAAAGCAGAGCTAGACGTGTGCTCGTCTTACCCTATTGGTGGTCACCTCACTGGGGTTCAAAGACCACACAAGTGTGATATGAACAACATTGTATCCGACGTTCAAAGTCCCGTTATTTCACGCAGGGAACATGGGTGACAAAAAGATCCTGTGCATCGGGCTGGTATGTCTGGATATTATCAATGTAGTGGACAAATACCCGGAAGAGGACACTGACACCAGGTAAGTGATGTTTCATACTGAATGCACACTCATCATCTCTGGTGCATTTAACATTTCAATTACATAGCTACAGTCCTAAAAACACACACACCCTTTTTGTGATTATGGAGCGGAGTGAATATAGCTCTGCGCTTGCGCACACCTCTCCTTGAAGTTGAAGTTTAAAATGGGTCAGGTTTAGGGTTAGGTAAGGGTTATGGTTAAGGTTAGGCCTAGGGTCTGTGAAAGATGCACTTGTAAACGAACTGCGCCGTTTGCCGTACCACTGGCTTGCAAAAATCATAATGAAGCGAGGGTTTTACATTGACAATTTCGATCTCACACTCTTCACGCCTTGGCCTACTTAGATATCCTACTTACACTAGACTAGCCCGTAAAGAAACAAAGCCGTCGTTTTAATATTGCTACACTTAATTCACAACAGCAAATTCATGATTTGACGGAGGGCAGTCATGGTTACACCTGAAAATGTAATTGCTGTGTAATATAGCAATAAACTAAGATATTGCAGCTGTCTGTTATTCATCCATGCCTCTGCATACCGCTCACAGGTGTTTGTCTCAACGATGGCAGCGTGGCGGGAACGCATCCAACTCCTGCACGGTGCTGTCACTCCTTGACGCTCCCTGCGCGTTTATGGGCTCCCTGGCTCCTGGGCATGTTGCAGAGTAAGTAGCTAGCTGTAAATAAACAGATATTACATCTGACACACTCAAATTGGTCATTATAAAAACAAAATAAAAACATATTGTATTATATCATCTTGCTTAGGTGTACTTTTGTGGATTTGTTGAATGTGTTTAGGTAGAATCAATCAGTTATTTCAGATCTTCCAAATCTGTCATGATCAGCGATCATTTATTCCAGTTTTTCCTGAGGTGGTGATGTTATGATGAAGAACAACAACAACTATCATCTGTCTGTCTGTCTATCTAGATGTCTCTCTTTCTTATACAGTGATTATATCCCACAGCTTCATACTAGATGACTTTCAGAAGTACCAGATTGACATCTCTCTCCTATCAGAACACCCTCACAGCTCCTTCCCTACCTCTATTATCATAAGCAATGTGACCACAGGCACCCGCACCATTCTACACATGAACAGGTTTGTGTGTGTTTAGGTGTGTGTTTTTAGGTGTGTGTGTCTGTGTGCACATATATACTTGCTATGATCTGAGTGTGTGTGTCTAGGTTCCTCTCGAAATTCTCACTCGCACTCACTTGCTCACTTCTCCACTTGGGCTCGCCTGTGCTGCTATCCCTGTCTCTGCCACTAGGTGGAAACCCTGTTCCCACTAACCCCCTGCTCTACCCCCTCTCCCAGGTATGCTTCTCAGAGGTCATAGGTTATGCCCTGGTCTCCCGCTCCCTCCCTTCAGGAAACACGTTGTTGTTATCAGTATTTATTACAATAATGATATCATTATCATTGTGTTCACTGAGGGTTGCGTGTGTGTGTCTGTCTGCATCCCTGCTCTGTCAGCTTCATCGTGGGCGATTTCTCTCGCCGTGGGGTGGACATTTCGGCCGTTGCCTGGCAGCGGGAGGGGGAGACCCCGTGTGCGTGTTGCGTGGTGTGTCCCCCTAGAGGCTCACGCACGGTCGTGCTCTCCGACACGTAAGACACACGTGGCGGAGGATCCGGCGCTGGATCCTGTAATGGGTGTTTGGGACTAATACGGGATGGCTGCTCCACTGCAGTAGAATAGAGACAGAATAGAGACAGAATAGAGACATGGAGTGTCACACAAGATAATTGAAGATAACAAGATAACTGCCTGACGATATCAGCTCAAAGGGTGTTGTAAGATTGTCAAACTTCCTGAGCTTAAGCGAGTGAGTTAATAATTAGTGAGTGAGATATTCATTACAGTCTAGATGGATGTTACTCAGGAGACAAGTCAGTTAAGGCCATGATACACTAGCAGTTGTTTGAGGCAATATTGCCAGTGTATCATCAGCTTGACAGTTTATAGCAATATGTCCCATAAACATAAGGTAAGGGGCAGGTCTGCAGTGGCGCTGCATGGGTTAATTCTTGGGATCATCTCTAATTCTATTCATTCGATCACTGCATGCTAGATGTGTTGTTGTCACAATGTCATTTCATCCATCGATAGTACTGTATCATGTGATGCCATGTGATTTCCATGGAGAAGTAGGGTAGAACTTTCCCTCGTTTCAAGATAACTTTTCTGTCAGTCTTGGTAGGGTGCACTTCTAGGGCTCTATTGTGGAACATGACAACCAATCGGATCTGAGATTGACACCCTCCCCTCCTCCCAGTTGTTGATTATGAACTCATGAGCCTAACTTTTCTCATTCTATATCTATTATATTCTATATCTATTTATCTGGCTTGATTTCCTACCCCAGCCTGGTCTCATAGACAAGACGTAACACAGTAAATGTAAATCCGGGACACTCATATTAGTATGATATGTTATGTTTGGGATGGTTACATAAGACAGAGGGTTACTTAAGGCAAAAACTAAGTCAGGGTGGTTGGTCAGGGTGGATGGGCAGACATATAACTCAAATGTCTAGCAAACTGAAGGTTGCGTGTTTGAATCTCATCATGGATAACTTTAGCATTCTTGCTAATTAGCTACTTTGCAACGACTTGCTACTTTTTAGCTACTTTGCAACTACTTAGCTAACCCTTCCTCTAACCTTAACCCTTTAACCTAACTCCTAACCCCTAACCTAGCGAACATTATTAACCTAGCTAATGTTAGTATTAGCCACCTAGCTAACGTTAGCTACAACAAATTGGAATTCGTAACATATCATACATTTAGCAAATTTGTAGCATATTGAACAAATTGCAAATTGTAACGTTTTATACGAATTGCAATTCGTAACATATTATATAAATTGTATTTCGTAACATATCATGTAACTGAGCAAGAGCAAGAGGCGTCACTACAGTACCTGGTTCGAATCCAGGCTGTATCACATCCGGCCGTGATTGGGAGTGCCATAGTGCAGCGCACAATTGGGCCGGGGTAGACCGTCACTGTAAATAAGAATTTGTTCTTTACTGACTTGCCTAGTTAACATAAAAAAATAGTTAAACTGTTCTCGTCTTATTCAACTGTTACCTGCATAAAAGACAGCTCAGATGTACGATTGCCTTTTTAATTTTGAGTAACATATCATACTAATTCTTTACCTTTACTGTGTTACATCTACCCCTGAGTCAAGGTTGCCTATCTAATTTTGTTTACAAAAGGAACTCTTTCTCTCTCTTTTTCCTTCTCTTTCCCCCTCTCCAACCCTCCCCCTTCTCTTCCCCTCTCTCTCTCCCCCCCCTCTCCAACTCTCCCCTCTCTCTTCCCCCCCTCTCCAACTCTCCCCTCTCTCTCTTCCCCCCCTCTCCAACTCTCCCCTCTCTCCCCCCCTCTCCAACTCTCCACTCTCTCTCTTCCCCCCTCTCCAACTCTCTCCCTTCTCTTATCTCTCTCTCTCTCTCTCTCTCTCTCTCTCTCTCTCTCAGAAACCTGCCTGATGTGTCAGCAGGAGACTTCTCTAAGGTAGATCTCAGTCAGTACAAATGGATCCACTGGGAGGTGAGCTCATAAATAGGTTATAGAACACTCTACTCTAGATTTAATCACACAGAGGTTAACGTTGACGTTATAGATCAAATCAAATCAAATCAAATTTTATTCAACAGGTGTAGTAGACCTTACCGTGAAATACTTACTTACAAGACCTTAACCAACAATGCAGTTTTAAGAAGAGTTAAGAAAATATTTACTAAATAAATAAAATAGTAACACAAATTAAAATCACAATAACGAGGCTATATATACAGTGGGTACCGATACCGACTCAACTACAGGTTACTTAGACTAACTACAGGTTAGTCTAAGTAATTTGTACATGTAGGTAGGGGTAATTTGACTATGCATAGAGTGAACAGCCGGGGTGGGGGGGTAGAGGCTACCTTGGGGGTAGAGGCTGCCTTGGGGGTAGAGGCTGTTAAGGAGCATTTTGGACCTAGACTTGGTGCTCTGGTACCACTTGTCGCGCGGTAGCAGAGAGAATAGTCTATGACTTGAGTCTTTGACAATTTTTTTGGCTTTTCTCTGATACCGCCTAGTATATACTGTATGTCCTGGATGGTAGGAAGCTTGGCCCCAGTGATGTACTGGGTCATAAGCACTACCCTCTCTAGCACCTTACGGTCGGATGCTGAGCATTTGCCAAACCAGGCGGTGATGCAACCTGTCAGGATGCTCTCGATGGTGCATCTGGATAACCTTTTGAGGATCTAGGGACCCATGCCAAATCTTTTCAGTCTTCTGAGGGGGAAAAGGCGTTGTCGTGCACTCTTCAAAACTTTCTTGGTGTGTTTGGACCATGACCATTTGTTGGTGATGTGGACACCAAGGAACATGAAACTCTCAACCCGCTCCACTACAGCCCTGTCGATGTGAATGGGGGCATGTTCGGCCCTCCTTTTCCTGTAGTCCACAATCATCTCCTTTGTCTTGCTAACATTGAGGGAGAGGTTGTTGTCCTGGTACCACACTGCCCTGTCTCTGACCTTCTTCCTATAGGCTGTCTCATCGTTGTCGGTGATCAGACCTACCACTGTTTTGTCGTAAGCAAACTTAATGATGGTGTTGGAGTCGTGCTTGGCCACGCAGTTGTGGGTGAACAGGTAGAACAGGAGGGGACTAAGCACGCACCACTGAGGGGCCCCATTGTTGAGGATCAGTGTGGCAGATGTGTTGTTGCCTACCCTTACCACCTGGGGGCGGCCCGTCAGGAAGTCCAGTATCCAGTTGCAGAGGGAGGTGTTCAGTCCCAGGATCCTTAGCTTAGTGATGAGCTAGGGTTTCCAGGATGATGGCGTTGATGTGAGCCATGACCAGCCTTTCAAAGCACTTCATGGCTACTGACGTGAGTGCTACGGGGCGGTAGTCATTTAGGAAGGTTACCTTTGCTTTGTTGGGCACAGGGACTATGGTTGAAACATGTAGGTATTACAGACCCGTTCAGGGAGAGGTTGAACATTTCAGTGAAGTCACTTGCCAGTTGGTCCGCTCATGCTCTGAGTACATGTCCTGGCAATCCGTCTGGCCCTGCAGCCTTGTGAATGTTGACCTGTTTAAAGGTCTTGCTCACATTGGCTACGGAGAGCGTGATCACATAGTCATCCGTATGCTCTACTCTGAAGTTAAAGGGGCAATTGATTGCTTGGACCTTTAAATGAATGATATATAGCCATTGATTCTTGAATAATATAATGTATATATGCCTCATGAGCTTAGTTCAGCAGTCTAACTCCACCATAACCCAAAATATAAGCTTGTTTTACGCCATTGTAAACATGACCAACAGTGTAACATCCATGACAGGTTTTGGTCATGTTAATAACATTTTTGTCACATGGCAGGGCCGGAATGCTGAAGAGCAGGTGAAGATGATCCAGCAGGTGGAGCTGTCTAACAGCACGTTGCCACAGCAACACAGGATCACCATATCCGTGGAGATAGAGAAGATCAGGGAGCCGCTGTACCAGCTCTTCCACTATGGTGATGTGGTACGACGCCCTCACTGATTCATGAGAATTACCCATAACACTCTGGAACAATGCCTCCCAACAACGTCTAGACAGACAATGTTCTATAGGAATGTTGTATAATGTCATTTATTTCCCAAAACTCTACAGGTTTGGAGATTGATTTTGAATCATTTTATTATTAGTGTCTTGCATCTTTAGGATGCCCAGCCCACATGGCCTTATAAGGCAATATATTCATGATTCATAGTTTGCATTTAAAAGTGTCATTTTTCACTGTGGTACTATGTAAGCAATAACAGCACATGCATTATATGGTTTAAATAACACGCATAGAATTATAGTTAATCCCTATTAATCCTGATTATGTCATTGCTGGCATTGAAGAGGGCATTAACGAACCTGTAACTTGCCTAACACTGCCCTGTAGCTGACCTGAAGCAACGTCTCCTCTCCTCTCCAGGTGTTTGTCAGTAAGGATGTGGCCATGCACTTTGGCTTCCACTCTGCTGCCAGTGCTCTGAAGGGCCTCTACCACAGAGTTAAGAAAGGGTGAGTGGACACACAGATAGAAGAGAGAGAAAGAGAGCGAGGGAGACATGCAGGCAGGTAGAGAGACAGACAGATGGATGGCTAGATAGACTGATGGACAGATTGGGGGGGGGGAAGGCGAGGATGTGGGGGTACAGTCTAAAACTTCATGCTACTGTTAACTCTTCATATTCTGATCCAGTTTGCCATTTTAGACTCAAACCTGAATGTAGGCTTCCTGTTTTCCAGGGCTGTCCTCATATGTGCCTGGGCAGAGAAAGGGGCAGATGCAATGGGTCCTGATGGCATAGTGGTCCACTCAGATGCCTTTCCACCGGAGGCCGTTGTGGACACGCTTGGAGCAGGCGACACTTTCAATGCATCAGTGATCTACACCCTGTCAAACGGTGAGGTGATATTTTAAATTTTTTACACCCTGTCAAACGGTGAGGTGATATTTTGTATTTGACACCCAAAATGCAATCAATCAATCATCTATTGTCTCCCTCTGCCCTGGTAGGAGGAGGAGTACAGGAAGCTCTCACGTTCGGTTGCCAGGTGGCAGGCAGGAAGTGTGGTGTCCACGGATACGACGAAATCGTGACAAAGAAAGAGTGAAGAATTATGTGCATGACACTATGGAGGGTTTTTGACATTACACTTTATTTTCAATTATACAAACAAAAACTTGGCAGTAGGTATAGGACCGTTTCGTCACGTCACAAAACTCAGCTAAACAGCATTAGATGTACTATTAGTTTTAGCAGACACATTTCATGTTAAAGTTTTATTCTCATCTTCCCTCTTTGTTAGTTGTTTATGAAACAACGTCCAGATCCTCCTGGCTAGCATTTTTCCAGAATGTAGCAACGCTAGTGGAAACAGGTTGTGTCAGTTAGCCGCAAATTCAAAAGCACAGGGCCTAAAACCTTCAACTTATGGTGAATTTAACAAACTGAATTTAACAAAATGTTCTTGCAATAAAACAGAATAAATACCACATATTTGTCATTGTCAGCTGGCAACAAAAAGTATTGTAATTTTTTCTCAGGGCCTTGGGTCTTTCTCAGGGCCTTGGGTCTTTCTCAGGGCCTTGGGTCTTTCTCAGGGCCTTGGGTCTTTCTCAGTTTCTCAGGGCCTTGGGTCTTTCTCAGGGCCTTGGGCTTGATACTGTATATTCAATACTTCAGTTCACTCTGGATGTCATTGTTGCACAGCAAACACAGCATACTAAAACATACGTGCAGACCAAAATGTGCAAATTACATTTACAGTAAAATACAATATCAAAATGATTACATTTTAGAAACATTATCCTCCTGTGGATTGAAATGGAACTGTGAAAGTACAAATCTTCAAAACAACAGTTATAATACTTACAATATGTATATAATCGCCATAGTCATGTGACAGTGGACTTGAAAGTAGTAGGTGTGCGTGCGTATGTGTGTGTGTTCGTTCAGAACTGACTGGTACTGCTGGGATCACACTGTAACAGGCGGACTATGGACGGGTCACTCTTTGCACCTTTGATGAATTCCTCCAGGGACAGCCTACCTGCAGTAACAAGCCACAGGATTGGATGAGGAACTTGGTTATTCATCAAAGAAAAACACTGAGGTAAGAGCTAATGGGTGGAGTCAGAGAAAGGGGTGTGTCCCAGTAGTCTAAAGTGACTCCCTCTTATACACTCCTTTCCCTCTTCTGCACTGCTGCGTCCGAACTGGACTATTGGAAGCTATCACTTAGCCTGGGTGGCTCAGTGGGTAGGAGCGTGGCTAGAGCAAGGCTAAGGTCGTGGGTTCAATACCCTCAGGAATCACACATACTCAAACTCCAGATCAATGACTTATCAACCCAAGATAGCTGTTACACCAAGAGATCCGAACCACTTGGCGACGTCGCTAGATGTTGGGTTGAAGGTCGCTGTAGTCGGTGTCCATGTTTCTTACAAAGATAAGATAAGCTCCACTTTTAGACTATTGAGATGCACTTATTAAAGCAGGACTATTAAATACTGTGCAGAAACACTTATGGTTTTGATACTCTCCTTCAATCATTGCTATCAAACTATCAGGGAGAACGGAAAACCAGCAGTACAGTTTATCACTTTATGGGCCGGTAGTTGAATAGCCCTGCAGAAGAAACCACTTAATAGTGACGGCACTAAAACGTCCTGGGTTGGTGACGTCCCTAATGGCACCCTATTACCTGCACTACACCTTATGGGCTCTGGTCTAAAGTAGTGCACTATACAGGGAATAGGGTGACATTTGGGACGCATCCCGTGCAGGGTTCCTCACCATCGCTGTTTGAGTCCATCTGTCTGAAGATCTTGTCTGTCCTCTTCTCAGGCGTGGACTCATCCTCTGGCATCTTCATGACAGAGGACACCATTTTGTAGATGGCCTAGGGAGATAAAGCTCGAATCCTTAAATGAAACAATAACAAAGCAGTCACCCCACCTCTGTTTTGTTAAAAAGATGAAGGATGTATACATACAGTATAACCCCTCAAATTCATAGAACTATAGATGCCTGGACTGACCAACAAAGATAGTTTGAACCATGTTTTGAAGCCAGGACTGACCAACAATGATAGTTTGAACCATGTTTTGAAGCCAGGACTGACTACATTATAGTTTGAACCATGTTTTGAAGCCAGGACTGAACAACAATGATAGTTTTAACCATGTTTTGAAGCCAGGACTGAACAACAATGATAGTTTTAACCATGTTTTGAAGCCAGGACTGAACAACAATGATAGTTTTAACCATGTTTTGAATCCAGGACTGACCAACATTATAGTTTTAACCATGTTTTGAAACCAGGACTGACCAACATTATAGTTTTAACCATGTTTTGAAGATATACAGTGATAAACATTATAGTTTTAACCATGTTTTGATGCCAGAACTGACCAACAATGATCGTTTTAACTATGGTTTGATGCCAGGACTGACCAACAATGATAGTTTTAACTATGGTTTGATGCCAGGACTGACTAACAATGATAGTTTTAACTATGGTTTGATGCCAGGACTGACCAACAATGATAGTTTGAACCATGTTTTGAAGCCAGGACTGAATACATTATAGTTTTAACCATGTTTTGAAGCCAGGACTGAACAACAATGATAGTTTTAACCATGTTTTGAAGCCAGGACTGACTACATTACAGTTTCAACCATGTTTTGATGCCAGGATTGACCAACATTATAGTTTGAACCATGTTTTGATGCCAGGACTGACCAACATTATAGTTTGAACCATGTTTTGAAGCCAGGACTGAATACATTATAGTTTTAACCATGTTTTGAAGCCAGGACTGAATACATTATAGTTTTAACCATGTTTTGAAGCCAGGACTGAACAACAATGATAGTTTCAACCATGTTTTGATGCCAGGATTGACCAACATTATAGTTTGAACCATGTTTTGAAGCCAGGACTGACCAACATTAGAGTTTGAACCATGTTTTGAAGCCAGGACTGACCATCATGAGAGTTTGAACCATGTTTTGAAGCCAGGACTGACCATCATGAGAGTTTGAACCATGTTTTGAAGCCAGGACTGACCATCATGAGAGTTTGAACCATGTTTTGAAGCCAGGACTGACCATCATGAGAGTTTGAACCATGTTTTGAAGCCAGGACTGACCATCATGAGAGTTTGAACCATGTTTTGAAGCCAGGACTGAATACATTATAGTTTTAACCATGTTTTGAAGCCAGGACTGAACAACAATGATAGTTTCAACCATGTTTTGATGCCAGGATTGACCAACATTATAGTTTTAACCATGTTTTGAAGCCAGGACTGAATACATTATAGTTTTAACCATGTTTTGAAGCCAGGACTGAACAACAAATGATAGTTTTAACCATGTTTTGAAGCCAGGACTGACTACATTATAGTTTCAACTATGGTTTGAAGCCAGGATTTACCATCATGAGAGTTTGAACCATGTTTTGAAGCCAGGACTGACCATCATGAGAGTTTGAACCATGTTTTGAAGCCAGGACTGAACAACATGAGAGTTTGAACCAAGTTTTAAGCCAGGACTGACCAACCTTACCCTTAACCTTTTATTCCATTGGGCTAAATCAGGGTCACAAAGAGTTTCTTGGTAGTCTTAAACAAATCTACTTTGAAAGAAAAGTGTACACTTCACACACATGGTTATGTGTGTGAATGTAGACTACTGTACCATGTCAGATATATAGTTGAAACCTTTTGAGTTTGCATCCCAATATTAAACTTTATACACAACACAGAAGACTGAAATATAACAAAACAGTTTGAACATGTTTTGACCGGATTTTCAGTGGGTTTAAGTTTTGTAATGATTACTAATTATGAAAAATATGAATAACATTCTACCCATGAGGCCACTAGACTACAGGAAAGATATCTATGGTTACTACCCCTTCCTTCAGGAGAGTGTGCCCCCACACTTTCAACACCAACTCCCTGACGTGTACACGCCTTGTGGATGGCCTTAAGGGCGCCATCCCACTTCTGAAACCAGTGTAGTGAATTCGGGGGGATGCCCCGACTGAGACTCAAACCTGGATCCAGCGTCAGTCAATTCAACACCTTAACAGTTACGCTAAGAAGTTCGTAGTAGATACAGTGCATTCGGAAAGTATTCAGACCCCTTTTCCACATTTTGTTACATTACAACCTTATTTTTAAATTGTGACTTGTTTCAGGAAACTAGGTGTATGTCGCGTGTTACTACTTCACAGGAGCGCCATTTGAACGTAAACCTTTAAAAAAAATAAATGAAAATGTGTTTTTTGGCAGAAATTCCTTAATAATAATAAGTGCCTTAATAACAAACATATATGCAATCTGTAAATACAAATACAATTGTTAAATCACGAGCCTAGTTGGTTAAGCCACAGAAAAAGACAGCAACCTTCCCGCTAGCCATGATTGGCTGAGATAATGAGTGGGCTGGACATGCCGAGAGATGAGTTCGGATTGGTCTGCCATGTAGCATGCTTCTGTCTATTTGAGCTGGTGGAAGCAAAATGCTGTGGGGATGTTTTTTAAGTGGCAGGGACTGGGAGACTAGTCAGGATCGAGGGAAAGATTAACGAAGCAAAGTACAGCGAGATCCTGGATGAAAACCTGCTCCAGAGCTCTCAGGACCTCAGATTGGGGCGAAGGTTCACCTTCCAACTGGACAACGACCCTAAGCACACAGCCAAGACAACGCAGGAGTGGCTTATGAACAAGTCTCTGAATGTCCTTGGATTTGAAACCGATCTAACATCTCTGGAGAGGCCTGAAAATAGCTGTGCAGCAACGCTCCCCATCCAACTTGACAGAGCTTGAGTGGATCTGCAGAGAAGAATGGGAGGAACTCCCCAAATACAGGTGTGCCAAGCTTGTAGAGTCATACCCAAGAAGACCCAAGGCTGTAATCTCTGCCAAAAGTGCTTCAACAAAGTACTGAGTAAAGGGTCTGAATACTTGTGCAAATGTGATCCGTTTTTTATTTTTAATACATATCAAAAAAACTGTTTTTGCTTTGTCATTATGGGGTATTGTCTGTAGATTGATGAGTACATTTAAAAAAATATATATATTTTGGAATAAGGTTGTAATGTAACAAAATGGGGATAAAGTCAAGGGGTCTGAATACTTTCCGAATGCACTGTATCTACTACAAACCTCTTAGCGTAACTGTTAAGGTGTTGGCTTGACAGACGCTGGATCCGGGTTCGAGTCCCAATTCACTACGTTGGTTTGAGAAGTGGGATGGTGGAGAACAGATGGATAAATGAGGGATACATTGACTAGCGTTGTATCTTCTTACTATTGTCAGACACTTTTGAAGCTTCTGTGTTGGTGTGAATGCTCTGTAGTTTATTAACTTCCACAATAATGACTAGTTTCTATAATCAATAGGTCATTGTGTTGATTTTATAAACAGCTGCTACTAAATTCTTCATCACTCAACAGACCCGGTGTGGTCATGGCAACAGACCCGGTTTGGTCATGGCAACAGACCCAGTTTGGTCATGGCAACAGACCCGGTTTGGTCATGGCAACAGAAATTCAAGAGAATAGAGAAGTGAACTTGTTCCAAGAGGGCAAGAGGAAGGTGTTGATTCTATATTCAGTCATACATTGCTTTAGTCTACAGTGTGACGTAAACATTTTAGTGTGTTTTGCCCTTGAAGTCCATAAAAGAAAAACTGGATACCGGCAGTGAATTGACGTCACACTTTCCCTAGGGTATAATGATGCTAGAAACCATAGGGGTTTGAGACTGACCTGTACGATCTCCAACATCTCCGCCCGGCTGATGTAGCCGTTCCCATCCAGGTCGTACATGCTGAAGGCCCACTTGAGCTTCTGCTCCAGCTTGCCGCGCGACGTTACGCTCAGCGCGATGATGAACTCCCGGAAGTCTATCGTCCCGTCTGCGTTGGTGTCGAACGTGCGGAAGACGTGCTCAGAAAATTTGGAGGCGTCACCGTACGGGAAGAAGTTGGCGTAGATCTTCTTGAACTCTTCCACAGTCAGGTGGCCCGTGGGGCAGTCTTTTAGGAAGCCTCGGTACCACTCCTGGAGCTCGTGGTCGGTGAACTCTGTGTTCTCGCGTAGGTCGTTCAGCACCTCCGGCCGTAGCTTGCTGTTCTGTTTGCCCATGGCTGAGGCAGCCCCTCCTCTCGCCCAGTTGGTGTTTCTCTCCCTCCTTCAAGAGGAACGTCTTTTGATGTTTTCTTGTTTTCCTCCACTCTGCAACTGACTCCTTTTTCCTGGAGGGGAATGGGCAGGGGGGGTTGATGGAAGAAATAGTCGAGAGAGAGAGAGAGAAATAGTCGAGAGAGAGAGAGAACCTGGTATTAGGACACTAGGTTTATGATTTAGAAAACCTGCAGTCTTCAGTAATGGTATAATCTGAAATGGGTCGATTTATATCTTGAAAACTTCACTGCTGACATACTGCACAAGTTTTGGGATTGTTTTAACAGTGGACTAATGAACAAAATATTTTAAAAAGAGTTTGAGTGAACTATCCCTTTAAGATACAGTGTACTCATTCTCCAATAAAACAAACAAAAGGGTACCAAAGCAACGAGCAGTTCAAAATATGAAACTACAGCTATCCGTAATGAAATACAATGACATCTACATTTATCGATAAATGGCTTTATGCATCTGATGGAAAACCTACAGGAAATAAATTAGCTGGTAAAACTTGACTAATTTGCCAATTCATTTGTCTAATAGGAGAAGAAAACTTCACATGTTTTCATCTCCTGGACGTCACCCTGGCTGAACATCCCCACTCAGCCTATCTCCATACCCATAGAGGTTAGAGCCCTGGACGGGCGCTCTATAGGGCGGGTCACCTATAACACCACCTATGGATTGACTCCCGGAAGAAGAATTGACTCCCGGAAGAAGAAGAACCGTTAACCATTACCACTAATTTCCTCTGCCTTCGAGCCGCTCCAGGGGTCCACTGTGTTTTCCAAGTTGGATCTGCGGAACGCCTACCATCTGGTGCGGATACGGGAGGGGGACGAGTGGAAGACAGCATTCAACGCGGTCACTACGAGTACCTTGTCATGCCTTTTGGTCTCACCAACACCCCTGCCGTTTTTCAGACCCTGGTGAATGATGTCCTCCGCGACCTGTTGAACCGGTTCATCTTGGTCTACATAGATGACATCCTCGTCTTCTCCCGCTCTCCGCAAGAGCACATGCTCCACTTCCGACAGGTTCTCCAGCTCCTTCTGGGGAACCAACTGTTTGTGAAGGCAGAAAAGTGTGAGTTTCACTGCTCCACCATTCCCTTTCTGGGCTAAATCATCTCTGCTGGGAGTGTCTAGATGGATCCCGAGAAGGTGAGAGCGATAGTGGATTGGCCTCAGCCCGAGTCAAGGTTCCAGCTGCAACACTTCCTGGGGTTTGCCAATTTTTACCGCCGCTTTATCCGTGGGTGCCTCCCCTCTGTCAGCACTCATCTCCACCAAGGTTCAGTTCACATGGTCTGCGGCCGCTGACTGGGCATTTCGGGACCTCAAGCATCGCTTCACCACGGCCCCTATCCTGGTTCATCCTGACCCCTCTCGTAAGTTCGTGGATGGTTCGGATATCGGAGTGGGTGCTGGTATGTCCCAACGTTCTGCCCAGGACCTTAAACTGCATCCCTGTGTCTTTTTCTCCCACTGCCTCAATGCCACAGAGAGGAACTATGACGTGGGGAATCGGGAGCTCCTCGCGGTGAGGATGGCGTTGGAGGAGTGGAGGCACTGGCTGGAAGGGGCAGAACATCCATTCGTGGTGTGGACCGACCACAAAAACCTGAAGTATCTCTGCACCACCATCTCCTAGATTTTCCCGGTTTTGACCCCGAGACTGCCTGCCCTGACCCCGAGCCTGCCTGCCGTCTTGTACCTTTACCCCACTACTCTGTATTACCGAACTCTGCTTTCCCCTGACCTGTCTTTTGCCTACCCCTGTTGTGATAATAAACATTTGTTATTCCGACGTTGTCTGTGCCTGGGTCTTACCTTCGAACGTGATATGACATTATATTCACTATTAATAATGCTTTATGACATTACATTCACAATTAATAATACTTCGACATTACATTGACTTAACAATGCTTTGACATTATACTGACTATTAATAATGCTTCATGACATATTCACTATTAATAATGCTTCATGACATTATATTCACTATTAATAATGCTTCATGACATTATATTCACTATTAATAATGCTTTATGACATTATATTCACTATTAATAATGCTTCATGACATTATATTCACTATTAATAATGCTTCATGACATTATATTCACTATTAATAATGCTTCATGATATTATATTCACTATTAATAATGCTTCATGACATTATATTCACTATTAATAATGCTTTATTACATTATATTCACTATTAATAATGCTTCATGACATTATATTCACTATTAATAATGCTTCATGACATATTCACTATTAATAATGCTTTATGACATTATATTGACTATTAATAATGCTTTGATATTATATTGACTATTAATAATGCTTTATGACATAGTCACTATTAATAATGCTTTATGACATAGTCACTATTAATAATGCTTTATGCCATTATATTCACTATTAATAATGCTTTCTGACATTATATTAACTATTAATAATGCTTTATGATATATTCCCTATTAATAATGCTTTATGCCATTATATTGACTATTAATAATGCTTTATGACATTATATTCACTATTAATAATGCTTTATGACATTATATTCACTATTAATAATGCTTTCTGACATTATATTGACTATTAATAATGATTTCTGACATTATACTGACTATTAATAATGCTTTCTGACATTATATTGACTATTAATAATGCTTTCTGACATTATATTGACTATTAATAATGCTTTCTGACATTATATTGACTATTAATAATGCTTTCTAACATTATACTGACTATTAATAATGCTTTCTGACATTATATTCAATATTAATAATGCTTTCTGACATTATATTCACTATTAATAATGCTTTCTGACATTATATTCAATATTAATAATGCTTTCTGACATTATATTCAATATTAATAATGCTTTCTGACATTATATTCACTATTAATAATGCTTTCTGACATTATATTCAATATTAATAATGCTTTCTGACATTATATTCACTATTAATAATGCTTTCTGACATATTGACTATTAATAATGCTTTCTAACATTATACTGACTATTAATAATGCTTTCTGACATTATATTCAATATTAATAATGCTTTCTGACATTATATTCAATATTAATAATGCTTTCTGACATTATATTCAATATTAATAATGCTTTCTGACATTATATTCAATATTAATAATGCTTTCTGACATTATATTCACTATTAATAATGCTTTCTTCCTTCCCCTCCTCTGTTCCCTCATTTACTGAGTGCCTGCTCTGCCCTTATCTAACAACCAGGAAGGAAGAACAAGGAAGGAGAACTAGATACCAATCTCTAGCTTCCTGGTACACACACACACACACACACACACACACACACACACACACACACACACACACACACACACACACCATAAAAACATTGACGGACAGACATTCACTAAATCACTTCAGACTGATTCCTTGAGCCTTCTTTTCAGGATTTGAAAGGATGAGACTAATATCATCAATATGGGCTTACATGGGGATTCCCTCCTATTGCTCAATGCATCCAGTCATTTCAGATCTGCAAAGGAGGAGTCAATGAGAGGCCATTAGGATAGGGCTGAGTGATAGCCTTGGAATGGATCCAGCATCAGGATAGGTCTGAGAATAGATCTTATATTCTGTAAATATTCAGTAAATTCACCATTTCAAAACATAGCGAAGCATTTTGCAACAAAATACAAAAATGTGCATTTCTTATTGGACCAGTTCAGTTAGTCCCTCCCTTCTCTATGTAGCCATGGTCAGAGTCTGACAGGTCTATTCTTTCTGTTTCTGGTGATGGTTTGTGTTGGATCCCTAATTAGAGGCAGCTGCAGTGCATTCTCTCTAATTAGGGATCCTACATAGGTTTGTATGTTCCACTCCGGGGTGTGGGTCATTATTTCACAAGTCACAGGTGAAGTAAGTGTGCTTTATTACGTTTAGATATCGTTTTTGATTTTGAACGTGACGTTCGTGTTTTCTTTGTTTGGTAGTTCGTACATTTTCATTGAATATTCAGTAAATAAATATGTCGAACTACAATCCCTGCACTGCGTTTTGGTCTCTCGCTGCACCCTCTCGTGACAGCAAGTCAGTTAAGAACAAATTCTTATTCACAATGACGGCCTACCGGGGAACAGTGGGTTAACTGCCTTGTTCAGGGAAAGAACTACAGATTTTTTCACTTTGTTAGCTCAGGGATTTGATCCAGCTGCCTTTCAGTTATTGGCCAAACGCCTTAACCACCTGCCGCCCCACATGACTTGGAGCTGGATATAACATGTTTCACATCACAGTTTCTACCAGGAAATCTGTTGAATGACGAGTTGAGTTGTGACTAAAATAAATACATGTTGTGATTAAAGATAGGAGGGGAGTGCCTAAGGCTAATCATTCAAATTGACTGACAAATACAAAGTCTGGAAGGAGTGTGACTTATCTGGACGGGGTGAGATATAATATACAGTACTATGATCCATCCATTTGAACCTTCTGGAAAGAAAAATTTATCATAAAATCAGCATATTAGTTAACATTTAGGAATAAGACCGCAAGGAATAAGAAAAACAGGAAGTGGAAAATTGGGCAGTCCCAAAATATCCTGTGGGCTGCTGGGTAACAAAAGGGCTTTCCACTTCCTGGTGTGGGGTTTTGGCCATCGCCTCCGTTCCTCGAGGGAAGGAAGTCATTGTGGATGACAATAGGCTTGGAGAGGAGACCCAGCCTGGATACACACATACATGTACAAACATGCATGCGCACACACACACAGACACACACACAGACACAGACACACACACACAGACACACACACACACACACACACACACACACACACACACAGACACAGACACAGACACACACACACACACACACACACACACACACACACACACACACACACACACAGACACAGACACAGACACACATACACACACACACACACACACACACACACACACACACACACACACACACACACACACACACACACAGACACAGACACACTGTGTGAAGGTAGGATCTCCTTTTACTAATTTCGAACATTGATTGAAATGTTAAGCCTTTCAAAGTGTCCTGTTTCACATCACATTAAGTATTTTATATAAATAACTTACTTCCAGCTCATTTCTTTCCCTCACCTTCAGTTTCTGTGTGAGGGGGTATGCCTTCTCCCAGGGTGCACCACACATTAAATGAGGTGACACTTCACACTAAAGGCCCAATGCAGTCAAAAGTTTGATTTTCCACACTATGAGGTTGGAATGATACTGCGAAATGGTGAAAATGATGATAATGCCCATTTAGTGTAAGAACTGTTTGAAAGACTGCCTGAAATTTCAGCCTGTTTTGGTAGGAGGGAGTTTTGGCCTGTGTGGTGACATCACCAGACGATAAATTAGTTAGATGCAATGCAGGATCTTAACCTCAACAAATTAATAACATATAGTACAAATTTGATTTGTGATTGTAGTACACAAAAAAACAGGGACCACTTTTGGCTCATGAGCACCACTTTCAAAACTACTGACTGACATTATACAAAAGTTAGAGAGTGCATCTTTAATAGACCAATAAGAAAGAGAGTGCCAAACCCCTCAGCCAATAACAGCTACTTTTCAGTTCTCCTCCCTAATCAGACCACTCCCAGATAGCCCTAGCTAAATTATTGCATGAGAAATTGCTTTTCAAAAAGTGTCTTTTTGACAATTGTAATTGAGAACAATCACAGTAAGGTCCTTAATTGTTACCCAGAAATTATTTGATATTAAAATGAAAATGGCTGCATTGGAAATTTAAAGCAACACTACAGGGCAACATTCAGTAGCCAAACGTTATCGAACGTTGCAAATAGAAATTCCACAAACAGCCAATGGGATGCTTTACTGTGCATACACGTCAGGCATGATTGTTCTACATAGCATATTCCTATCTGAACGTTTCAAAAGGTTGTGTCCTGCTGAATGCGCCACAAGACGGAAGGGCGAGAGATTTCCTGTGAGGAACGGAACTCCCTACCGTACCTCTCCCCTATCTTCGGGACACGTTCTGAAAGTCTCCATGTTGCTAATGGCTTACAGTAGCACGTCCACCTGCACTCGTCCCTCCTCTGTTTTTAATTGGTACAATGCAGCAGAGACCCTCCAGTTCAGCATTATGTTCTGAATCTGTCAATCATAGGACATGAAAGTAGCCAGTTCCACAGTCCTTACCAGTGGCAGTCATGATGTCTAGGGCAGCGCTAACCTTTTCAAAAGTGGGCTAACCACAAATTGCTCAATAAATGAGGACGTTGATAGACTTCAGTGATCGAGACAGTTCATAGAATTTATCATAGACTTGAAAGATTGGTTATTTTTTACTTATCTATTTTTTACTGCATTGTTGGTTAAGGGCTTGTAAGTAAGCATTTCACTTTAAGGTCTACACCTGTTGTATTCGGCACATGGGACAAATAATTGATTTGATTTGAGACTCCCTTTGGAGTTTACACAATAACAGATTGCCTGAGGGGCATTTTGGCCACCTCTGTGAGCAGCCCAACTGTGAATTACAATCCAACTCTGTGTACTGAAGCACATTACAGAGAGAGATTATCCCTTTAGCTCTGGGCTCTATTGATTCCTCAGGCACTTGCAGACTTCTTGTGTTGACTGTGTGGAATCTATAATCATTTTCTAGCTCACTGTCCGTCTAAATGCCGTGTAAAAGTCCTTGGCTTGAAGCACCATTATATTGATATTAAATGAATGTGTGAATAAAATTAAAGGATTTCACTATCAGACAATTCAGGCGACATAATGATTTAATAAAAACAGCATATGTTCTAAAGCAGAATTTTGTGAAAAAGCAGGACTGATGATTTTGTTATGTCAGTTCCAAATTATTTTCCAAATTTGTTAGAGCAGGTAAATTCATCTGTCCACAGCTCAAAATACCGTATAGGTTACAAAAACCTTACTAACCATGTCATTAAAAAAAAAACAGTTAGAACCTTTTTTAAAAATGTTATGCCAGTTGGCAGTCCCTGAATCTTTTTTTTAACTTTCTCCAATTCAGATTTCACCCCAAAAACAACAGTAATTTTCAAGCTTTTGTATGACAATGACCATTCTTACATGCAGTCTTAGTAACAATTTACAATATGTACAACAACATCAACTATTCATAACGGCCAATTACAACAGCAAAACTCTAAAGTACCAATGGCAGCAGGTCCTGAATACATGGAGACAGAGGATCCCTTTTGTCACATATCAAAAACACACAGACACAGACAGACAGACAGAGAGACAGAGAGACATAAAGACAGGACAGGACAGGACAGGACAGGACAGGACAGGACAGACAGACAGACAGACAGACAGACAGACAGACAGACAGACAGACAGACAGACAGACAGACAGACAGACAGACAGACAGACAGACAGACAGACAGGACCCACACACACAAACACTACAACTATTCATGCCATAATTTTCCCATTTCTTTCAAATTTCAATTTTCTCTCTCTTTCTCTCTGGCAGAATAAGCATGCTTATCTGGTCAGCTTACCACATGGAACACTGTCTCCCCCTTCCCTCCTCTGTGTTCTCTAAGCCAGAGTCCAACAGGATTCAGAGGGGCACATCTGATCTGATCATAGTCGAGGCCCCCAGGCAAAACCACCGCTCCTCCACCACTGAGTACTGACTAATGACGTCAGTCCTGGGAGAAATAGAGAGAAGTGAGGGTAATTCTCTCACTGCAGCAGGCAGGAGACATTCACCAGATCCACACACATCCCCCAATCCCTCTCTCCTCCTCTAACATGGTCACTACCCCTCCCAGCACTCACACATGCACACACACACACACACACACACACACAGGGTCACTCCACCACCCAGCAGGCTTGACGGCTAGCAGTTAGTTCAGACATAAGTTAACATAATCTATTAGGATATATTCAGACAGAACATACTATATCAAGACACATTCAGACATAACATAATGTATTAAGACACGTTAAGACATAACATAATGTATTAAGACACATCCAGACATAACATAATGTATTAAGACACATTCAGACATAACATAATGTATTAAGACACATTCAGACATAACATAATGTATTAAGACACGTTAAGACATAACATAATGTATTAAGACACATCCAGACATAACATAATGTATTAAGACACATCCAGACATAACATAATGTATTAAGACACATCCAGACATAACATAATGTATTAAGACACATCCAGACATAACATAATGTATTAAGACACATTCAGACATAACATAATGTATTAAGACACGTTAAGACATAACATAATGTATTAAGACACATCCAGACATAACATAATGTATTAAGACACATCCAGACATAACATAATGTATTAAGACACATCCAGACATAACATAATGTATTAAAAGGCACGTCAAATAATACTGATAAGGCCAAACTGGTAGTGGGAGTGGGGAAGTGGGTGAGAGAAAGGAGTATTTTTCCGTTAAAGAAGAGAGATTTCACAGACTTGACGAGGAGAGCCTTTGAAGACACTGCAATTGAGGAACAGACCTGGGTTCAAATTGTATTTGTTTTTCTTTCAAATGCTTGAAAGGATCCTGAGGCTAGCCTGGCGCAATGGAGCCAATGGAATAGTCTCATAAGTGCAAATCCTGCCCATCTGATGGTCCAGCCAGGCTATTAAATTAACAAATTCTTACAACAATCTTACTAACAATATACAACACACACAACAATGAGAAACTCTTATAAAGTTTATTCAATGAGAAGAACAGGATATGCAGAGATCTAAACATGTCAAGGTCTGGTGCCTTTAAATAAGGATACACAGACTGTCAAACTCTGTGTTACGCAATAGTAGTCATTTGACTATTTTAACCCTATGTTTATTGTCATCAAGTCTGCCAGACAGACGCTTGCTTTCCACTCCATTGTTTTTTTCCATGAGACCCTGAAGGTTTTATAGTGTATTTATGTAAATGTCTGACAGCTAAATCATTGTGAAAAATTAGACCTTGAATACTTTTTAATCTTGGTTTAACATTCTATCGGTATGGTTTAAAAAGGGTCAAGTGAGAGTTGGTTTGGATCAAGCTTGGGGTTAATTCCTGAACCCAGGGGAACCCATGCTAATAATTCAGGTCAATAGTAATAGTCCAGGTCAATGCTAATAGTCCAGGTCAATGCTAATAATCCAGGTCAATGCTAATAATCCAGGTCAATGCTAATAGTCCAGGTCAATACTAATAGTCCAGGTCAATGCTAATAGTCCAGGTCAATGCTAATAGTCCAGGTCAATGCTAATTGTCCAGGTCAATGCTAATAGTCCAGGTCAATGTTAATTGTCCAGGTCAATACTAATAGTCCAGGTCAATGCTAATAGTCCAGGTCAATGCTAATAGTCCAGGTCAATGCTAATAGTCCAGGTAGCCATTTGATCAACTGTTCAGCAGTCTTATGGCTTGGGGGTAGAAGCTGTTAAGGAGCCTTTTGGACCTAGACTTGGCGCTCCAGTACCGCTTGCCGTGCAGTAGCAGGGAGAACAGTCTAAGACTTGGGTGACTGGAGTGTTTGACAATATTTAGGTCCTTCCTCTGACACCGCCTGGTATAGAGGTCCTGGATGGCAGGAAGCTTGGTCCCAGTGATGTACTGGGCTGTAAGCACTACCCTCTGCAGTTGCCCTACCAGGCGGGGATGCAACAGTGGTGAAGCTGTAGAACATTTTGAGGATCTGAGGTCCCTTCCTCTTTTCAACCTCCTGAGGGGGAATAGGCGTTGTCATGCCCTCTTCACGACTGTCTTGGTGCGTTTGGACCATGATAGGTCCTTAGTGATGTGGACACCAAGGAACTTGAATAGTAACAGGGAAGCCAAATGAACAGCCCTTTCACATACTGTATGCGTTTCGGTTCCCGGCATTCACCAAAAAGAGGCGTTCAAAAGGAGCTGTTAGTTCGCAACCAACCCATCACTGTTGTTATGCAGCTGATCCTAAACCAACCCATCACTATTGTTATGCAGCTGATCCTAAACCAACCCATCACTATTGTTATGCAGCTGATCCTAAACCAACCCATCACTATTGTTATGCAGCTGATCCTAAACCAACCCATCACTATTGTTATGCAGCTGATCCTAAACCAACCCATCACTGTTGTTATGCAGCTGATCCTAAACCAACCCATCACTGTTGTTATGCAGCTGATCCTAAACCAACCCATCACTATTGTTATGCAGCTGATCCTAAACCAACCCATCACTATTGTTATGCAGCTGATCCTAAACCAACCCATCACTATTGTTATGCAGCTGATCCTAAACCAACCCATCACTATTGTTATGCAGCTGATCCTAAACCAACCCATCACTATTGTTATGCAGCTGATTCTAAACCATGTTTGTAACTGATTCTGTAGGAGTACAGAAATAAAATGGTTGCACAAACTGGGACCTTTTTTTAAACAAAGGTTACTGCTTTCAAAATACATGTTTTGAAAAATGCATTGACTGCTTGTCAGAATCAGGGTTTCCTTCCCTATCGCCTTGAGATGAATATTTATCTCATAGAACACACAGCAACAAGCCAACTAAACTATTCTACTATGGGGTTGTCTGATTTAGTTTCAATAACATTACATGGCAAAAATAGTAGACTGGAAAGTTGCATCCTGAGACCTGAGTGCTAAAGTAGAGGCTTTGAATTACTTTTTCCAGCAGATACAATAGGCTACCAGATCAGCAGCTACAATAGGCTACCCAATCAGCAGCTACAATAGGCTACCAGATCAGCAGCTACAATAGGCTACCCAATCAGCAGCTACAATAGGCTACCCAATCAGCAGCTACAATAGGCTACCAGATCAGCAGCTACAATAGGCTACCCAATCAGCAGCTACAATAGGCTACCAGATCAGCAGCTACAATAGGCTACCCAATCAGCAGCTACAATAGGCTACCCAATCAGCAGCTACAATAGGCTACCAGATCAGATCAGCAGCTACAATAGGCTACCAGATCAGCAGATACAATAGGCTACCCAATCAGCAGCTACAATAGGCTACCAGATCAGCAGCTACAATAGGCTACCCAATCAGCAGCTACAATAGGCTACCCAATCAGCAGCTACAATAGGCTACCAGATCAGCAGCTACAATAGGCTACCCAATCAGCAGCTACAATAGGCTACCCAATCAGCAGCTACAATAGGCTACCAGATCAGCAGCTACAATAGGCTACCAGATCAGCAGATACAATAGGCTACCCAATCAGCAGCTACAATAGGCTACCAGATCAGCAGCTACAATAGGCTACCCAATCAGCAGCTACAATAGGCTACCCAATCAGCAGCTACAATAGGCTACCAGATCAGCAGCTACAATAGGCTACCAGATCAGCAGATACAATAGGCTACCCAACCAGAAGCTACAATAGGCTACCCAACCAGCAGATACAGTAGGCTAGACAACCAGCAGCTACAGTAGGCTAGACAACCAGTAGCTACAGTAGACTAGACAACCAGCAGCTACAGTAGGCTAGACAACCAGCAGATACAGTACACTAAACAACCAGCAGATACAGTAGACTAGACAACCAGCAGCTACAGTAGGCTACTCAACCAGCAGCTACAGTAGACTACAAAACCAGCAGCTACAGTAGGCTAGACAACCAGCAGCTACAGTAGACTAGACAACCAGCAGCTACAGTAGGATACTCAACCAGCAGCTACAGTAGACTACAAAACCAGCAGCAACAGTAGACTAGACAACCAGCAGCTACAGTAGGCCACACAACCAGCAGCTACAGTAGACTACACAACCAGCAGCTACAGTAGACTACACAACCAGCAGCTACAGTAGACTACACAACCAGCAGCTACAGTAGACTAGACAACCAGCAGCGACAGTAGACTAGACAACCAGCAGCTACAGTAGACTACACAACCAGCAGCTACAGTAGATTACCCAACCAGCAGCTACAGTAGACTACACAACCAGCAGCTACAGTAGACTACACAACCAGCAGCTACAGTAGACTACACAACCAGCAGCTACAGTAGACTAGACAACCAGCAGCTACAGTAGACTAGACAACCAGCAGCTACAGTAGACTACACAACCAGCAGCTACAATAGGCTACCCAACCAGAAGCTACAATACGCTACCCAACCAGAAGCTACAATACGCTACCCAACCAGCAGCTACAGTAGACTAGACAACCAGCAGCTACAGTAGACTAGACAACCAGCAGCTACAGTAGACTAGACAACCAGCAGCTACAGTAGACTAGACAACCAGCAGCTACAGTAGACTACACAACCAGCAGCTACAGTAGACTAGACAACCAGCAGCTACAGTAGACTAGACAACCAGCAGCTACAGTAGACTAGACAACCAGCAGCTACAGTAGACTACACAACCAGCAGCTACAGTAGACTAGACAACCAGCAGCTACAGTAGACTAGACAACCAGCAGCTACAGTAGACTAGACAACCAGCAGCTACAGTAGACTAGACAACCAGCAGCTACAGTAGACTAGACAACCAGCAGCTACAGTAGACTAGACAACCAGCAGCTACAGTAGACTAGACAACCAGCAGCTACAGTAGGTCATACCGCTGTTTGAGTTGAGAACTGAGGTGCATTATAGACTGTTTAATTCCCTTCATCTGAACATCGGAGTGTCATCAACAATCAGAGGAAATAAAATATATATATTTCGTAGAACAGACTTCTGTATTAGATCTACGCTGATCTCAAAACCGACCTCTCTAGAATCCATATGACATTGCAGTGACAGAGAACTTTAACGCCAGCCCTAATGTGTGAGCGAGCAAAACCTTCATAACATATTCTTCCTTACGTTACTCTTATCCACAGGTTGCCAATCAACACGTT
Organism: Thymallus thymallus; assembly: GCA_023634145.1. Taxonomy (NCBI): domain Eukaryota; kingdom Metazoa; phylum Chordata; class Actinopteri; order Salmoniformes; family Salmonidae; genus Thymallus; species Thymallus thymallus. The sequence goes on along the minus strand of CM042406.1, from coordinate 32,886,871 downwards.
TCAACAGCAAATATCCCAGATTTCCTGCCAAGGAAGCAACCCTATTTTTCAAATTAGTGACTGGAATCCAACTGAGAGGAAGCTCATCATCTTCACACAGACACACACAACGTGCGCACACACCATCATGCTATGAAAACACAGAAGGCATACACGTTACTCACTGTGGAAGCACACACACCTGCCCCTCGTGAAAAATGGAGCAGGATGTTGACCTATTTCCTTGGGCAGCCAAACTTGAGGACAACGTCCCACAGGAGCTCTCTGTTGACTGTGTGAAAGGCCTTGGGGAGATCAACACAGGCCATGAACAGGTCCTGGTGCTGCCATGTCCACAGTGCTGCAGTTTCTCCTGAAACCATACCGTGACTCAGGCAGCAGGTCTTCTGTGATGTTCTGCACCAGTCTGTGGAGCAGTACTTTGGCTGTGCCTCCATGGTTTCATGCTCCCAGACTGTGGTCATAGACAGAGTGTGCGGGTGAACTGGTACCCTCCCTGTTTGGACAGGGATGCTGTCAGGTATGCTATCAGGGATGCTGTCAGGGATGCTGTCAGGGATGCTGTCTGGGATGCTGTCAAGGATGCTGTCAGGGATGCTGTCAGGGCCAGGGGTCTTGTTATTCTTCAGGGATTTGACTGCGGATCTCTAAGGTTCGTAGAATCTCCAGGTCTTGGCCACAAAGAGGCATAGTATAGTATAGTATAGTATAGTATAGTATAGTATAGTATAGTATAGTATAGTATAGTATAGTATAGTATAGTATAGTATAGGGGTTTTGATGCAGGAGAGGCTCTGTACTGGCAAGGGGAGACTCACCATAAGGGCTAGCTAGCGGCAGTGCCCTCTGCCCTCCTCTCTCTCGTTTTCTCTGTTCCTATTATTCTCTCTCTTTTCCTACTCTCCACTGTTCCATTTCCCTGCTTCTCTGTTCACTTCGGCATGACAAAAGACGGAGGGAATTGCAGGGGTGCTGTGTGACTGTCATTTTCATGGTTTATTCTTCTCTGTTCTCTTCGTCATGACAAAAGACGGAGGGAATTGTAGGGGTGCTGTGTGACTGTCATTTTCATGGTTTATTCTTCTCTGTCTGTCTGAATAATGGGCTTACTATTTGAACATATTCAATCAGAAGAACATCCACCAATCACACCATTGAAGAAAATGAAATGGAAAGTGGAGAACGCTCCAGAATGTTTGTGAATGGTGAAATTCTATAGAAAATATATCTAGAAAAAAGAGATATACCAAGAACTGCTACATTCCTTACAGAAACACTTAACTGAGATATATATATATATATATATATATGCCCCTGCAGCTTGTTTTATTTTGCTACAGTACAGGTTATATTTAAATACCCAGACCTGTCCAGAAAGGACAGGCAGGGTAAAGTGGCAGACATCTCTTTGTTAAAAGGAATTAGGAAGCGTTGGCTTGAGCCAGAATGGCTCATAGGAGCACATCTCATGTTTCTGTAGCGTGATTAAGCTTGATGTACACACCCTGGACAGGATGCTAGCCTGGACAGGATGCTAGCCAGACGCAGGGCCTTACTCCCTATCAACATTTACAAATTTTTGTCATTTAGCAGACGCTCTTATCCAGAGCAATTTACAGGAGCAAATAGGATTAAGTGCCTTGCTCAAGGGCACAATGACAGATTTTTCACCTAGTCGACTCAGGGATTCAATCCAGCGTCCTCTCAGTTGCTGGCCCAACTCTCTTAACCGCTAGGCTACCTGCCTACTTACAGTGCATTCGAAAAGTATTCAGACCCCTTGACTTTTCCACTTTACAGCCTTATTCTAAAATGGATTTAAATGTCCCTTAATAAATCTACACACAATACCCCATAATTGCAAAAAAAGCAAACAAATATTTTTTGACATTTTTGCAAATTTATAAATTTGTTGATGCACCTTTGGCAGGTATTACAGCCTCAAGTCTTCTTAGATATGATGTTACAAGCTTGGCACACCTATATTTGGGGAGTTTCTCCCATTCTTCTCTGCAGATCCTCTCAAGCTCTGTCAGGTTGGATGGGGAGCGTCGCAGCACAGCTATTTTCAGGTATCTCCAGAGATGTTCGATCAGGCTCAAGTCTGGTCTCTGGCTGGGCTACTCAAGGACATTCAGAGACTTGTCCCAAACCACTCCTGCGTTATCTTGGCTGTGTGCTTAGGGTAGTTGTCCTGTTGGAAGGGGATCCTTCGCCCCAGTCTGAGGTCCTGAGCGCTCTGGAGCAGGTTTTCATCAAGGATCTCTCTGTACTTTGCTCCGTTTATCTTTTCCTTGATCCTGACTAGTCTCCCAGTCCCTGTCGCTGAAAAACATCCCCACAGCATGATGCTGCCACCACCATGCTTCACCGTAGGGATGATGCCAGGTTTCCTCCAGAAATGACTCCTCTCATTCAGGCCAAAGAGTTCAATCTTGGTTTAGACCAGAGAATCTTGTTTCTCATGGTCTGAGAGTCCTTTAGGTGCCATTAGGAAAACTCCAAGCGGACTGTAATGTGCCTTTTACTGAGGAGTGGCTTCCGTCTGGCCACTCTAGCATAAAGGCCTGATTGGTGGAGTGCTGCAGAGATGGTTGTCCTTCTGGAAGGTTCTACTATCTTCACAGAGAAACTCTGGAGCTTTGTCAGAGTGACCACCGGGTTCTTGGTCAACTCCCTGACCGAGGCCCTTCTTCCAAACTTCTTCTATTTAAGAATGATGGAGGCCACTGTATTCTTGGGGACCTTCAATGCTGAAGACATTTTTTGGTACTGTCCCCCAGATGTGCCTCGACACAATCCTGTCTCTGAGCTCTACAGATAATTCCTTCGACCTTGTGGCTTGGTTTTTTGCTCTGACATGCACTGTCATAGACAGGTGTGTGCCTTTCCAAATCATGTCCAATCAATTGAATTTACCGTAGGTGGACTCCAACCAAGTTGTAGAAACATCTCAAGGATGATCAATGGAAACAGGATGCACCTGAGCTCAATTTCGAGAATCTTTTCAAGTCTGAATACTTATGTAAATTATTCTATGTGGTCGCTAAAACACGGTTTGGTGAGAAATAACAAAATATAAAAGCTATGGGGGAGTTATGGGGAAAGGGGAGCGAAAACCATATAAAAAGGATGGAAGAGAGTGAGGCAGAATGTAAATAAACAAGCCCAGGTTTCACATATTCCTCACACTGGATTCGCCTCTTATTACTAAGAACAGATACACCACATCAATCAGGAACATCAAGAATCAAAATAAAAAACCAGTATAATAGGACTGTAAAAATTTTGATAAAAACAGACTTACAGGTTTGGTGTATTTACTGTTGGTCTTTGAACCACCCCATTGAATTTGACTGGGAAACTCACTGCTCCTAGCTGGTCTTTTCCCACACAGAAAATAGCGGTCTGCTTAGGTAGCTTTAAACCAGAGAAAAAAGACGTCAAGCGAGAGGTTTTACTCCGCCCAAAATCCGACCAAAATATTTAGCATGAAGGCCAATGAGAGTGTTGAATTTGGTAACAAAAAAATGTATTGCTAATTTTCTACGAGATGCTTATTTTATTGAATATAAGTGTTGTAATTGTTAGGTTGTTACGAATATAAGTAATTTCGGCAACTTAAAAAAATAAAAAAAAGACTATATCTTGTGCCTGTTGACACAGAGCTAGATAGAGGATCCATCCTGGCTGTAACCTGTTTTAGCATGGATATTTCCAGTCAGGGCTTCCACTCACTGCCCGTACTGTAATGGCACAGATACAAAGACGAGTCCTCTATCAATTCAATGTTCAATTTAAGGGACTTTATTGCCATGGGAAACGTATGTTAACATTGCCAAAGCAAGTGAAGTAGATAATAAACAAAAGTGAAATAAACAATAAAAACGAACAGTAAACATTACACTTGCAAATGTCATATAATATCTATCTCTATGGCCTGATGTTCACGTGTATTTACCCTCTCATTGGCTAGAATAGTCCCACCTGATCTCGCCTTCTCCTGCCTGCCTTCCATCTATGAGGACATGTATTTCCATAGTTAGAGTGGTCACTTGACTATCTTGTCAATTTAATAGACAATCTTTGATTAAACTGGTTTCCTAGAAGTCTGATCTCCTGTAAAACTGCAAAAACAGGAAGTGGTTAAATGCGATGAGATCACAGGTTCATGGTCCCTTTTCCGGGTTTGTTCTAGCTCAGGCGCTGGCACAGTTGTCCCTCCCTTGCATGCTGCATGCCTCACTTCGGACAACTTTAGAGATTCCCGTTTTTCTACCGCCAAAAGACTACAATAGCCAAAAGGCTGTTGACAACCAATTGGCAACCATGACAGTAGTTGTTTAACGCTCGAACCGCTTCCAATATCTTATTCAAAAATGTTAATATCTTTATTTTATCTATATTTTAAAGTAATGTCCACCTCTGTCCTTGACATCAGGTCTATCAGTGGCATACCACAGTTTCACAGGCCCCACACAAGGTCTGAGCAAACACTGGCCCATCGAAACTATGGCCCATAGTTCCTAAAGACAATATTAAATGGACAATAGTCGGATGGGTGACAATATTATAAATTGTCTTGTGAATGTAGACAAGTGCTGGGGAGAAGGCACTCGCTGTCTCACACTGAATCCAAAAGTAAGCGTCTCTCTAATCTAAATCTAAACCCAGATCTGTGCCTCGACACAATCCTGTCTCAGAGCTGTACGGACAATTCCTTCAACTTCATGACTTGGTTTTTTTCTGACATGCACTGTCAACTGTGGGACCTTATATAGACAGGTGTCTGCCTTTCCAAATCATGTCCGAGCAATTGAATTTACCACAGGTGGACTACAATCAAGTTGTAGAAACGTCTCAAGGATGATCAATGGAAACAGGATGCACCTGAGCTCAATTTTGAGTCTCATATCAAAGAGTCTGAATACTTAAATGGAGTGTCTCAGATTTACATAAAGAATAATACAAAGTCCTCTGAGACCAGGTTGGAGCAAGCTAGCTAGCCATCTGATGATGCTATGGCAGTGCCAGAAAGCACACCACATTTCAATAATAATTAAAGAGCAGCCTTGTAACTTTGTCCTCCGTACGATCCTCATCACTGCACACCTCTGCCTCTTGCTTTCGGTTTAAATAATAATATGCATTATGGAAAGATTATTTGAATTTGGTTCAGGATTTTCCATTAAAAAAATAAAATTATACAGTTGTTTTAACATGAGCCCAAGTATTTGAGAAGTACAGTTTTGTCCAGAACACATTTTTTATGTCCAACTAATGATTCATAATGACAAATTTAACCAAATTTCAGAGGCTTGTTTGTTCATGATTTTTACTAATAATATTCACTAATAATCGAAAAATGTCAGCAAATACATTTATAGCGTTTAACAAATGTCTTATTTATTAGACATTTATGTGTTTTATTGTAATGGCAAAGTATTTGAGTTTTTAATGACAACTGTTTGTTTTAATAACCTGCAATAAAGCTGAAAGTTTTAATAACCTGTAATAAAGTTTTATTTGTTCTAATAAAAATAATGTATGCATATCAAATTGATCTCACGAATAAGCTTGCGTGTGATTGTATGTGACGCTTGGGGTCGCACTTTGCACGAACAACGGAAAACTAAATAGCATCCTATCCAACCCCATCACATGTGCCTACCCTAATGTGCGTAATGCTGCCGCGGGTCACACACCGGTCCCGAACCAACACCGTGATCTTGTGATTCTTTCATCCCACGTCTCATTTTCGATTGGACCACTTTCTCCCACGTGTGTTGGCCGTTGATGCTTAAATATGCCCCCAGAAAGCAAATTATTGCATTCGTGGTTTAGTATTATGAATGACCTTTTGAGACGCACCTATTAAAAGAACCAACTGCCTGCCACAGGATGAGATCGTTAATCGGAGCATTCGTCTGTTGTATTTCCTTCCTTGCCCTGGAAGCCCAAGCAACATATCGACTTTATGGAGGATACCACCCTCGGCAGCATCTCGCCGACAGCGCTATCGTGCCACCGCAAACGTTTCAGCGGAGCTTCCAACAGCAACAACCGTTTCAGAGTGTTCAGCAAGGACAGCAGTTGTCTCAGAATCAAAGAACTATTGATTTAGGAGGTTGGTTAATTTTCCTGCCATGTCCATTATTCTGTAGAGAGGCCTATGCTTGCTGTCCATAGTCCGCAGACAGCGGTGGCCGATATTTGGAATATTGGCCAGTCGTCGGGCATTACAGAATAAATAACGATGTAGATGATTTGATACAGTAAATATACATTCTTATCTTGCCAGACAATAACATACATTTCGAAATTAATTCCTAGGAAAATGTTAACAAATAGCACACCAAAGGAAGGACTGTCAACGTGGCTACTCAATCCTTTGGGCTAAATTAAACATTCCGGCTATTATATTTAAAAGTTAAGAACCCTTTACATTGTGAGAAATAAGAACCAATATAGTGTGTGTCAGTTAACGTTCTACTACTGTAGAAATTGTATTTTTCATCTAACTTTTTTGCATCTATACTAAATTGCTAGCAGCCAGCCTCTTACTGATGCTTAAGGCGATAAGCTTTTTTTTTTTTTTACTTAATGTCATCACCATGTAATCCATAGGCGCTCAAGGAAACAAAAAACAATAACCTTCTCCAACTTCTCCAACTTGGCCCAAAGTACATAGCCATAAAACCTGTAATTATTGCCATCACTACTATCACCAGCCACCCAGGAAATTGCTGCCAGTCATGTACCTCCGGCCCACTGCACTACCCCAAGCTGCACTCCCACCCCCATCATCAATGCTATCACAGGTAGAAAAAAGGACTGATTGATTGCTGGGAAGAAATCTGAACCCACTGTCTTCTGTTGGTGTTTTTCTGTGTTTTTAAAAATCTTTTCCAATCTCTTATCTTGTCCTATGATTGAGCAGGTGCTGTGATAAAAGTCACTATTGGGTCGTTTTTTATTTTGTCCTCTGCAGGGGAATCTTGAAAGAAGTAGGCTAAACATAGATATTATATTTTGTTTACCATACTACATTTAAGTTGGTTTGGTTGAATTGATCTGACTTTCCCTGTTTCCATGTTACCATGTTTACTTGTCTCAGAAAAGTACTTTACTTCAGGCTCCTTTATACATGATTTTATTCTGCTTTGTCCGTCGTATATCATTGCTGTGTGTAATGAAGCATGCACGATTGCCCCGCTTAAAAACGAACGCTTCCATCCAATCTTTTTAAAGTAGTAGCACTTAGTAAATGTACCTGTAAAACATGTCAATGTGACTTGCTAAAACCACCTGCAACTCCAGGCCTGAATGTGAAACCTGTATGTGTTTGAAATACACTGAATGTAGAAAACTCTGCTCTTTCCGTGACAGACTGAGCAGGTGAATTCTGTTGAAAGCTAGTATCCCTTATTGATGTCACTTGTTAAATCCACTTCAATCAGTCTAGATCAGGGCAGTCCAACCCTGTTCCTGGAGAGCTACCATCCTGTAGGCTTTCACTACAACCCTCATCTAAGCGCACCTGATTCTAATAATTAGCTGTTTGAAAAGCTGAGTCAGGTTGGTTACAACTGGGGTTTGAGTGAAAACCTACAGGAGGGTAGCTCTCCAGGAACAGGGTTGGACAGCCCTGGTCCAGGTGAAGGGGAGGAGACAGGTTAAAGAAGGATGTTTAAGCCTTGAGACAATTGAGACATGGATTTTGTCTGTGTGCCATTGAGAGAGTGAATGGGCAAGACAAAATATTTAAGTGCCATTGAACAGGGTATGGTAGTAGGTGCCAGGCGCACCGGTTTTAGTGTCAAGAACTGCAACGCTGCTGGGGTTTTCATGCTCAACAGTTTCACGTGTGTATCAAGAATTGTCCAACACCCAAAGGACATCCAGCCAACTTGACACAACTGTAGGAAGCATCGGAGTCAACATGGGCCAGCGTCGCTGTGGAACGCTTTCAACAACTTGTACAGTCCATGCCCGATGAATTGAGGCTGTTCTATTGCTCCTATTGTTTTGTACACTCAGTGTATATGATAGAGAAACTCTTGCTAGCAGTTCCCTGTCAAAGTGTGTTGAGCTAATTATTTCACCCTCTGTGGTAAAAACCTATGCCACATCTTTTTCCTTACAGAAACCCACTGCAAAAGCCGCCCCCTAGATCTGGTGTTCATCATTGACAGCTCCCGTAGTGTGCGCCCCCAAGAATTTGAGAAGGTCAAAATCTTCTTGGCTGACATGGTTGACACCCTTGAGATTGGCGCGGACGCCACGCGTGTGGCCGTTGTGAACTACGCTAGCACGGTGAAGATTGAGTTCCTGCTCAAGACGCACTTCGACAAGCCGGGCCTGAAGGCAGCGCTGGCCCGCATCGAATCCTTAGCGGCTGGCACCATGACGGGGTTAGCCATCAAGACGGCCATGGAGGAGACCTTCACAGAGGAGTCGGGCGCCCGGCTAACCAACAAGAACATCGCCAAGGTGGCCATCATTGTGACGGACGGGCGGCCCCAGGACACGGTGGAGGAGGTTGCTGCGGCGGCGAGGGCTGCAGGCGTCGAGATCTATGCAGTGGGGGTGGACAGAGCGGACATGAAGTCCCTGCGCCTCATGGCCAGTCTGCCGCTGGACGAACACGTGTTTTACGTGGAGACCTACGGCGTCATCGAGAAGCTCACGTCCAAGTTCAGGGAAACCCTGTGTGGTAAGTGAAGGAGGCTATTGCTAAGGCTTATGTGATGGATATGTCATGTTTGCAAGTCCTCCCATAATAGCGGTTCCTTAAGGACCTCAGTCGTGTTGGTGTTTGTTTCTTCCAGTCCTTGACACCTACTTGATCAACTAATGTTACTGATCATCCAGGAAACAAACTAGCTGTTGGTTTCCCAGGTCTAAACTAGCTGTTGGTTTCCCAGGTCTAAACTAGCTGTTGGTTTCCCAGGTCTAAACTAGCTGTTGGTTTCCCAGGTCTAAACTAGCTGTTGGTTTCCCAGGTCTAAACTAGCTGTTGGTTTCCCAGGTGTTTAAAAATAAAGACTGGAAATCAGCAGATATGGCCCTCGAGGACTGGTGTTGTGTACCTGTAACCATAAAAACATTGATTAATAGTTAACAGCGATTTCTGATTAGATTACGTATGATAACCCTCATTTGAGAATTAGAAGGTAATTCATAATTGCCCTGAATTAATCCAAACCTGATTAATCCTGTTCAAGGTGATGATGTTTTCAGACTAAACCAATCAGCTGTGAGGATGTTTGTTTACAGGTGTGGACGCCTGTGCCCTGGGACACGACTGTGACCACATATGTGTCAACAACAACAACTCGTATACCTGCAAGTGTCGAGAAGGCTATACACTGAATGCAGACAAGAAAACATGCTCACGTAAGGACCACAAGCCTCTATCGGGAATGTGGATAGCACTTTGTTCGATAGGTACCTACATAAGGATTTCATAAGACATTCATAACCCATGAATAACCCATATATAAGCAAGCATTTCATAAATGCTGATGCCAACAACCATAGGTAGATTTCTATGTTACAGGCACGTTACTTATACTGCAGAGTACATAAGTATTTATGAAATGCTCATGTACTGCTTATGAATGTGTTATGTTATGTATGAGTTATGAATGTATTATGAAGTCCTTATGTAGGTACCCTTCAAATAAAGTGTTACCGGAATACAAGCCTTGTATTTAGGGGCAAAGGTCAATATTAATGTGAAAGATTTTGTCTTATGTTTACACTTGGCAGCAGGTTCTTTGCAAAACCAAAACCAAAACCCAAACCAAAATGGATCAGGTTTAAACGGTTGGTGCACCTTTATTCCAGAATTCATAGGCTAGAAATCCTAAATGCTGCTGTTATGGTATGTATGCCCAGTGCTTGAAGTGGACTGAAATTGGTGCCACACTCATTCTGGGTGCTGGTACTGTTATATTTATGTCGCAATATTTTTAAGCCAAAATTCTACAAGAGGGGCAAGAACTCATGCTGTAGAAAATGAAAGGTGCCCGGAACTCAGTCCCTGTGTGTTCCTGCCGAAGTCAAGCACTGTGCATGCCACTATCCATTGCGTTTACGCCATCTTTGCTAGCTAACATTGCTGTGTCCCCCCCTTTCACCTTGTTATAGTTTATTAGGCTAATACATGGTGAGTTTGTTGTGATGCGTTGGCATGGCTTATTTAGCATTCATGGAGCTGCAGAGTAGCCTGGGCTGCAGGGCTGGAGCTTGCGACCTGCCTGGACAACTTTGAGCTGGTGAAGCGTGTACAGGTTGGCCTGATCCAGTACTTCAGCGCGTCCGGACCGAGTTCACCTTAAATCAGCACCGGACCACCAAGCCTTTGAAGAAGGCATGACAGGTGTTCAGTACATGGGCTCCATGACCGGTCTGGCCCTGCTCCACCTGCTGGACAGGAGCTTCACCCAGGGAGAGGGCACCTGGCCAAAGTCATCCCCGGGTGGCCACCGTGCTGACAGACGGACAGTTGCAAGACGACATCTCGGAGCACACCAGGAACCTCAAAGAGCAGGGTGAGAGCCCTTTTCCTTAAACGGTATAATGTAGCACCATTGAACATGTCTGATGTTGTAAGATGACGACACAGTTTTTTGTTGTACATCCAGTAAATGTTTTGAGTTCATTATATGATTGCATGTGTCCTCCTACCATAGCTGTGTAATACTGAATGCATGTGTCCTCCTACCATAGCTGTGTAATACTGAATGCATGTGTCCTCCTACCATAGCTGTGTAATACTGAATGCATGTCTTCCTACCATAGCTGTGTAATACTGAATGCATGTGTCCTCCTACCATAGCAGTGTAATACTGAATGCATGTGTCCTCCTACCATAGCTGTGTAATACTGAATGCATGTCTTCCTACCATAGCTGTGTAATACTGAATGCATGTGTCCTCCTACCATAGCTGTGTAATACTGAATGCATGTGTCCTCCTACCATAGCTGTGTAATACTTAAATGTCCAATCCCATGTAATTTATGTCAATCACCCTATCACGTTTGAGTTTGTCAAAAGAGTGACCCTTGTCCTGTCTTCCTTCTCTCTTTCCTCAGGTGTGGGTAAAACGGATGAGAGCGAGGTCCTGGAGGTGGCCTCCAAGCCCCACAGCCCAGCATTACTTTCACTGGGCCGACTTTAGCACCGTGGACTCCATGGCTCACACCTTAAAGAGCCAAGTTCTGCCACAATAAGTGAAGAAGGAAATGGATGAGCATGGGGAGGACCCAAAGGAGCCCGGCCGTCTTACTTGTGTTTGACCTCATGCGTTTGTTGGACTGATGCCTGGGTATTTAAAATTGCATGCAGTCACCTATGGTTTGTTTCACATCTACGGGAGACCTTGAAAAATCGCTACATGATTGGTTTGTGTTGTGATGAACAAGTGCTTGAATGAAGGGCTGGCCTACTGCCTTGGTTAAAGCTTGAATGAATGTCTGGCATGCTGCCTTGGTTAAAGCTTTGAAGTTATTGTTAACCTTTTTCAAAACCCAGTTCATTTAACACTGACTTCCCCTCAATTCACTTGATCTTTGACTAACTACTTGACTGTATGCATTGTCTGTATTGGAAGTATTGACTTTATATTAAGTCAACTAGTTGTCAGACTTTACATTAAGTTGCTCCAATACCTCATAGTAACAGGGAATTGTAATATTTGATAGCATTGTGCAATTTGTAACTACACAATTAGTTTCCTTGTAACCACTATGGAAAAGGGTTTTAATAGAGTCCTAGGTGTGGAAGAAGTGATATTTTATCTTTCTAGATACTGTGTAACATGGGGCTGCTGAGTAGCAGATCATATTCACATTGCCAAAATAATACAAGAATAGCTAACTGATTAGTTGGAAATAATACAAGAATAGCTAACTGATTAGTTGGAAATAATACAAGAATAGCTAACTGATTAGTTGGTTATTGGTAACTGCAGTAACTTAATATCAAGTTTTTCAGAAAAATAATTGATTTATTCATTATTGCCACTGATGTCTCTTTCAGAGGACGCGAATGAGATGAGTGGGAATGAGCTGAGTGAAGACGCCTGCATGTGCGAGGCTCAGATAGCCTTCCAGATGAAGATGCAGTCCACCATACAGCAGCTGACCAACAAACATATCCTTTTACCTCCCTGTTAGTTTGATCATGGGTCAGGGTGCCATTTATATAGGGCTTTACACAAGATCTCAAAGCACTACCACCAGCTGCACTGATGTACTATACATATGGCCACTTGTATATTGCTCTACTTTGACCTGTCACCCTTCCCTATTACGGTCGGTGCATGTATTGAAGACAAATCAGTTCCTTGACTGTTATTTCCACTAGATGACCTATCAAGGAAAGTCACCCAGTTTGGACGCAGGCGTTGATTCTAAAGAAGAGGATGTTGCAAAGAGAGCTCACCCAGTTCACCACAATCTAAAAATGGCTGCATAGTTTTCCTGTTTTAGCAAACTTCATTATTAACAGCAGTCCATTTTGGAGTTATTGTACGTTATAACCTCCTTAAATATATGTGTTTTAGGTCTAAAACAATTTGTTTGCCATTGGATGACATGGCCAATAATGTTCCATTTGCTCGTAACAGATGTCCCCGTTTCATTCAATTTAAAGCTAGGAACAATTGCACAATACTTGTCTCCCCATTGTGGCATCTTTCCAGTTTAACAACATTCCATCTTCCACCACATCACCTATAATAAATAGGAAGCAATATAGGCTCCATCACTGACAAGTGATTTGTTTCCTTATTGTGGTGCAGGATACATTTCTGTCAATATATAGTGTTCTGTTCTATTTTGGATATTGGTACAAATGTATACATTAAATACATATTTGGAACAAATCTCACATTAACATTGTTTCTGTCAGTATTCTTTTGACAAATCCACAGTAACATTGTTTCTGTCAGTATTTTTTTGTTTTTCACTGTACAATATCACAAGGTCGTATAGATTAAAGTGCTGCATGCATATACTGTATACATGTCAAGCACAATATACTGTAGAAAACATAAGAAATACCTTTCCTGGCTGTCTCCAAGTCCACCAGTTACTAAGCAATTTGTATTTTTCCACAAGTCTGGTTCATCCTTGGTAGCAATTTCTAAACGCCTGAAGGTACCACGCTCATCTGTACAAACAATAGTACGCAAGTATAAATACCATAGGACCACGCAGCCGTCATACCACTCAGGAAGGAGATGCGTTCTGTGTCCTAGAGATGAGCGAACTTTGGTGTGAATAGTGCAAATCAATCCCAGAACAACAGCAAAGGACCTTGTGAAGATGCTGGAGAAAACGGGTACAAAAAAAAATCTATATCCACAGTAAAACGAGTCCTATATCGACATAACCTGAAAGGCCGCTCAGCAAGGAAGAAGCCACTGCTCCAAAACGGCCATAAAAAAGCCAGACAACGGTTTGCAACTGCACATGGGGACAAAGATCATACATTTTGGAGAAATGTCCTCTGGTCTGATGAAACAAAAATAGAACTGGCCATAATGACCATTGTTATGTTTGGAGGAAAAGGGGGAGACTTGCAAGCTGAAGAACACCATCCCAACCGTGAAGCACGGGGGTGGCAGCATCATGTTGTGGGGGTGCTTTGCTGCAGGTGGGACTGATGCACTTCACAAAATAGATGGCATCATGAGGAAGGAAAATTATGTGGATATATTGAAGCAACATCTCTAGACATCAGTCAGGAAGTTAAAGCTTGGTTGCAAATGGGTCTTCCAAATGGACAATGACCCCAAGCATACTTCCAAATTTGTGGCAAAATGGCTTAAGGACAACAAAGTCAAGGTATTGGAGTGGCCATCACAAAGCCCTGACCTCAATCCTATAGAAAATGTGTGGGCAGAACTGAAAAAGCATGTGTGAGCAAGGAGGTCTACAAACCTGACTCCGTCACACCAGTTCTGTCAGGAGGAATGGGCCAAAATTCACCCAACTTATTGTGGGAAGCTTGTGGAAGGCTACCCGAAACTAATTGAGTGTAGGTAAACTTCTGACCCACTTGGAAAATCTGAAATAAATAATTCTCTCTACTATTATTCTGACATTTCACATTCTTCAAATAACATTCTTACTAGGATTAAATGTCAGGAATTGTGAAAAAATGGAGTTGAAATGTATTTGGCTAAGGTGTATGTAAACTTTCGACTTCAACTGTATATGCCATAGCAACTTAGTCATGCTTGAATACTTTTATCCAAAGCGACTTAGTCATACATCTTCATGTATGGGTTGTAGTGGGAATCGAACATTTAACCCTTGTGGTGAAAGCGCCATGCTCTACCAACTGAGCCGTACAGGACCAATAGATGTTTGTAAACAATAGCTGGATGATGAAGTCGGAACATAATGTTACCAATAAAGGGTACGTTCGTAAATTCAATCTGCAGTGGTAGAGTGTCCTCTGAGTTCCCTCTCGGCGTTCGTAAATTCAGAGCGCACACTGAACGCTCTAGGGTTGATCCGGGTGTTCTGGCCTCACAACTGCAGCCAAGCACCCAAACTAACTGGCTAACGTTGGCTAGCTGGCTAGCTACTGCCAGACACAAATGAGAGAATACCTCACTCCGACCATGTTACTCGCAATGGTGTTTTCATGTTATTTAGACTAGAGCGTTGGTGACTGTAACTGTGCTGCTGGCAACAATTCAATTACGCTTTTTTTGCCGAAGTTTACTGACACCGGCCATATTCAACGGGTGTAATCTCTGGCCGATTACTCTCGTCTGAGTGTGCTAGAGCGCAGGATAACTGATGAATTTACGAACGCTCAACACCCGTAGAATATGGCCGGTGTCTGTAAACTTCGGCAAAAAAAAAAGCGCAGTTGAATTGTTGCCAGAAGCACAGTTACAGTCACCAACGCCAGAGTGAATTTACGAACGCACCCATTGTTGAGAGCGGAAGCCTCCAGAAAGACATTTCCGGTGTGTGGTTACCTTGGATACCGATGAAAGCAACGTCGAAATGCTGTCAATAAAAAGCTGCCCTGTGAATTGAGTTTTTGAAGGAAAACCATATTTATGAGATTAAATAAATACTTATGAATGTATCTTGCGCAGAGTTTGCTAGCTATATTCTACAATAGTTCGTTTGTAAACGGTGACTGGATTTCCAGTTAGCAACTTCCATAAGTTAGCAAGCTGCTAGCAGTCTAACGTCGCCAGCTAGCTAATGTTAGTTTTAGCAAGAAAATTCGAGTGAACGCGTGTTGGGTCACTTGCCAGCAACGATGTTTATTTATCTCAGTAAGAAGGTAAGCATCCATTTCGGTGACATTTAGCTATCAGATACTTTTGTTGATACGCGTGAAGCATCCATAAGTCTCTCACTTGTTGCCTATCAAGACGAGAGCATCGTCACCATGGCATAATATTGTATTCATCACCATCATACCACCCATTTACTGCTAGCTACCTCGTTATGAGACCTGCAAACTAACGTTAGTCATACTGTGCATTTTACTACCTGGGAAAGCAGGCCCATTTTTCAGAGCCTGTTGGCATAAGCGATACAATCAGTGTCCGTTTCGCCTAGAACAGTAACAACAAGTTGTAATCAATTTGATCCAAATGCACAATCCTCTTCCCCGCCCAGATTGCCATCCCCAACAACATACGGCTGAAGTGTGTATCGTGGAACAAAGACCAAGGCTTTATAGCCTGTGGAGGGGATGAGGGTCTGCTCAAAGTCCTGAAGCTGGAGACACAGACAGGTGAACTGGGTTTCCAACACAAGCTACCTCTATAACATTTTCTGAGTCGAGATTTGTTGAGAGTACCAGCTGAGCTATGTTATGCAAACTCATTTGATTCAGATTCATTTGATTTATTTAGCAGACACTCTTACAGGAGCAATTAGGGTTAAGTGCCTTTCGGTTACTGCCCCAGCGCTCTTAACTGCTAGGCTACCTGCCTCTCAGATTTCAAATGTTTGTGAAACAGAGCTAGAGTAGCTAATTCTGTGTGAAAAACCACGTTTACATCTACGCGGGCCGGCTCGCATGTCTCACTCGGGGCCAAGGCCAGGCCACCGGCACTTTTCAGCTGGCATTAACAGAACAATGGCGAACTGTGGACTTTCTAACACCTTTGTCACAAAGCAACTGTCTTGATGATGCAGAGGTTGTTGGTTCTGCTCGTCCCAAGTCATTCGTGTCACACCTGATGGAAACACATTTACACTAAAGACACATTAACATAAAACACTGGTGTGGGGTAAGTCTTCGGTGGAAGTGCAGCATAATGGTGTCAGGAACCAATTTGCTTGGGCTTCTCTGTATTGGGATACTTTAGAGCTATTGTGTGATTCAAGCAGCTTGTGATGTCGACAGGATTATTGAACTCACTGTAGGCTAGATATAGGCTTGGTGTCGGCTTGAGCATTTCAATTCATGCAAAATGTTCCCCTTTTATATCCAGAGAAGAAGAAACACTTAAAGAATAATTACTTAGTGTTAGGAATTACTGTAGTAGTATCCTATAAAGGAATTAGTACTATCCTATATAAGTAAGTAGCCTAACAATAGTGTTGTCACTGTAATTGCAAAAACAAACACAAAAAACATGATCTCTTGTTCTCTTTGGGGCTGTGAACTTTCAACAGACGATGCCAAACTCAAAGGACTTGCAGCACCTAGCAATTTGTCAATGAATCAGACACTTGAAGGCCACAGTGGTAAGTAAGGCGACATTATGCCACATTTGGCAAGCAGTCTGCTAATAAAATATATATATATATATATTTCTGGGAGCCAGTGGGACCTCTGAACTCTGTTTGTTGTTTGGTATGCCACAGGTGCAGTCCAGGTTGTGACATGGAATGAGCAGTACCAGAAGCTCACCACGAGTGACCAGAATGGCCTCATTATTGTGTGGATGCTCTACAAAGGTAGGCTACACTGTATAGTGACATGTACTGAGAATGATGTGTGAGGGGTCGGTAAAACGCATTGTGATGTCTGATTATTATGGCCCAGAAGTGAGTCTCAGATTGGATGTTTGGGATGATGTTTTCCACTTCTAATGACAGAAAGGTCTATTACACTGAATGATATTTAAAGTCAAGCAGCCATCTTGAAGTCATCTGCTGTCCATTTCTGTTGACTATTTGATGTATGACATAATGGTATGGTGTGTGAATAGGCTGCTGGTACCAGGTGATGATCACAATGGTATGGTGTGTGAATAGGCTGCTGGTACCAGGTGATGATCATAATGGTATGGTGTGTGAATAGGCTGCTGGTACCAGGTGATGATCACAATGGTATGGTGTGTGAATAGGCTGCTGGTACGAGGAGATGATTAACAACAGGAACAAGTCCGTGGTGAGGAGCATGAGTTGGAATGCAGACGGTCAGAAGATTTGTATTGTTTACGAGGACGGGGCAGTCATTGTTGGATCTGTAGATGGTAAGTGCTCCTCTCTTTAACACATCTGTCTGGACCGTATGGTCCGGTTTCCCACGCCGAGATTAAGCCTAGTCTTGGGCTAAGAAACAATTACAAAAGAGCATGACTTGTTTTTCTAATTCACGCACTGGATCCATCGGGTTATTTCACCTTTAACAGTCATAACAAGTTGTTATTGCATTGCTATTGATTCCTCACACCCGCTGTATAGTATAAAGGTAACGAGAAAGTCATCATTACCAATATGTCACATGGCTGTTTTATAATGGATGTGTTCTGTCTTTTTAGGTAACCGAATCTGGGGGAAAGAGCTCAAGGGAATTCAGCTCGCTCACGTGGCCTGGTCGCCAGATAGCAAGATCCTCCTTTTTGGGATGGCCAATGGGGAAATCCACATCTACGACAATCAGGGAAACTTCATTGTAAGTCTGGTAGACTTTCAAAAAGGGACGCCCCAAAAGTAATGATGGATAGTGATTTTTGTACAATTAGTAAAGGTACACGTTTCAATAGTTTAATGCAGCCCCACTTCTTGAAGAGCGGATAACTTAGTCCTAGGAGACTTAGAGATGATCGTTATGTTGCAGATGAAGATGACGGTCAACTGTCTGCATAACGTGACTGGAGCCATCAGTATCGCAGGGATCCACTGGTACGCAGGGTCAGAGGGCTACGTGGAGCCAGACTGCCCCTGCCTGGCCATCTGCTTTGATAACGGACGGTGCCAGGTCATGCGTTACGAGAACGATGAAAGTGAGTGAATTGGGGAGGGGGTGGAATAGTTGAGATGGCGCTGCAGTGGATAGCTGATTTTATTTTATTTCTTTGCAGATCTTTATTTTATTTTTGTACATAATGTCTCCGCCATCATTTCCTATGACCGAAAACAGCTTCTGGACATCAGAACAGCGATAACTAATCTCGATTTGGACAACATTAAACTACATTGTCGTGAAAATTAGTTTACCACTAGAGAAATTATCCTATCAACAGGACCTGAAGAACTAATATCCTATGTTTCTCTGAGTCGTGACTGAACAAGGACATGGATAATATACATCTAGCTGTTTTTTTTAATGCATTTTTGGGTAAAGTTAGGGGAAGGGGTTTGTCTCTTTGTTAACAACCGAGAGCTGCAGGCCATACCACTTACCAAGAGAGTTCATCTATATTTTGCGTAGCTGTCCACCACAAACCGATGCTGGCATTGAGACTGCACTCAACCAGCTATATAGGGCCTTAAGCAAATTAGAAAATGCACATCCAGAGGCGGTGCTCCTTGTGGCCGGTGATTTTAATGAAGGAAAACTTAAATCCCATTTTTACCAGCATTTCATTTGTGCAACCAGAGGTGACAAAACTCTAGACCACCTTTACTCCACAGAATTGCATACAAAGCTCTCCCCCGCCCTCCCTTTGGCAAAAGGCCTAAAATGAACACCTGCCAAATGCGGGTAGATTTTGGCATTGGCTATTTCACCAGCCACGTTGGCGGGTGGTCATGGCTCCACAATGCAAGCATTTCACTCGCATTTGTGAATAAAAATTGTCAAGTATTTTTTATTTCATTTTATTTAACCTTTTTAACTAGGCAAATCAGTTATGAACAAATTCTTATTTACAATGACGGCATACCAAAAGGCAAAAGACCTCTTGCGGGGACGGGGGCTGGGATTAAAAATACAAATAAATAAAATATAGGACCAAAAGTGATACCTAAGACAACAACATAGCAAGGCAGCAACACATGACAACACAGCATGGTAGCAACGTAACATGACAACAACATGGTAGCAACACAACATGGTAGCAGCACAAAACATGGTACAAACATTATTGGGCACAGACAACAGCACAAAGGGCAAGAAGGCAAAGCAGCCGCAAAGCAGCCACAATAAATGCTGCAGTAGCTGTTTTCAAAGTATTTCCGCCGTTTTGTTTCATAACTGATAAATAATCGTACAAAGTCAAGGAACTATGAATCCTATATAGCCTATTCCACCTCTCACTGCAACACTGCCTGGCTGGGGTCTGTGCGCACCTGAAGAGCTGAGTGAAAGATTCATTTTTAGAAGCACTGTGCACAGGCATAAATGTTGGTCTAATTTACTTAAAATGAAAGTCTACTGAAGTGAGACTTTGTCCTTGTGTTTCTTGGCCATTGTTTTGTTCACAAGCTAGGTTGTTTTTTTTAATGTTTGAGTTTCAACTGCTAGGGAAGAGATCTCATAGGCACAAACATGACTCGAGTCGCGCTACCACGGTAACCTCCCAGCCTTATTAAAGAGGCAGGTGAACATTTTTGTCTCATCTGTGATACCCAGGCCGAGGGTAGCTGAGGACCCGGGCTCAAGTTCTACCTCAAAGGTATTGATAGAAGCCCTCAAATTGGATAAAGACATCCTTGTAGACCGCTCACATTGGGCCTCTAAAGCAAGAAAGCCTGGCGGGAAACCTTGGGTTATTATGGCAAAACTACACTACTATCAGGATTGTATTGATGTTCTTCAGGGCGGCAGAGCACCTATCTCCCAGACTATGCCCCCAGTGTTGCTTTTGACTGTGCTGATTTCAACGATGTCAAGAGTCTGCTCCGTGGACGGACCGACGTTCGGTATGGTGTGGCTTTCCCTGCCCGGCTCTGTATAGCATATGTCGTAACTTTGCTTCATTAAAATGGTTCTATTTATTGAATAATGACCTACTACGTCTAAATTAATCCTGCAATAATTAGCTCATTAGGAATCCTGGGGCACCACGGAAATACGTTTATTTCTAATGAGTTGCCACTTTCCGATATATAGCAGTCCCTTATTTAATGTCAATCTCGTTCTAAGCGTCGTAGAACCCGTAAATCCGCACAAACCCCAGCGTAATACACAAATGGGTTGAGAGAGAGAGAGGGCGAGGGAGAGAGAGAGAGGGGGAGAGAGAGCTATAACAGCAAAGAAAGGAGAAAAAACATCTAACACCTAATGAACAACCTGAAAGCTGTGAACACGATGAATGTGGAGGGGTGTGTGTCATTATTTGTACTTTTTTAGTTTTTCTTTGCATGTTTTCAATGTAACATCAGTTTTGCCTACTGGGTGGAACCCCCTGGCTAAGTTAGTTACATTTGAGTAAGTTTGAGGTAATATCCTGATAATGACAATGATGACGATCATTTTGATGAAGGTCCTTGCTCCACCGCCAATTCCCCTTCCTTGCAACCCTTTCTTCTGTCCATCTCCAGGCCCGGTGTTCATAGACACACTGATGAACGTGGCCAGTATTCAGTGGAACCAGTGTGGCAGCGTGCTGGCTGTGGCAGGCTCCCTGAGGGCCATGGCCATGGAGAAGGAGGTCAACGTGGTGCAGTTCTACACCCCATTCGGAGAGGTGAGAGAGCCAGGACATCCCAGACTCCAACCTCTCATAGCATAGCTTTCAGATGTTCCCGGTCAATGTGGAAAGTTGCAGGCAAAACATGACTTGTTTTTGGTTTCAGTCAACCAGCTTTCTGAGTTAGACTGAATGAGACTAACCTAGATAAATTAAGATTGTTTAAATAAAAAGGTATGTAATAAGTTGTACGAATACAAAGTTGTGGCAGATCGGCATTGATGTCGAACTGATTTTCTGTGACTCCAGTTGCATATACAGTAGATCTCCAGTTAGGATTCGGCCCCTACAGAGTACACAATATTGTCATTAGACTATACGGCATTTGACCAAAGCCATTTTTACTCCCTTTTGCATAGCATTTGCGAACTTTGAAGGTGCCTGGCAAGCAGATGACAGAGGTTGCTTGGGAAGGGGGAGGACTGAGGATCGGACTGGCTGTGGACTCCTACATTTACTTTGCCAACATAAGACCTGATTACAAGGTAAAACCATCGGCTCCGCTTGAAGGGGTAACAGGGTTTCTTATGCTTGTACTTTGGTTAAATTCTCTTGTGTTTTGAAACTGTTACCACAAGCAGTTTGTAAATGGAGATGAATATGAAATGAAAATTATTTTAGAGCGAGAGGTAGGCCATTTAGGGCCCTATAAAATCTGAATCACGGAATTCAGACATTAAAACAGAATTCAACAATATTAAAACATTTATTTCTCATAATACATGAACAGAATGCATCATTGATTTGTATTTAATACAACTGAGGAATCAACGTCATGACATGGGAATGTGTTTAAGGTGCCATTTCTGATACTGCTATCTAACAATAATGTATTCTGCTAGATGTAAATGTTAACGTTAACTACAAAGTAGCCTTTCTGGCAGAATCATATCATGATTATTTGCATCAATCCGGTGGGCATTTACAGGAACACCTCTATCCAAACACAACTCTCTACACACGGAGTGATAGAAACTGGAAATTAATTGGCAGATATTGTGTTAGGTTTGTCTTTTTAAGCCAATAGTGTTTAACCAGGGGTGGGATAATGTTAATGTTATGTTGATTAGATAGTAGCTGGGAGCTTGCGGTGTCTTGATACATGAGATTTGTTAATGACAGTTTGCGGTGGAACAAATGAAAATTGCATATACTTTCAGAATTGTTTGGGGAGCTACTCATAGGTGGTCTGTTGGAGACCCCTGAGTTAAAGATATTAACAAAATGAACATCACAGCTCTGTTGTAGCAGTACTTACTCTACCTACTGTAGTTTAAATGCTCTCATTCTGTCCAGTAGCGGTGCATGGGTAAAATCACTGGGGAAGCCAATCCCAGGGAAAAAAGCCATATTACAACCTATGCTGTGATAATTGCGTTGTTTTCTCTATAACCCTTCCTTCATACGCCACCGTGATATACAATACGGCCGAGACAACAAAAAGTCACACAGTGGCAGAATAAATTCAATCACACGTTTGTTTCAACACAAAACCAGAGAGAAAGTCCACAAAGCAAATATAGCATGTAACAAACAGTTGGGACCTGCAGTATTGATCAACAAGTTAATGTTTCCAACAGTTTGCTAAACAACTACTGATTTACAACCCCAGAGAGTTATCGCAAGCCAGCACAAAGAAACCAGGAGCACAACCTCCTCTAGTCTAGAACCATTTTAACTACAAACATTAAAGAGTGACAGCCTATAAAAAGCAACAAATCGCTTTGAAAACAGCCTATGTGGCATCGATATGAGTCTATTTGACTACAAAATTGTCCATTTGCCCGTTAGCATGGGGTTAAAGGCTGTGGTGATTGTTCTCTAGGCAATAGCGTAGACAGCAAAATAGCAAAAAACATGTCGACTCACCCTACTTGTAGACTAGTTGAACGCCAGTACCATCCTCTTCTCTTTCATGTTGGCAAAACAGTCTATGACTAGCCCACGTTCCTTTCATGGGCAACAATTGTCAGGTCCTGACTAGAGTAAGATCTCTAGGCATCTCTATGGTGTCTGGAGGTTATTGTCAGGGCTTGACAGTAGGGTTGTCTAGGAACCTCTATTTTTTTGGTTCTTGTGTTTGTCCCCAATTTAGCATTATGTTGTCTCTAATTGGGGATCCTATTTCAGTTGATTAGTTTCCCACCTGTGATTGGTTCTCTGTTCTGCTTGTGTATATCAGTTGGTGGTTCTGGAATGTCGTTAAACTACTGCTCAGCGCCTCGGGTCCTACCTAAAAACCATGACAACAATGAACCAGCTAAGTTAGCTTGCTGGTTAACATGAGTCTAGTAGGCTACATATTCAACTTCATATTCAAGATCAGAATCGCCTTTATAATCATTGGCCTGTATAGAGAATGAAGTCAAAATTTCTATCTCCATCCATGGCTTAGGAAAGGGACGATGTAGCTAGCTAGCTAGCTACTGCTGGACAACAACACAAGCAGACCAGAAATAACGTTTTGCTTTTGATGTGATTTGGTTGATGTGACTCCAAATCCAAATCCCCTTGCTGGGCGTTTTGCTGCACCACGACTACCCACAGTTGAGCTAATTGTTTATTTATTTTATTATCATTGGAAGTCAAATGCTTGCTGGCATCAATCAATCAAATGCGACGACGGCAACATGTCATATTCTTTATGTCCAGACAATGGGCTTCACTTACTGAGACAGAGGAGCTTTCCTCTTTTGGATGATTTCTCCGGTGAGATTCAGATACTGTAGATTCAGATACTGTACATTCAGATACTGTACATTCAGATACTGTACATTCAGATACTGTAGATTCAGCGAAAGAAGGACAATTATGAAAACAGAAAGTTGAAAGATCATTTTTAAAATAATTTTTTTTATAGGTCAAATATTTGGGGAAGCCTGGCTTCCATTGGCATCCTTGAATACACACAGGTTTTTTTTCTCTCTCTCTCTCTCTCTCTCTCTCTCTCTCTCTCTCTCTCTCTCTCTCTCTCTCTCTCTCTCTCTCTCTCTCTCTCTCTCTCTCTCTCTCTCTCTCAACCTCTCTCTCAACAGTGGGGATACTGCTCCAACACAGTGGTGTATGCCTACACCAAGCCTGAACGGCTGGAGTACTGTGTGGTGTTCTGGGACACCAAGAACAATGAGAAGTTTGTCAAGTACGTCAAGAGCCTCCTGTCCATCACCACGTCAGGAGACTTCTGCATCCTGGCCACCAAGGCAGATGACACACACCCACAGGTACACACACTGGTACACACACAGACCTGGTACACACACTGACACAGGCGGAAGGACTGGCAGACTCGCCCAGCGCTCTGCACTATCTACAACTATGTTGAATAGAATCAAGACTACATTTTCAAAGGGAGTAGTTGTTGACTTGCCTAGTTAAATAAAGTTTAAATAAAAAAAGATGTTAAACGTTTTTCATATAGGATAGGCCTAACACTTTACTTGAATGCAATAATGAACTTGGCTTGACGAAACAGCCACATTATGTTCAAAGCACAGTACTGCAAGAAACAGCAGTGTAGTGTGGTCAGTCTCATGTCAGTATCTCTCTGCATGTCATGCCTTCTCTTGTTTTCAAATTCATTGCTACAAAGGAGGATGCTGACGTAGAATCGGGAAATAATGCAATGGTAATGTACACTCTCTAAATATGACCCTGTGTGGTAATGTACACTCTCTAAATATGACCCTGTGTGGTAATGTACACTCTCTAAATATGACCCTGTGTGGTAATGTACACTCTCTAAATATGACCCTGTGTGGTAATGTACACTCTCTAAATATGACCCTGTGTGGTAATGTACACTCTCTAAATATGACCCTGTGTGGTAATGTACACTCTCTAAATATGACCCTGTGTGGTAATGTACACTCTCTAAATATGACCCTGTATGGTAATGTACACTCTCTAAATATGACCCTGTATGGTAATGTACATACTCTAAATATGACCCTGTATGATAATGTACACTCTCTAAATATGACCCTGTGTGGTAATGTAAACCCTCTAAATATGACCCTGAGTGGTAATGTAAACCCTCTAAATATGACCCTGTATGGTAATGTAAACCCTCTAAATATGACCCTGATTGGTAATGTAAACCCTCTAAATATGACCCTGATTGGTAATGTAAACCCTCTAAATATGACCCTGAGTGGTAATGTAAACCCTCTAAATATGACCCTGAGTGGTAATGTAAACCCTCTAAATATGACCCTGAGTGGTAATGTAAACCCTCTAAATATGACCCTGAGTGGTAATGTAAACCCTCTAAATATGACCCTGAGTGGTAATGTAAACCCTCTAAATATGACCCTGAGTGGTAATGTAAACCCTCTAAATATGACCATATATGATGAAGGTGATTGGGTTGTATGTCTGTTGAAGAAATGAATGACTTTGTCTTGTTTTCCAGTATGTGCTCGTTCTCTGTAACTCCATTGGGACCCCACTGGATTCAAAATACATTGACATTGGTGAGTGATATCAGAAAGATAAGATAATATTATGTTTATAGCAAGTTATAATAAACTGGAACAGTATGTTATTTCACAATGTATCAAGGATAGTTTCTTCAATTTCTCTAATACTCTTCAAAAGTGGAGCCGTCAGAAATGTCTAGTGCACGTTACTGTTAGACGCCTTGCCGTTTTGGAGAATGTAAATACTTTAAACAAATTGGCAGGTTTTGTATCAGATTCCTCTGGAATGAGAAAGCCCAACACTTCCTACCGCTGATCTGTCACTCAGTTTCAAAGGGCTGCTTTCTCGTCTGGGTTTCTACCACCAACAATTCTTCCCTTTCATGGGCTTGTTCATGACAGACAGCGAAGATGCCCCCATCTGTATGTCTCCTAAACATTTGGTCATATTCCCTCTGCCGCGATGCAAGCCAAGTCTGTGCTACTGGCCAAATGTTTACCCGAGAACATAGGGGAGGCAGTTCAAAGTCTGTCATTTGAGAGGGCTGGTAGAGCCTGAATGAGATCCAGGTATCAGAGCATGCTGAATCAACAATAAAGGATGTATACTTCCTCTTTGTGGCAAATCTTCGTCACTGTGATCATTTTAGCTGTGACGTTTTTCCTTGTATCACTCTGTTTGAGGTATGATTTATGAATAATTTATGTATGATTTATGAATTATTTATGAATTATTTATGAATTATTTATGAATTATTTATGAATGATTTATGAATTATTTATGTATGATTTCTGAATTATTTATTTATGATTTTTTGCTCCGGTGAACCCCACTGAACACGACCCTGGTTACAGATTCTGAACTCGACCCTGGTTACAGATTCTGAACTCGACCCTGGTTACAGATTCTGAACTCGATCCTGGTTACAGATTCTGAACTCGACCCTGGTTACAGATTCTGAACACGACCCTGGTTACAGATTCTGAACACGACCCTGGTTACAGATTCTGAACACAACCCTGGTTACAGATTTTGATTGAATTTAGGGTTCGTTTGCAGAAATAAACTTGGGCCATGTCCCCTCAACAGATCCGCTGTTCGTGACCATGACTAAGACCCATGTGATTGCTGCGTCCAAGGAGGCCTTCTACTCCTGGCAGTACCGCGTGGCCAAGAAGCTAACTGCCATGGAGATCAACCAGGTGTCCAGGACCAGGAAGGATGGTAGGGAGAGGTGAGTGCTGCCTGTTCAGTACACATAGAAATGTATGGTGTAGAACAGAAATGACTGTCTGTCAGATAGAATAGGGAATTGTGTCAGCTTTATTAATTCAGTTTCTGGAAAGTCCAGGTGGCACAGTTCAGACACCGTGCACAGGAGCAACAAACCAGAATAACGTATTCTCTGTCATTTATGAGAAAATATCCTGACTGAAATCCAAATAAGCTGAATGGAACCACCCTCGACATGACGTTATTCTGAACTGTTGATTTGGCCTGTGGCACTAATATCATGAAACAAGTGAGTTTTGCTGATTTTTGGGGTCAGAATATGATTTTAAGATCACTTTATTTGTGAGCTGTACACAAGGTCCAACCGAAATTTGACTTCTGCTTTATCCCAACCCCTCCAAAAGACACAAAATACAGGTTGGAGCGGAGGGCTGCCACACTGGGCGCCCATGAAGCACTTGTTGTGGGGGTTAAGTGCCTTTGCTCGGCAGGCAACGGCATCTAGGATTGCCAGCTCACTTCCCGACAGATTTTTCTGGTCTAACCCGGGATTTGAACTGGCAACCCTCCAGTTGCCGGCTCGCCTCTCTAACAGCTCGGCTACCTGCCGCCCCAGTTACTGACTTGTTTGATCCTGTGCAAGGTGTTGACATTGATATGAAGAAGGTCCATTCATCTGCCTGAACCAGTAGACATACAGTAGACAGTGGGTTGACCAGTGAGTCAGTTATACTGACCTCAGACAGACAGGCAAGGGTAGGACCTACTATCCTGCCAGGGATGTTCCTGTCTGCATGCCAACACATCAGCTTGAAGGAAAGTCTGTGCTCTCTCAATTCAATTATCTCTTTCTCTCTCATTCTCTCTCTCTCTCACTCCCCATCTCTCTCCCTGTCTGTCTCTCTGTCTCTCTACCTGTCTCTCTCTCTCTCTGTCTGTCTGTCTCTGCCCAACTCCCTCTCTCCCATCTCTCTATGCACCCCTATTTCTCTCTGACCCCACCCCTATTTCTATCTGACCCCACCCCTATTTCTATCTGACCCCATGTGTCTGTCTGGTGGTCTCTCTCTTTCTCTCCCTGTCTGTCTCTCTGACACCCCCCCATCTCTGTCTATGTCTGTCTCTCTCTCTTTCTCTCCGTCTTTCTCACTCCCTTTCTCTCCCTGTCTGTCTCTCTGTGTCTCTCCCTATCTCTCTTTCCCTCTCTGTCTCTCTCTCTCTCTAGGGTCTATCATATTGATGATAGTCCATCTGGGACCACTGAAGGCCCCCTGGACTTTGCCAAGGCCTTCACTGTGAGTTGCATTTTTAGAAGCACACAACACTCACTTTGTTAACACAAGCTGAAGATTTCACCCTAGGTTACAATGCCTGTTAAAAACCCAAGAGAGCCAACATAAATACATTCATTAAAGTTGCATGGAAATAGCTATTTCGTAACCCATTGCCTCATATATTCCCCTTTTCTATTTTAGGCAACACGAGACCCCATTTGTTGCATCACAGCAACAGACAAGACACTAATTATGGTTTGTATTTCTCTCAGGATTTTATAGAGTATTTGTTCATCAGTCTATCAAGAGTCGGAAAAGTTCAGTTTGCAAATGTTTTTTACTGTGTTTGTCCGTTTGATCAAAGGGCCGTGAGTCTGGTACCATCCAGAAATACAGCCTCCCTAACGTTGCTCTGGTGCAGAAATACTCCTTAAACTACCGGGCCTACCAGCTCTCACTCAACTGTACCTCCAGGTCAGGACTCACTGTTGTCTGGTCACTGTAATATTACACGATACATGGTGTTTCAATAGCAGATATTGATAAGAGTTTATGCCAATGAAGCTTATTACTTGCAGTACAGAAGTACAACCGACATGGCATTGTTATGAACCATCTGAACAGTTATTACCTGGTCCAAAAGTCATTTGGTGAACTTCATGCAAGAATCAAAGTGACGTTTTTTTGTATTATTATACAATCTTGTATTGATAAAACCAATTTTTTTCTTTAGCCGCCTGGCGATAATTGACATTTCGGGAGTGCTGACGTTTTTGGACCTGGAGGTGCGTTCGTCATCGGGTGATGGCTCTGGGAGCCAGGCCGGGACAGGCGACCCCTCCAAGTTTGAGCGCAAGGACGTCTGGGACATGCAGTGGGCCAATGACAACCCTGATTTGTTTGCCATGATGGAAAAGACCAGGATGTATGTGTTCAGGAACCTGGACCCAGAGGTGAGTTCCTCTGACATATATCTTAGATCTAAATATATATATCTTATGTAGCCTCTATATAAATATATATCTTATATAGCCTCTATATGGATATAAACTAGATGTGGAGGTGTTTAGATGTGGAGTTTTTTTTTAGATGTGGAGGTGTTTCAATCATGGGTTTAAATGTGGAGGTGTTTAGATGTTGGGTTTAGATGTGGAGGTGTTTAAATGTTGGGTTTGGATGTGGAGGTGTTTAAATGTTGGATTTGGATGTGTAGGTGTTTAAATGTTGGATTTGGATGTGTAGGTGTTTAGATGTTGGAATTAGATGTGTAGGTGTTTAAATGTTGGGTTTAGATGTGGAGGTGTTTAGATGTTGGAATTAGATGTGGAGGTGTTTAGATGTTGGATTTGGATGTGTAGGTGTTTAGATGTTGGGTTTAGATGTGGAGGTGTTTAAATGTTGGGTTTAGATGTGGAGGTGTTTAAATGTTGGGTTTAGATGTGGAGGTGTTTAGATGTTGGGATTAGATGTGTAGGTGTTTAGATGTTGGGATTAGATGTGTAGGTGTTTAGATGTTGGGATTAGATGTGGAGGTGTTTAGATGTTGGATTTGGATGTGTAGGTGTTTAGATGTTGGGTTTAGATGTGGAGGTGTTTAAATGTTGGGTTTAGATGTGTAGGTGTTTGATGTTGGGTTTAGATGTGGAGGTGTTTAGATGTTGGGATTAGATGTTGGGATTAGATGTGGAGGTGTTTAGATGTTGGGATTAGATGTTGGGATTAGATGTGTAGGTGTTTAGATGTTGGGATTAGATGTTGGGATTAGATGTGGAGGTGTTTAGATGTTGGGATTAGATGTGTAGGTGTTTAGATGTTGGGATTAGATGTTGGGATTAGATGTGGAGGTGTTTAGATGTTGGGATTAGATTAAGATCAGAGCGTCATTTATATTTCCCCCTTTTTAATGACCGTCATCAACGGATGTCCCCCAAGAGACAAAAACAAGTCGCTGTTTTTTTTATTAGACATATAACTTCTTCTGATATTAATATTCCATATTAATCAGGAACCCATTCAAACATCTGGATATATCTGCAACTTTGAAGACCTGGAAATCAAATCGGTCCTGCTCGATGAAATCATGAAGGTAACCTTCTTTTCTTAATTTGAATAAGTCCCACTTTCCGTAAAACCGGTAATTTGATAGCAAACAAGTTGAGCAGTTAGCTGTGCAGGAACACATGTTTACTATTGCTATTGGAACACATACAGGTTCCCAACAGAACACAAATTACTGCACAACAACAGCAAAAATGTGTCTATTTCAGTTTTTTATGTAAAGTATACTTTGCTAAATGGAGTCGGATGCCAAAAGGTCCGGAATATCCTTGATGCAATGTGAAGTGATCCAAGATTTTCTCTTAGGATCCGGAGAGGCCAAACAAGGATTACCTCATCAACTTTGAGATCCGCTCGCTCCGCGACAGCCGCGCGCTGATCGAGAAAGTGGGCATTGAGGACGCCTCCCAGTTCATCGAAGACAACCCTCACCCCAGACTCTGGTAAATACATGGACAGTAATGTTGTTCCCTGACCCTTTGAGCAAAAGCTTGGGGACGAGGTTACACAGACAGTAACCCTGAATTTCATGGAGGCACTTAAAGGGACAGTTCACTCCAAATTGAAAGTTTGTCAGATGCTTTCAGAAGACCACTTAGATAAGTCCAGGTCCCTGGCCATCTGATGTGTAGATCCAGCTATATGTCTCAATCCAAAATGGATGGAAAAGATTAACACAATATCACTTTTTTTTTTTTTAAATGCTCTTGGTGTATAATTTCTGTTCATTTGGTTTTGAGGCATGCAGCTGGGCCTACACAATTGACGGCTTCTTCTTGACATTAGACTACTTTTGAGGTCTGACTTTGATATTGTCTCTTTAAGGCCTTTCAAGAATATATTCTCTCAGTCATTCCTCCATTATTACCCAGTTTGAATGGACTCTTGTATTGACATGTCTACCCTGAGTCTTTGCAGCCTCTCCGGTAGGCTCTCACACCCAGTAAGCATCAGTTCGCCCAGAAAACGTGCCACACAGACGTTTCGGGTCAGGGGGTCAAAGTATATTTGCAAGACCTAGTGACGTGAGAAAGTGGGAAGTCAATGGTTGTTACAAGTTTATGGTCTGTTTAATGAGGTTGTCCTCAAATTAACCTCAAGGTGATCGATCTCACTGAAGATGTCATGTCATTCAACCTAAAGGCAGAAGACACCCCTGGAAGATCTGTTTGCACAAGCAGAGGAGAAACTGTGCCATGTGTGATGTGGAATGTCTTGCAACACAGAGATTTACAGAAGGAGATTTGTCCTATTCTTAAAATGTCAGTCCTAGTCACATTTTCAGTTTAGTTTACTCATATATTGAAGAACATCATCTAAGGTGAGCCTGGGCTTTCCATCCCTGATACAGGTTGAAAGCATCACTGTGTCCTTTTTATCAAAGGCTAATATTCATCTGGTTATGTGGGAGAATCCCCACGCTGGCGCGACAGAGTTTGGTTGATTTATCTTGCTGTTTTGGTACCACTCGGGTAAAGGATGTCCGTTGAAAGAGGACTTCGGCTCCCCATGTCATTTTTCACAGCGACTCGAGGAATTTGGGAACTTTGGGGAAAAAATGTCCCTTTCCGCCCCTTGGTGCTGAAACCAACCTGTCAGGGGTGAGAAGTCCCTTCGATTCACTGAATATGATCTAGTGGTAGAGACCTGATGTGCCACAGATATTTTGACATGCCTGTATTGCCCTGCAAATGTTCCATTTCTAAGGTTCTCCGTGTACAAGAAGCATAACAAAGGTAGCTAGTCATTTTCAGGATGAGGAGTTCAGATGTAGCAAAAGTTGTAAGAACAACCTTCATCTTTCACTCACTCACACATACACACACACACACTCCACCCCAACACCCCCTGTCTAATTCAGAACACTCCACCCCAACACCCCCAGTCTGATTCAGAACTCTCCAACCCAACACCCCCAGTCTGATTCAGAACTCTCCAACCCAACACCCCAGTCTGATTCAGAACTCTCCAACCCAACACCCCCAGTCTGATTCAGAACTCTCCAACCCAACACCCCAGTCTGATTCAGAACACTCCACCCCAACACCCCAGTCTGATTCAGAACACTCCACCCCAACACCCCCAGCCTGATTCAGAACACTCCAACCCAACACCCCAGTCTGATTCAGAACACTCCACCCCAACACCCCCAGTCTGATTCAGAACACCAACCCAACACCCCAGTCTGATTCAGAACACTCCACCCCAACACCCCAGTCTGATTCAGAACACCACCCCAACACCCCAGTCTGATTCAGAACACCACCCCAACACCCCCAGTCTGATTCAGAACACCACCCCAACACCCCAGTCTGATTCAGAACACCACCCCAACACCCCAGTCTGATTCAAAGACTTTC
This sequence comes from Thymallus thymallus, assembly GCA_023634145.1. Taxonomy (NCBI): domain Eukaryota; kingdom Metazoa; phylum Chordata; class Actinopteri; order Salmoniformes; family Salmonidae; genus Thymallus; species Thymallus thymallus. The sequence continues at coordinate 32,854,660 of CM042406.1, read as the reverse complement.
TCAGCAGCATGTAATAGATACATAGACAGATAGACAGATAGACAGATAGATAGATAGATAGATAGATAGATAGATAGATAGATAGATAGATAGATAGATAGATAGATAGATAGATAGATAGATAGATAGATAGATAGATAGATAGATAGATAGATAGATAGATAGATAGATAGATAGATAGATGCTTTATTGATCCCCGTGGGGAAATTACTTTAAAGTCTTATGGTGACATATACTGCAGGTTATGATTATATTGCTTGGAAGATTCCCAGAATTAGGAGCGAATTCGGATTCCTCCAAACAGGATTTCTGGAAAACCTGGGAATTTGGGGAAAGTTATCAGAATTTCGCAACCCTAATCACATATAGTGAGCCTGTATAAATGTTCTCCACCTTCTCAGAGACATTTCCCAAAATTAAAGTCTTCACCCTGGTATTGATCTGCTCCCAGGCGCCTGTTGGCCGAGGCAGCCCTCCAGAAGCTGGACCTGAAGACAGCTGAGCAGGCCTTCGTCCGCTGTAAGGACTACCAGGGCATCGGGTTCGTCAAGAGCCTTGGCAACCTGCAGAGCGAAGCCATGAAACAGGCCGAGGTGGCGGCTTACTTCGGCAGGTTCGAGGAGGCCGAGAGAATGTACCTGGACATGGATCGCAGGTAAGGTGTTGGATGTCATGTAGGATGTTGTGCTTTACCTGTATGGCTGTAAGCTAAGTATTGAAGACCCTAAACAGTAAAGGATACCCTTGTTTTGCTGTTACTTTTTGTTATGTTTTAGAATGTTATGGGTACCGTACCCTAGAGCTAACGACAGATAACATCCGTCCCTTTAGGGACCTGGCCATCAGCCTGAGGATCAAGCTGGGAGACTGGTTCCGCGTCCTGCAGCTCCTGAAGACTGGATCGGGTGACTGTGATGATGCACTGCTAGAGCAGGCGTACAATGCCATCGGGGACTACTTTGCAGACAGACAGAAATGGTACGGGCCTTTCGGTATTTGTATTTCAAGACGGTGAATGGTAGCGTATGCCTTGCGTGTTTGATTCTAGGTAACAGAACACAGTCCCGTTGTCTGACGGTATCCTTTCCCTCAGCATTTTGTCTCTCATGTTGACATTTAAAGTTTCATAATATCGTGTGAGTGTACTAGTATTGTAGTCTGCAAATGCTTAGGTGCCAATGTTCCTCTCCAGGGTGAATGCGGTCCAATACTATCTTCAGGGGCGCAACCAGGAGAGACTAGCAGAGTGCTACTATATGCTGGAGGATTACGACGGACTGGAACGACTGGCTAGTTCTCTACCGGAGAACCACAAACTTCTACCGGTGAGGGCCGCCCTGTAGAAAAGAGAGGACATGAGAAGAGTGTCCAGCAGTGCTTTATACCTAGGTGACAGTTAAAAAGATAGTGCAGGAGTCACTTCTAGTCTTCACCGAGGTCTGGAGGGCTGTAGTGAAAATGTGGCATATTTCTTTGACGCCAAAATGTGCTAAACATAGTCCTCTGTCCATTGTTGAATTGTTTTTGAAGTTTCTCTGATTTTTAACGAGCTGGAGGGGTGAAGAGACTGTAAATGTCTGTCTGACATACCCCTGAGCTAGTGTTTTGTGTTGGTTCTACACTTTCTCTGACTCACCACTTAAATCTCTCCTACCCGTCCGTCTGGCTTTCATCAGGATGTCAATAGATAGTGTCTTTAGTAGGTTTCTACCAGGGTTGGGGTCAACCATTCATTTTCAACCCAATCAATTCAGGAAGTGATACCTGAAATTCACTTCCTGAAATGAAAAGGTGAACAATGGGCAATTTTCAATTGATGAATTGAATTTCACTTCCTGAGTAAATGGACTCAAATCCTTAAATATCTCCTTCAATTTTAAGGCTTCAATTGTAATTTCCTCCATTCAGCCATTTCTATGTGGACAAAGAAGAACATTCCTCTCATCTATCTTTTCTGTTTGTCTTAGGACATCGGCCAGATGTTTGTCACCGTAGGCATGTGTGAGCAGACCGTGAACGCCTACCTGAAGTGCAACCAGCCCAAGGCTGCGGTGGACGCCTGCGTTCATCTAAACCAGGTCAGAGACCTTCAGAGGGGTTGTGGTTCTGAGCTTAGGACAGTTGATCTATTCAGTACTGATTCCCCATTGGAAAGTGGAAACTGGCAGTCCCCACTGTCCTCCACCAACTAGGTTTTGACATCACTACACCAGACGGCATCACTACATCAGTGGCAGACCACAGTAGGACTTTCTGTTCTGAGGTTTGCACTGTCAGTTATTTTGTCATTGCGCTGTGAATGGTTTTTACTTTTGAAGTAAATTTTTTTCAAATGTCTTCGCATGAGCAGAACAGACATGAGCAACACTATTTTCTTTAATGTGCCACATTTCTTTTGTGGCGTCGTACTACTTTGCTGACTTTGAGTGTAACTGAAGCTCGGCTTCATAGCAGAATTGCCCAATGTAAATGTGACCAGGAGAGAAGTAGTAGGGTATGTGATAGATAATTTAGCTCAAGGCAGTCTAGTAAAAGCATGTTCTTTTGGCCACAGTTTTCCTGATACACATGATGTTTTAATAAATTGTTTCTTAACCACCAACATGTCTCGGATGGATAGATGAGCTTTAATCATTATACTTTTCTCCCATTTCCTGTTGTGTTGAAAACCATATATGGCCAGGACCTCCAGGTTTCCTGTTGTGTTGAAAACCATTTATGGCCAGGACCTCCAGGTTTCCTGTTGTGTTGTAAACCATCTATGGCCAGGACCTCCAGGTTTCCTGTTGTGTTGAAAACCATCTATGGCCAGGACCTCCAGGTTTCCTGTTGTGTTGAAAACCATTTATGGCCAGGACCTCCAGGTTTCCTGTTGTGTTGAAAACCATCTATGGCCAGGACCTCCAGGTTTCCTGTTGTGTTGAAAACCATTAATGGCCAGGACCTCCAGGTTTCCTGTTGTGTTGAAAACCATATATGGCCAGGACCTCCAGGTTTCCTGTTGTGTTGAAAACCATATGTGGCCAGGACCTCCAGGTTTCCTGTTGTGTTGAAAACCATATATGGCCAGGACCTCCAGGTTTCCTGTTGTGTTGAAAACCATATATGGCCAGGACCTCCAGGTTTCCTGTTGTGTTGAAAACCATATGTGGCCAGGACCTCCAGGTTTCCTGTTGTGTTGAAAACCATATATGGCCAGGACCTCCAGACTTCCTGTTGTGTTGAAAACCATATATGGCCAGGACCTCCAGGTTTCCTGTTGTGTTGAAAACCACATATGGCCAGGACCTCCAGCATTACCTACTCATTCAAGGGTTTTTCTTTATTTTAACAATTTTTTACATTGTACAATAATAGTGAAGACATCAACTATGAAACAACACATATCGAATCATGTAGTAAGCAAAAAAGTTTTAAACAAATCAAAATATATTTTAGATTTTATATTCTTCAAAGTAGCCACCCTTTGCCTTGATGACAGCTTTGCACACTCTTGCCATTCTCTCAACCAGCTTCACCTGCTGCTTTTCCTTCACTCTGCGGTCCAACTCATCCCAAACCATCTCAATTGGGTTGAGGTCAGGTGATTGTGGAGGCCAGGTCATCTGATGCAGCGCTCCATCACTCTCCTTGGTCAAATAGCCCTTACACAGCCTGGAGGTGTGTTGTGTCATTGTCCTGTTGAAAAACAAATGATAGTCCTACTATGTGCAAACCAGATGGGATGCCGTATCAGTGCAGAATGCTGTGGTAGCCATGCTGGTTAAGTGTGCCTTGAATTCTAAATAAATCACTGACAGTGTCACCAGCAAAGCACCATCACACCATCAGACCTCCTCCTCCATGCTTAACGGTGGGAACCACACATGCGGATATAATCCGTTCACCTACTTTGCGTCTCACAAAGACACGGCGGTTGGAACCAAAAATCTCAAATTTGGACTCCAGACCAAAGGACAGATTTCCTCCGGTCTAATGTCCATTGCTCGTGTTTCTTGGCCCAATCAAGTCTCTTCTTATTATTGGTGTCCTTTAGTAGTGGTTTATTTGCAGTAATTTGACCATGAAGGCCTGATTCACAGTCTCCTCTGAACAGTTGATATTGATATTGATGTGTCTGTTACATGAAGCATTTATTTGCACTGCAATTTCTAACTTTAATGAACTTATCCTCTGGGTTTTCCATTCCTGTGGCAGTCCACATGAGAGCCAGTTTCATCATAGCACTTGATGGTTTTTGCGACTGCACTTGAAGAACTTCTTGACATTTTCCGTATTGACTGACCTTCATGTCTTAAAGTAATGATGGACTGTCATTTCTCTTTGCTTACTTGAGCTGTTCTTGCCATAATATGGACTTGGTATTTTACCAAATAGGGCTTTCTTCTGTATACCAACCCTACCTTGTCACAACACAACTGATTGGCTCAAACGCATTAAGAAGGAAAGAAATTCCTCAAATTAACTTTTTACAATGCACAGCTGTTAATTCAAATTTATTCCAGGTCACTACCTCATGAAGCTGGTTGAGAGAATACCAAGAGTGTGCAAAGCTGTCATCAAGGCAAAATATAAAATTTTGGTAACTTTTTTGGTTACTACATGATTCCATATGTGTTATTTCATAGTTTTGATGCCTTCACTATTATTCTACAATGTAGAAAATTGTGGAAATAAAGAAAAAACCCTTGAATGAGTAGGTATGTCCAAACTTTTGACTGGTATTGTATATTAAACAATTATTTATTCACAACACATACCAACATATCACAATTACCCAACAACAAAACACTACTTTACACACCACGTGAACACAAAGACAAAACATTGTTCTGTCATATCCTGTAAATCTGTATCAGGTACATTTATTATTTAACATAATTGTTCTGCTTTTTCACAGTGGAATAAAGCTGTGGAGCTGGCCCAAAACCACAACATGAAAGAGATCAAATCTCTTCTGGCCAAGTATGCCTCACACCTGCTGGAGAAAAACAAGCCTTTGGAGGCTGTGGAGTTGTACCGTAAAGCCCACCATTTCCTAGAAGCAGCTAAACTCATGTTCAAGGTACTGCCAATGGTTATGCCTTAGCACCTTGCAAAGTCACATTCTTGTTTTGAAGTGGCTTCTGGCTAAAGAAGGCAAATGTTGGAACGTATTTGATTGTGCACATGATCAACCAATAAAAAACTGCAATGTAGTCTGCAACACTTCCAATGGTGAATACCACGCTTCACCACTACAGTAAATACCACGCTTCACCACTACAGTAAATACCACGCTTCACCACTGCAGTAAATACCACACTTCACCACTACAGAAAATACCACGCTTCACCACTACAGTAAATACCACACTTCACCACTGCAGTAAATACCACGCTTCACCACTGCAGTAAATACCACACTTCACCACTACAGTAAATACCACGCTTCACCACTACAGTAAATACCACGCTTCACCACTGCAGTAAATACCACACTTCACCACTGCAGTAAATACCACACTTCACCACTACAGAAAATACCACACTTCACCACTACAGTAAATACAACACTTCACCACTACAGAAAATACCACACTTCACCACTACAGTAAATACCACGCTTCACCACTGCAGTAAATACCACACTTCACCACTACAGAAAATACCCCTGCCTGAGCTCCTATTATTCTCCAGATCACATCCCTCTGGTGTAAGAGACCTATCTGTCATCTGCTGTGTTAATTTCTCAGATAGCAGATGAGGAGGCTAAGAAGAGGACCCGGCCATTGAGGGTGAAGAAGCTGTATGTGCTGGCAGCCCTGCTAGTTGAAAACTACCACAGCCAAGTGAAGACCTCCCAGCAGAACAAGGCCAAAGGGAAGACGTCAGAGGTACACAACCCAGAAAATCATTAAGAAATAAAATAATTTAGGTTGTGTGTGTGTCATAAAATAAAATGTTATTTGTCACACGCTTCGTAAACAACAGGTGTAGACTAAAAGTGAAATGCTATTTAATGCTAACAGTAATGTAATATACATTGTTCCAGTTGTTAGCTACAAGGGTCTGGTTTATATAGCGTTTACACCAGTGCAAAGGTAGCACTTGTTATTTTCCAAAAGTGAATACAGATGAAGCATATCAATAAGATGTACTGATGAAACAGCTTGGTCTTTAATTCCCCTCATTCTCACTGAATCAGGGAATTAATTCCCATGTCTTTCGGTCACTTTTACAGTGTCCATCTCAGGAAAGCCTCAGAGTCACAACCTGTCAGCTACTCCCTACTCTCTTCCTTCAGGCTACATCTGCTCTAGCTGGCCTGCTGGAGGAGGACGCCACCTCCTCAGACAACCGCGTGGTGGACAACGCCTGGCGCGGGGCCGAGGCCTACCACTTCTTCCTGCTGGCTCAGAGGCAACTGTACGAAGGCTACATGGTGAAAGCCATGAAGACAGGTACCCCCCTCTCTCTCTCTCAGGGATGTTTACTATTCTTCCTATTATCCTCCCTCTGTTCCTGACAACACTGTTCACCAGGTATGAAATAATAATAAGACACCCCCTCATCACTTAAATAGACACTTGTTAAAAGAGAGGGGGTGTCTTGTTATTTCATACCTGGTGAGACAGGAAATTAGCTGTGTTTCGTTTTACCTTTTTTCAATTGACATGTTTTTGTATATATCCATAAAAATGATGCCAGCTGATTCATGATTCATGACCGGCTGAGAAACGCTGCCTGCCTTTCTGTCTCGTCCCGACTCATGACCCCGGCACGTTCAATACCATAGGATAGCAGGAGAGACAGACGGCAAGGTTTATACAAATCTCCGTTGTTAAAACTAAATGTTAGTCTAAAAGAAATGTGAGATTATATCTAGATGCTTTTTATAGTAGAGATCAAATGTATAAATTGCCTGGTTAGGCTGATGAGACAGTGGATTGCTCAGTCAGATGGAACAGAGTCAATAGGCATTTTAACATTGTAGATTTAGCTGGTGGTAACTTCTGGAATAGACACCGGCTGGAATGTGGTTTTAACCAATCAGGATTGAGGATTAGACCCACCCGTTGTATAATAAAGTGTGTATGTTGGCCTAGCCTTCTCTGAGGTATTACTGTGTACATCACCTTTTCCCATTCATCCTTGAGGGTGTGTGTTTTACTAGCCTTCTGTTTATACATTCAAACCATCAAATGAACTGAAGAAAGTTGTTGGTGGTTGGGTGGTCCGATGTAGAACATGGTGCTTGCAACCCCAGGATGGTGGGTTCGATTCCCGCGACCACCCATACGTAGAATGTATGCACGCATGACTAAGTCGCTTTGGATCAAACCGTCTCCCAAATGGCATATCCTATTATTATTATTATTATTATATTGTTTATCTTGATATGTTTATTTATTTTTTAGCTTGGTTTAACTGAACAGGTATCTGTATTCAGGGTGTTATTAGCTTGGTTTAACTGAACAGGTATCTGTATTCAGGGTGTGATTAGCTTGGTTTAACTGAACAGGTATCTGTATTCAGGGTGTGATTAGCTTGGTTTAACTGAACAGGTATCTGTATTCAGGGTGTGATTAGCTTGGTTTAACTGAACAGGTATCTGTATTCAGGGTGTGATTAGCTTGGTTTAACTGAACAGGTATCTGTATTCAGGATGTGATTAGCTTGGTTTAACTGAACAGGTATCTGTATTCTAAGGGTGTGTGCAGAATGTGGTCTCTCAACAACCAAACAACAACCAAACACAAGTCAGTTTCTTGGAAAATAGAGTTGTGTTGTCTGTTTAATGTATTGATTATTTGTACAACGTTTGACCAGCACAGACCTTAAAATGAACTGTAAATACTCAACCAATCTCCCCTCCTTACCAGCTCTCCACCTACGGGACTACGAGGACATCATCCCGGCGGTTGAGATCTACTCCCTGCTGGCCATCTGCTCATCAGCCAACCGGGCTTTCAGCACGTGTTCCAGAGCCTTCATCAAGCTGGAGTCCCTGGAGAGTCTGAGCCCTGAGCAGAGACAGCTCTACGAAGACCTGGCCCTCGAGATCTTCACCAAGCACAGCCCCAAGAACAACCAAATGTCGGGACTGGACAGCGCCCCTGAAGGGTGAGGGCCATCACCACTGCAGTGCAGGCCTGGGTTCAAAAAAGTTTTTTTAATGAATACTTTAGCTGAGCTTGATTGAGCTTGCCTGCCGGCTGGCTTAATGAATGAGTGCTAAACCCTGTCCATCTTGAACCTAGGTCTGGACTGCTAAACCCTGTCCATCTTGAACCTAGGTCTGGACTGCTAAACCCTGTCCATCTTGAACCTAGGTCTGGACTGCTAAACCCTGTCCATCTTGAACCTAGGTCTGGACTGCTAAACCCTGTCCATCTTGAACCTAGGTCTGGACTGCTAAACCCTGTCCATCTTGAACCTAGGTCTGGACTGCTAAACCCTGTCCATCTTGAACCTAGGTCTGGACTGCTAAACCCTGTCCATCTTGAACCTAGGTCTGGACTGCTAAACCCTGTCCATCTTGAACCTAGGTCTGGACTGCTAAACCCTGTCCATCTTGAACCTAGGTCTGGACTGCTAAACCCTGTCCATCTTGAACCTAGGTCTGGACTGCTGTACCACCGATAGCTCCTTCCTATTTCAGGGTCAAAACATATTGTATACGTGTATTCTCGTCATCAATCTTCTTCTCACTGCCATTCAGTATCAAGTCAAGAACAGCAAGTAAAGCTACTAAATAAGTAGCTACATTGATTTTATATCAACGTTAATTTAACAAATCCTTGGGAATAACCCCAGGAGAACTCAGAAAGCAGCCTTTTGAAATGCCTGAGCAGAATGTATTAGTGTACAATAGCATTACAGTTGCAACCCTCCTTTTCTGTCTCTCTGTCCCTCTCTCATCTGTCTCTCTCTCCTCTCTCTCTCTGTCTCTCTCTCATTCTCTCCTCTCTCTCTCTCTCTCCTCTCTCATTCTCTCCTCTCTCTGTCTCTCTCTCTCTTCTCTCTGTCTCTTTCTCCTCTCTCTGTCTCTCTCTCCTCTCTCTGTCTCTCTCTCATTCTCTCTGTCTCTCTCTCCTCTCTCTGTCTCTCTCTCATTCTCTCTGTCGCTTTCTCTCTCGTTGTCTCTCTCTCTCTCAATTTGTTCTATGTAGTTACAGATTGAGTTGAATCCTTTCAGGTAAGTACCAGATAGTATTCATTGTTGCTTTAACCGGGCTGTAAAATAAAGTACTGGTGAAATGTCCACTGTTCCACATGACAGGCCTGTAGTTAGTAAAGCTTCACCTTCTCCAACCATCATTCTGTTCTCTTTCAGGGCTGAGGGGAAGCTGCCCACCTGCATCGTGACGGGCTGGACCATCTCAGAGTACCAGTTCTGGATGTGCAGCGTGTGTAAACACTGTGCACTGGAGAACGAGATTGGCAGCCACAACTTCTGCCCTCTGTGCCACAGCTCGCTGGCATAGAGTCCAAGATCTTTAAATCAATCAGTACGGCAAACGTTGAGTTTCCAGGGATAAACCCCAAGATCAGGGCAGCTACGGTACATTGTCTCACACTACACTCAGGCTAACCAAATACAGTGCCTTCAGAAAGTATTCATACCCCTTGACTTATTCCACATTTTGTTGTTACAGCCTGAATTCGAAATTGATTACATGTATTTATTTTCTCGCCCATCTACACACAATACCCCATAATAACAAAGTGAAAACATGTTTTTAGAAATTTTTGCTAATTTATTGAAAATTAAAAACAGAAATATCTAATTTACATAAGTATTCACACCCCAAATTGTTTGTAGAAGCACCTTTGGCAGCGATCACAGCTGTGAGTCTTTCTGGGTAAGTCTCTAAGAGCTTTCCAAACCTGGATTTTGCAACATTTGGCCATTATTATTTTTGTTAAATTCTTCAAGCTCTGTCAAGTTGGTTGTTGATCAGTTTCCTTCCTGTCCGTCAACTAAGTTAGGAAGGACAACTGTATCTTGGTAATGACTGGGTGTATTGATACACCATCCGAAGTGTAATTAATAACGTCACCATGCTCAAAGGGATATTCAATGTATGTTTTATTTTATTTTAAACCATCTACCAATAGGTGCGAGGCATTGGAAAACCTCAACGGGATTTGTGGTTGAATCTGTGTTTGAAATTCACTGCTCGACTTGGGGACCTTACAAATAATTGTATGTGCGGGGTACACAGATGAGGTATTCATTCAAAAATCATGTTAAACACTATCATTGCACACAGAGCGAGTCCATGCAACTAATTATGTGACTTGTTAAGCAACTTTTTACTCCTGAACTTATTCAGGCTTGCCATAACAAAGTGGTTGAATACTTAATGACTTTATTGACATTTCAGCTATATTTTTATTTTTTAAACATCATTCCACTTTGACATGATGGGGTTTTGTGTGTGTAGACCAGTGACAAATAATATCAGTTTAATCCATTTTAAATTCAGGCTGTTCCACAATTAAATGAGTAATAAGTCAAGGTGTGTGAATACTTTCTGAAGGCTCTGTAATTCTGTCCTTATTGCAGTGTACTGGAGATCTGTGAAGCTGACGCCATGTCAGCCAGTCCAGTAGACATTAATTAATTTGTTTTGCATAACAAATGTGTTGATTATAGATTGGCATGGGGTGTCAACATGATGGAGCTCTGTCTATTAGATTAAATGTGTCACATAGTAGCCTGATCTAGAACTCAGAATGTTTTATTGTTTTCATCAGTTGTTTTTTTATTTAAACATGTTTTACATAAACATTTGTTCAACAGATTTCATTAAACTGTTACTGCATTTTTATTGAGCAAAAGATTGAAAAGAGACCAATTTTAGTACATTTTCTTTACATAATTACATGTAATGTAGTTTTTTTATATTGATGAAAATGTATATTAAATGAAATAACATATGAATCCTTTTGTTACATGTTTTATTTTTTCCACTTTTATTTGTAAATTGGAAAGAGGTCAATACTGGGGACTTGCCTGGGGACTTTTGAATCCTTCAGAGAGATTGTCTTAATGCCTGAATGAAATTAATAACTGATGTAAACAATGTTGAAGAAATTTCATCTCCAGGAATGAGCTTGGTCCTAGTTTGCAAAACTATTTAATAAACTCTGCTTAGGCCATGTAATTCATGTCAACAAGCACGCAACAGAAAATGCTTTGCTACAGAATACGAAAATGATTGATTCATACAGGTTGTATGACCGTAGGCCGTCCTGGTTACAGTCTGTTGTCTTTTGTTTGGTGCCTTTATGAACACAGCCAACTTCAAATCAGGTTGATCAAGGTCAGCCTGGCAACAGGAGTGGGATCATTGGCTTATGTACAGTCTATTTCTGCCACCTATGGTCCACAATTGGTATCACACAGAGAACAACACATTGCAAATCAGTTTAAGGAAGGCCTATATTTGAAGTGTATATTCACTAATGTAGAAGACTAGGTCTAATAATCTTATTGTTCAGTCCATTTTCCTCCAGGTCTCAAAAAGCAGATCTCAGTCTGGTGACTCAAAAAGCAGATCTCAGTCACGTGAGTCTGAAAAAGCAGATCTCAATCACGTGAGTCTGAAAAAGCAGATCTCAGTCACGTGAGTCTGAAAAAGCAGATCTCAGTCACGTGAGTCTGAAAAAGCAGATCTCAGTCACTTCACTCTGAAAAAGAAGATCTCAGTCATGTGACTCTCAAAAGCAGGTCTGTCACGTGAGTCTCTGTTGAGAGATATGCTTTTTCTTTATCCAAGTGGGTTGATCCGGAGCTGAGCGGTATTTTGACAAACTTAAAAAAGCTCCCAATGGTGAATGAGGAAAACATGAAATGCATAAAATCTGGTTGACTGGAATTTGATTGTGTAGGTAAATTTGATTAATTATTTAGACGGGTAACAATATGAACAAGATTATTAAATTCCGCAGAACAAAGGCCACACAAAAACCTAGAATAAATAATGATTGCCCCATGCAGCACAAGAAGATATGGAATATCAAGTAAGTTAAACATAAGTAGCACAGCCAAAGGGCGGCACACAATTGGCCCAGCATCGACCAGGTTTGGCCGGGGTAGGCCGTCATTGTAAATAAGAATTTGTTCTTAACTGACTTGCCTAGTTAAATAAAGGTTAAAAAATGATACAGACAATTACTTTTAAAAGTGAAAAACATACATTTAGACAAATAAGTTAGGCTGACCTGCTTAAGTTTCAATTGTCTTTCTGAAGGAATGTTTTCACAATAGAATTTCCTTTGGATTTATTTTGGAGAAGCCGTTCACCTCTTGCTCAGCTTTAAAATATATATGTATATATTTTTTAATGAAATATGGCCTATAATAATTACAATATAAGTTAAATAGTTTTGTAATTAAGTATTTTAAAAAGCAGCTTTTCTGTGTTTGAATGGTGTGGGCGTATACCAGTCATTAAAAGTATTCAACTAAATAGCTGATTGGCCAGCTCAACCAATGAGCTAACATGATGTCGAATTAAATTAGGAAATACTGTTTCTAGCGTTTATGAAAAAGTCTGAGATACAATTTTGAAGTGTGTTTAAAAATGTGTTGTACCCAATTTATGCTTTGTCAATAAATACGAGTATAGGATGTCAACAACATTATTTCGGTATGAGTTAACAGAATATTAACTTTTAAACGTGAGATTTTCACTGGACTAACTTTTGTCTCTTTTCTTTTTTGCATGCTGAGATAATGGACACGATCTCTCCCTATTGTGTGGTATGGTTGTAGTGCTGTGGTATTATTATTACAGTGCAGACGATGGGGAGAGTGATAATGCATCAGTTGAAACAACCATTGTTTGTGGATACCAGTCTTATATTGTCTGTATAAGGGCTCTGGTAGATACCATTGCATGTCCCATATTAAACCTGTAGATGGAGATAGAGGCTAATTTATGGAAACATTACACTAACTGCTCTTGCCCTGCCCTCCATTCCTAGCATCTGTATGAAAGGTCCAGTCATAAACTGTTTTCAACAGACCAGAAGATGATCCGTAGTATTAAATGGTCAGTCAACGAATAGGAAAACAACGAACCTGGTAAACAGCTGACGGATGGTGCTACTCAGATTTATAGACGACGGAGCTTTGAATGCAAAGTCTGACCATCCATGAGATCAAAATGATAGTTTTACCCATGTTTTGAAGCAACACAGAGTCTGTTTACATTTGATTAGAAACAATGGCTACCATTAAGTACAGAAATGAATGTACCAATCGCAGACTGCAGCTTTAAATATGGAATCCGTAGTAGGGGAAAACACCACTGGTCACCGTTTCTGTTGCCCAGCTGTGGAGCATCTCGCAGCATGGTAAACATGTCCCAGCAACACATAGTGCTCTTCTATCGAGCGTGCAGTGATGTCCCTGGGGAAAAAAATGTTCATTGTTTGCAGTAATTTTTTTGCTGTTGTAATATCACAAATGGATGTGGCTGTTTCACCATTAAGAACTCCAGCTTTAAGGCCCATGAGACAGTTTCTACCCACAGGCAGTGTGGATACTAGCTGACTGAATGGCGGACACATAGGCCTGTTTCACTGGTGCTACTTTACATATCAGCTTGTCCAATCTGTTCTTTACACATGACAAATTAACTTGAATCTTGATTCAACCAAAGATCCCATTTCTATTGGTTTACTTTTCCCAGTTGCCAGTTATCCACAGTCTTGCCACGGTTAGTGCTGGCTTTGCTGTCCGTAGATTGTGGAAATCCCCCAGATGAGTCAATAATAGGCGATTCACTAATGTTATGATAACAACATAGGTAGGCTCATGTCATGAGAAATATGTGGAAAAAAAGTAGGGACTAGTAAGAAGATATGCATTTAATATTATACAGCATTATATTGTCCTATACTATGATATTGGTAATGTTTTTGGGGTGAATAAGTAGTCGAACATAAGCAGCCTAAACATGAAAGATGTGTCAATGTCAACTAATAACAAGCCCTCATGCAAAATGCTTTGTTTATCTTGTTTTTGGAGTTGTTCATTCAGCATTTCTTGCACGTTACGAGTTTCAAGTTTAATTTACACTGAATACCCTTGAAATGTGATTTCTCAATTCGATTTCTACTCAGTTTATTTGCCGCGTGCGTCGGCTCATGGGACGCCGCGCACACAAGTGGAGAGTAATCTTGGTGAATGAGAAGTGCGCGCACGTCACTGGAAGATGGACCACTGAGTGACGCATTGATGCTGCCCTTGGCCATTGAATTACTTAGCTCCTCTTCTAAACGCCCGGAGCATCCCGGCTGAAACAGTGTGATGAGACATGGAAGGAACAGGAGTGCGAGTTGACGCGCCTTTCAGCAAAATAAGTTTGCCGTAATTGATATGTTGCTTCTGGAATAATGTAATTTAATATAAAGACAGGTAGGCTATGTGACTTTGTTGAGTTGTTGCTGTTGTTTGTGGGGAGTCTACAATGAACTTTCTTAGATGGTGCACTGTGCTGTCGGTTTTATTGTAGTTTGTATTGTGTGTCGCGTTAACTTCAGTTGCAACTCTTCTGAATATTTTGAATTATCCGTTATTAAATTGACTTAGCTACATTGTTGGTCTGAACTACTTTTAAAAATTATTTTCTCTCTGCAAGGTAACGGTATATGGGTCTGTTATATGTATTATTTTTTTTAGATAAATTACTAAATGAAGAAACTGAAACAATTGATATTTTATACTTTTTAATCTAATATTTATTTTAATGTTGGATAGGGGTGTGTTTAAGAAGCACAGTGATTGTACTATGAATATGGGATATTTATAATTTTTGTCAAAGTCATATTGTTTGAAATCATTATGTTTTGATGCATGATATCTCACTTTGGGTTTCAATTAATTTACCCAACCTTGCGGAACGGATACCAAGGGATCATGGTCATATAAGGCACTGTAATGTAAGCACAATAATAAGGCACAGTACTCTACTGAACCAAAATATAAATGCAACATACAACAATTTCAACGATTTTACTGGTCATATGAGGAAATCAGTCAATTGAAATAAATTAATTAGGCCCTAATCTATGGATTTCACATGACTGGGCAGGGGCGCTGCATGGGTGGGCCTTGGAGAACATAGGCTCACCCACTCGGGAGCCAGTTATAGCCAATCAGAATGAGTTTTTCCTCACAAAAGGGCTTTATTACAGACATAAATACTCCTCAGTTTCATCAGCTGTCCAGGTGGCTGGTCTCAGACGATCCCACAGGTAAAGAAGCCGGATGTGGAGGTCCTGGGCTGGTGTGGTTACAAGTGGTCTGCGGTTGTTAGGCCGGTTGGACGTACTGCCAAATTTTCTAAAACAACGTTGGGGCGGCTTATGGTAGAGAAATGAACATTAAATTATCTGGCAACAGCTCTGATGGATATTCTTTTAGTCAGCATTCCAATTGCACACTCCCTCCAAACTTGAGCTATCTGTGGGATTGTGTTGTGTGACAAAACATTTTAGAGTGGCCTTTTTTTTTCCCCAGCCCAAGGTGCACCTGTGTAATGATCATGCGGATGGATTATCTTGGCAAAGGAGAAATGCTCACTAACAGGGATGTAAACACATTTATGCACACAATTTGGGAGAAATTAGCTTTTTGTGCTTTTTGAACAATTCTGGGATCTTTTATTTCATCTCATGCAACATGGGACCAACATTTTTCATGTTGCTTTTATATTTTTGTTCAGTATATAATGTTTTATAAGATACACTTATTTATGATACAGTACAGTACATACAGTTTGCTGAGTATTAATGAATTAAGTATTAATTCACAGTGTATCAAATGAGGGCTCCTCTTCTAAACATGTGCAAATAATGTTTTCTTCTTGATCTCACGGTCTGAAACAGATATAGTATAGCTATGCTGTGGATTGTGCCAGTCACTGATGTCTGTGGATTGTGCCAGTCACTGATGTCTGCATCTTGTTTCCTTGTGTAGGTGATGGATCCTCAGCTGGGAAGTGACCTGAGCCAGCATTGAGCAGTGACATCCACCCCCTTCTTGTAAGGCACCACCCATGCTTCAGTTCCACCATGCAGTACGGCCAGATCCTTCACAGGCGCGGCCCGGACGACAGCTTCCTCAACCTGAACGTGGGTGGCTTTAAGCAGCGCGTGGAGCGCAGCATCCTGCAGCGTTTCCCCAAAACCCGCCTGGGGCGGCTGCTGTGCTGTGTCTCCGAAGAGGCCATCCTGGAGCTCTGCGACGACTTCAGCCCCACCGACAGGGAATACTACTTTGACCGCAACCCGTGCTTCTTCCGCAATGTCCTCAACTTCTACCACACGGGCAAGATCCACCTGATGGAGGAGCTGTGCGTCTTCTCTTTCAGCCAGGAGATTGAGTACTGGGGCATCAAGGAGCTCCACCTGGACTCCTGCTGCAGCAACAAGTTTCAGGAGCTGAGACAGTTTGCAGAGGACAAGGACTGGGACCGGAGGAGTGGTGAACAGCAGCAGCAGCTCGGGAGCATTGACTCGTCCATGGAGGAGCTCTCAACTATGGACAAGGACCTGGAGAAGTTTGAGGGAACCTGGTGCTCAGAGGTCCGCAAGAACATCTGGCTGCACCTGGAGAACCCTGGCTACTCACATTTGGCCAAGGGGATCGCCGTGGCCTCGCTGGCCGTGGTGCTGACCTCCATCGTGGCCATGTGCATCCACAGCATGCCCGAGTTTCACCAGGTGGACCTCAACGACCAGGAGATTGAAGACCCGGTGCTGGCCATCTTCGAGGCTGTGTGCGTTATCTGCTTCTCTGTGGAGTTCCTGGTGCGGCTGGCCGTTGCGCCATGCACCCGGAAGTTCATCAGCAACGCACTCAACATAATTGACTTTGTGTCCATCATTCCCTTCTACGCCACACTGGCCTTCGAGACGGTGGACGAGGAGAACGAGGAGCTGGAGAACGTGGGCAAGGTGGTGCAGATCCTGCGACTGATGCGCATCTTCCGCATCCTCAAGCTGGCACGCCACTCGGTGGGGCTGCGCTCACTGGGTGCCACGCTAAGGCACAGCTACCACGAGGTGGGCCTCCTGATGCTCTTTCTCTCTGTGGGCATCTCCATCTTCTCTGCGCTCATCTACTTTGTGGAGAAGGAGTCAGAGGAGTCAGACATAGTGACCATCCCCGTGGGCTGGTGGTGGGCCACTATAAGCATGACGACGGTGGGCTACGGCGACACCTGCCCGGTGACGGTTGTAGGGAAGGTGGTGGCCACCGTGTGCATCATCTGTGGGCTACTAGTGGTGGCCCTGCCCATCACCATTATCTTCAACAAGTTCTCCATGTACTACCAGAAGCAAAAGGCCATGGATACCTATCAGAGCAATGATGAGGCCGACCAATGCAATAATAACATTATTAAGATCCCTGACCCAAGTCTAACATACTTTAATGTCGGGGACCAGTACACCCTAAAGATGAACTCATTCATCACTGGTATCTCTGTCAGGAGCAGCATCGGCAGTGATGAAGACACGGACGCCTCGAGCATCCAGGGTGGAGAGACGACTTGTATCCTGAGGGGCACATGAGAGCTTAACTTACTTGACTTAAACCCTTTTACTCCTTGAGCATAGGTCATCCACAAATTATCTTCTTCACTTTTGGGCCAGTTTCTCAAGTTCCTTCCATTAGTAGTTCAGTTCTTCCATCTCTGCATTACAGATCTTCTCCAGGTGTTCCTTAGGATCCCACAGTTTCCTTTGCATTGTGGGTTCCATGTCAGGGACTGGAACACTGGACGCTGTCTTTCTTAAGAGTGTGGCCACTGTTGAGAGCAGGGAGGTGAAATAGGGACACCTTGTTTTCACCTGAGGCTTCTGAAATAAGCTGGACATGGCAATAAGCACTTTGTGGTTCTCAGGGTGAAAGTGAGCTGTATCCCTCTAGACTCTCCTCCTTAGAGACTACGATCTCCCAACGCTCTTCTCCTTAGAGACTACGATCTCCCAACGCTCTCCTCATTAGAGACTACGATCCATTAGGCCTAAGAGTTGGCCTGTTTTTCATCAGTGACTTGAGAACCTATTTTGATGCTGAGCAGTATCTGGAAACATTTCTTTTGAATCAGTACTTTTGTCAATAATATGGAATAAAACAGCCATTGTTTGAAACAACCCACTGGGCACACCACATCACTTCAACATGGATCATTTGGCAATATTTGTTTGGGCTCCCAAGTGGTGCAGCGGTCTAAGGCACTGCATCTCATTGCTTGAGGAATCACTACAGGCACCCTGGTTTGATTCCAGGCTGTATCACAACTGGCCGTGATTGGGAGTCCCATAGGGCGTGCACAATTGGCCCAGAGTTGTCTGGATTTGGCTGGTGTAGGCCGTCATTGTAAATAAGAATTTGTTTTTAACTGACTTGCCTAGTTAAATAAAAAAATGTATAATAATGAGATTACAACCTATATCCACCCAGACAAAAATGTGCTGAAACTCCAATGTGTTAGCACTTTGCTTTCAACCATCTAAATACATAACCAAAAAGCAATGTATGATTTTTGGTTTATTTGAAACCCAAATGTTTATCAATGCCCTTTCAACTATTTAAAAGCACAGCAAAGTTTAAATGGGAATACAATGTCAGATATTTATACAACAGATGAATGTGTTATCACTGTGCTTCATCTAATAGCAGAACCAAATGACCTGGACTGCAGTTGAGATTACATTAAAACTACATGGTGCAAGTGATCAGTGCCGTTCGAGATTCTGCACAGATTACTACAGCAATGTGAAGATCTCCACAGACCTGCAATGACCTATGCATGCTGTCTGGAACATGCACGCTTTATATTATTACATAAGAAGACATTTATAGTTACAGTAACTTCAAAGTGTGGCCATGGATGTGTTACTCATTTTAAGGTTTGTAAGATAGCCTTAACGTTAGGCTATTTACTGTATTACACAAGTAATATTGAATTGTGTTTGGTTGACAACGCAACCAAATATCAACATTTGAAGGGCATGTACGTATCTACTACTGATGGTTCCATCTCAGACACTGGCTTAGTCTGGCTTTAATTCCAGTTAGTCTACAAAATTAATAATGGATATGTTGGATTCCTGTCTCCATTTCAACCAAAATTCTATGTTAAAGAATAGGCCTAAATAGCATCATTGATCATACGAGTATGCTCAGATTGAATTAAACCTACCCTTTGGAATGACTTAAAATAATTACTTTTTAAGTGGAGATATCTCAACAATCATACTCATGTTAGCACATTGGTAATAGTCAGTGACAAATAAAACAGCTGGACTTGGTAAAACCCTGGAAGGGAGACCAAAGGGTAGCTGTAGGTACGTTAGATAAATTCTCCTGTAGGAGGTGCTGACCAGCCTATTGTTGTTTTTCTGATAGTTGATATAACGTTGAAGATCTCATGTTGTTTTAAAGGAACAAATTCAAAATGTTTTATAGTTTGTCTGTTGAAATTTGGTAATCACGATGACATAATCCTGTGGTTTAAATGTTAGATTTTGTTCAATTACAGTTCACATAAGGATATCAGTCAAGGCCATAATCTATGGATTTCACATGACTGGGCAGTGGCGAGGCCATGGGCCCACCCACTTGGGCGCAAGGCCCACCCACTGGGGAGCCAGGCCCAGCCAGTCAGAATTTGGTTTTTCCCCAGATAGAAATATTCCTAAGCTTTTTTGTGCATAGGGAACATTTCTCGGATCTTTTATTTTTAGCTCATGAAACATGGAACCAGCATTTTACATTTATATTTTTGTTCAGTGTATTTTCCACATAGTTTCCATGTCACAATACATTGACAAATTACATTGAAACAACGTTGATTCAACCAGTTTGTTCCCAGTGGAAAATAACAAAGTGACTGAAGCAAAAGTACATTTTGTAATATCTGGCTAAATGTACCTCATGGCATGCTACAGAATTTCTCTTCTATACTAATATTTGAAAGAGACGACTGTATGTGTGCTTTAAGGATAAAGTCAGTATAAGGGGATTGCTGTAATAAAGTATGACCTTTAATAAAATATTAAAGTAATGTAAAGCATAACCTTTGATATTTTATATCTCGTCTTTAGGACATCATTGCATCAATCCAGAGTTCTCTGCTTTGGCGGTCAGTCAATTAAGCAATACATGCCACATAACTATCAGTTTTGGCACAATTACCTATTTTAGGTCATAGAATATTTCCCATATCAGTGAACCATGCCAGAAAAGGTACTGCTCAGAAAATAGGACAGGTACATGTACAGACATACTGAAAATGATTTACACATGACTGTTCTCTGTGAACACATTTATAATTTACTACTAAAGAATTACAGTGTAATGGCCCAGACAAAAGAATTACAGTGTAATGGCCCAGACAAAAGAATTACAGTGTAATGGCCCAGACAAAAGAATTACAGTGTAATGGCCCAGACAAAAGAATTACAGTGTAATGGCCCAGACAAAAGAATTACAGTGTAATGGCCCAGACAAAAGAATTACAGTGTAATGGCCCAGACAAAAGAATTACAGTGTAATGGCCCAGACAAAAGAATTACAGTGTAATGGCCCAGACAAAAGAATTACAGTGTAATGGCCCAGACATAAGTGCTTTCCCAAGTGCCCCTGTTAATCCAATTGATTTGGTCTTATTTTGGAGGCGATCGTTGATCAAATTAAAAGTGTCTCAAATCAATTCCAATAGCACCTGTCGCAGCAGGTAACTATCTACTCTTTACCAGTATAAATGTCATCTGTCAATTATGTTTTTCTCTCTGCTATTACACTAAAACGTGGCAGAAGCGGAACCATTTAAAACAGTGTAATTGAGGTTGGTTTGGTATAGGTAAATCAAAATCTTTATTTCTTAGATTTGGACATTGCTTATCACTTAGAATAGCACATTATTAGTGCTTCTGAGACTTTCTCTTCAGGTCTGCTCCCCAAAACACACAAATACAACTGTTGTAATGTCTGAAAGCTCTGGTCATCAGAGTAGCTGGGCTGTATTAGCCAGACATACAGTTTATTTGTCTTTGAAATTGAGTTCTGGAAGTATTCCATGAATGCAACAAAGATGTGACTTTGAAAAAAAAGCTTACTGTTTAGATGGCTCATATACTGTATACAATGTCTGTGTTTTTTGTTAGCAGATGTTTTCATATTATTATCCACCAAAGCAAACAGTGAACGCAGACCATAAGAAGCAAAATGATATTGGCCTTTTTGGCAGCAAGCTGCAATTGTCAGAGATCGCTAAGCAGCCTGATGCTGAACCTGACATTTTAACAAATGTTTACATCAACACTGCAGAGTGTATCTTTCGAGATATCCATGACGTGACCTTTTATTGTAGGCCCAAAAGTTGGTTGATGATTGAGTATCACAGTTGTAGTAAACCGTTATTGCCATCCACAATATTATAAGCCTAATTTATTTACCAATATATGTACAGTTGAAGTCTGAAGTTTACATACACTTAGGGTGAAGTCATTAAAACTCATTTTTCAACCACTCCACAGATTTCATGTTAACTAACTATAGTTTTGGCAAGTCGGTTAGGACATCTACTTTGTGCATGACACAAGTAATTCTTCCAACAATTGTTTACAGACAGATTATTTCACTTATAATTCACTATATCACAATTCCAGTCAGAAGTTTACATACACTAAGTTGACTGTGCCTTTATACAGCTTAGGAAATGTCAGAAAATGATGTCATGGCTTTAGAAGCTTCTGATAGGCTAATTGACATCATTTGAGTCAATTGGAGGTGTACCTGTGGATGTATTTCAAGGCCTATCTTCAAACTCAGTGCCTCTTTGCTCAACATCATGGGAAAATCAAAAGAAATCAGCCAAGACCTCAGAAAAAAATGTATACCTCCACAAGTCTGGTTCATCTTAGGGAGCAATTTCTAAACGCCTGAAGGTACCACGTTCATCTGTACAAACAATAGTATGCAAGTATAAACACCATGGGACCACGCAGCCGTCATACCGCTCAGGAAGCAGACACGTTCTGTCTCCTAGAGATGAACGTACTTTGGTGTGAAAAGTGCAAATCAATCCCAGAACAACAGCAAAGGACCTTGTGAAGATGCTGGTGGAAACAGGTACAAAAGTATCTATGTCCACAGTAAAACGAGTCCTGTATCGACATAACCTGAAAGGCCGCTCAGCAAGGAAGAAGCCACTGCTCCAAAACCGCCATAAAAAGGCCAGACTACGGTTTGCAACTGCACATGGGGACAAAGATTGTACTTTTTGGAGAAATGTCCTCTGGTCTGATGAAACAAAAATAGAACTGTTTGGCCATAATGACCATTGTTATGTTTGGAGGAAAAAGGGGAAGGCTTGCAAGCCGAAGAACACCATCCCAACCGTGAAGCATGGGGGTGGCAGCATCATGTTGTGGGGGTGCTTTGCTGCAGTAGGGACTGGTGCACTTCACAAAATAGATGGCATCATGAAGAAAGACAATTATGTGGATGTACATGTATAGTGTTGAGTTATCCACATACATAGCTGTCTTTTCTCAAATGTTGTTAGTAAAGATTGAAAAAAGTAAGGGGCCTAGACAGCTGCCCTGGGGAATTCCCTATTCTACCTGGATTATGTTGGAGAGGCTTCCATTAAAGAACACCCTCTGTGTTCTGTTAGACAGGTAATTCTTTATCCACAATATAGACATAACACATACGTTTTTCCAGCAGCAGACTAGGATCGATAATGTCTAAAGCCACACTGAAGTCTAACAAAACAGCCCCCACAATATTCTTTTATTAATTTATCTCAGCCAATCATCAGTCATTTGTGTAAGTGCTGTGCTTGTTGAATGTCCTTCCCTATAAGCATGCTGAAAGTTTGTCGTCAATTTATTTACTGTAAAATAGCATTGTATCTGATCAAATGTTTACTAAGGGTTGGTAACAGGCTAATTGGTCGGCTATTTGAGCCAGTAAAGGCGGCTTTACTATTCTTAGGTAGAGGAATGACTTTTGCTTCCCTCCAGGTCTGAGGGCACACACTTTCTAGTAGGCTTAAATTCAAAATATGGCAAATTAGAGTGGCAATATCGTCTACTATTTTCCTCAGTAATTTTCCATCCAAGTTGTCAGATCTCCTCTTGCTGTGCTCCTTCGACTCCCCTATCAGATGGGGGAGCTCTGGGCAACACCGGTCAGTCAGATAACGACAAACGTCAAGGGAGAGATGCAGCCAACAAGCTAGAACGCCGTCCAGCCACTGGCGTTGAAAAGGTAAACATTCCACTCTGCTCTTTCTAGTTTCTTATGTAGGCTGGCGACCTGCGTGATCAAGGAAGCCACCTCAAGCCCTGCGTTGCAACTCTGAGTGATCCGGTTGTCCAGAAACAAAGCAGAGTAGATAAAGCTCCTACAGCGCTGGAACCGTTTATATATTTCTCCAGACAAAGAGGGCTTCATTGCCAAACTCATCTGGTACCAATTTCGTTAGCTTGATGGCTAGCAGCTTAGAGTGTCTGTCAAACAGGCTTAATGAATATTGTTTTAATCAAAAATAACAAACCAAGTGTTCCCAGCATACAGTGTTCAGCTGCACACTATAACGACGTATTTGGGGGGAGTGAAAAAAAAATCTAAATTCTGTAACACAACAAGATGTACTCAGTATTACGTGGCAACACCTTTCAGTGTTGTGGATCAACTCTAGAGAATTGACACCAGGAAGTGCTAAATATTCACACTAGGAAATAAAAAAGGGTTGTCTGATTCTCTCCCACTCATAAATCAAGCTTGCAAGTTGTAGGGGAGATAAACAGGAGCAATAAAGATTCCTTACAAGAGTAGTGACTCTGCTTCGTTTAATTTATTTAGGCCAAAGTGAAAACAGTGCATCTCAAGCATATTAAAATGAAGAAGGTGCGTCACATATTTGCAAAGTTGCTATTTAACACAAGTGGACAAGACTAGGGATGCAATTTTCTTCACAAAGTTGTCAATAATCTGACTATTACTCAATCATGTCCAACAAAGGAACAACATAAAAGGCTCTCATCAGCACCATAATATATACAAAAGTGTCTTTCACTGGGACTTGATCATCACTTGAGCCCGTTTGTTTATGTCGCCTGCTATCATATCTAACTCCCAACACTACTTCTACTGGCTCCACAACTCCCCATGTTTGGTTGAAGTACTTGGTTCTCTTGGTTTCTGTGTTAAACCTGGCAAATGGGTTTTCAAAGTTCTCAAAACTATCCTTTACAGCAGATAAGAGTGGTTATCCATAGGCATAACTGACAGAACAACTGGTTTAATTTAGGAGTGCAGCCCAGTAGAAAGCTTGTCTGTTGACAACACTATTTCCAACACCACTAGCTTGCAACTTGGTAATGATGGAGGCACACTTATTATCACCTAGCAAGACTCTGTCCATTCTTCTCAAAACAACCACTTTGATTGTTATCATGTGGGACAGCAATGTCGCCACACATTTGTGGAGTGTCTGACTGGATGAGAGGGCCCTTCTAAGCTTAATGCTTGACCAATATCCTTATGAATACTATTCAAATGTTTTCTGAAACCTGATTATGTTGAAAAACTGCCGTCTACAACCATCTTGAGCACAGACCAATATTAACTTGGTGGAGGGATAGAAGCTATGCTCAATTCTCAAATTAGATATCAATGACTGGCTGTTTCTGTGCAACGCTTGACAACAAAAGCACCATAACATACATTTATCTAGTTTTGTCCTCAACTCTATCGTGCTAGGGCCTCTTGTTTTGCCTATATTAATGTTGTAGATGGTTGTCTGCACAAATGTGTAGAAGTTGACCAGAGAATCATCATACGTCAGATTAAAGACAGTGGGCTTTGAACAGTTAAACAACGCACACAGACCACTAGTTGCCTGGCAGGGAACAAGCCTCTTGTCCACCACCATGTAGTAGTTGTCAATCTTGCTCTGTCTTCTTCCAACGGCAAGGAGGTATGGCTGTCGACCATGTCTCCCATCAAGATGGTCTTCAATGCTGCAGCATGACTGCAACACACAAAGGGTATTTTTAAGTCACTCTGCACATGAAGAGACAAGCCCAAAAATAAATTACACAACAATTACTGTATCATCTTACCTTATGAAAGTGCACTAGTCAGCCCACAGCATCACTGGACCTGATCTTGGTCCTCTTCCCTCCTGCTGGTGGTGTGAGGAGATGAAGCAGCAGCAGCAGGGAGGACAGATCATTGTCCCAGTCTGTCTGAGGGCAAGCAGCAGCAGGAGAGAGGAGATATTTCTGCAGACTTCAGGAGGAGAAGCAAATCAAACCATCCAACAGGCAAAGCGCCAATACAGGACTAAGATTGAATCGTACAACACCGGCTCCGACGCTCGTCGGATGTGGCAGGGCCTGCAAACTATTACAGACTACAAAGGGAAGCACAGCCACGAGCTTCCCAGTGACACGAGCCTACCAGACGAGCTAAACTACTTCTATGCTCGCTTCGAGGCAAGCAACACTGATGCATGCCTGAGATCATCAGCTGTTCTGGATGACTGTGTGATCACGCTCTCCGTAGCTGATGTGAGTAAGAGCTTTAAACAGGTCAACATTCACAAGGCCGCAGGGCCAGACGGATTACCAGGACGTGTACTCCGAGCATGCGCTGACCAACTGGCAAATGTCTTCACTGACATTTTCAACATGTCCCTGATTGAGTCTGTAATACCAACATGTTTCAAGCATAACACCATAGTCCCTGTTCCCAAGAACACTAACGTAACCTGCCTAAATGACTACAGACCCCTAGCACTCACGTCTGTAGCCATGAAATGCTTTGAAAGACTGGTCATGGCTCACATTAACACCATTATCCCAGAAACCCTAGACCCACTCCAATTTGCATACCGCTCAAACAGATCCACAGATGATGCAATCTCTATTGCACTCCACACTGCCCTTTCCCACCTGGACAAAAGGAACACCTTTGTGAGAATGCTATTCATTGACTACAGCTCAGTGTTCAACACCATAGTGCCCTCAAAGCTCATCACTAAGCTAAGAATCCTGGGACTAAACACCTCCCTCTGCAACTGGATCCTGGACTTCCTGACAGGCCGACCCAAGGTGGTAAGGGTAGGTAACAACACATCTGCCACGCTGATCCTCAACACTGGGGCCTGTCATGCCAAATAGCGTCCCTCTCAACGTCACAATGGGATTAGATCAACTATTAGCGTCCGTTGCTATATCAACAGTGTGATGACCTAATGGTTAGAATTTTGGAGATCATTACAGCCTAAATGACGTTCTTTTCATCATCACCATGCAAACAAGGCTGATTTCCACGACAATTTTGCTTTTTAAACAAGTTGTGTTTAGCTAATAAGATTAACAATAAAGTTACTTAACTTACAGATCACAAAGTCAGCTAATTTCCACTCCATTCATATGCAAATCCATTTGATTCACACAGCTTGTCTGGTTGTCATGGTTTTATTTTACAGCATCGAGAGCATCGAGAGCATCCTGACTGGCTGCATCACTGTCTGGTGTAGCAACTGCTCGGTCTCTGACCGCAAGGCACTACAGAGGGTAGTGCGTACGGCCCAGTACATCCCTGGGGCCAAGCATCCTGCCATCCAGGACCTCCATACCAGGCGGTGTCAGAGGAAGGCCCTAAAAATTGTCAAAGACCCCCAGCCATAAGACTCCTGAACAGGTAATCAAATGGCTACCCGGACTATTTGCATTGTGTCTAAATCACTTGACGAGAGGGGCAATGTGTCTGTGCACGAACTAGGTGTCAAACAGCCTGCAGGAAAAAAGCACAAACAATGGATCAAAGCAATCAATCTATACATTCATTTTATTTGATATCATTACGTGAGACTGTAGAAAGATACCATCATCAAGTTTCTTTGATTGCGAGGCACAGGTATGGATTTGCCTCAATCAGGTCCAGCAGGACATCCCCATCCACCTCAGTTTGGACTAATCAGTTTGCAGAGGGCAGTCCAAACCTATTTTGGACTCATCAGAATACAAGGAGATAAGCCACCTAGGGAGGCACTGAATGGGTCTGACCCAAATCATGCCCAAGGGTTCAATTAAGAAAATACACCAGACAGTTCATATATTCACCTTGAACACAATGTCTGATCTGTGATTAAACAACACACCATAGACACACACCATAGACATGTTCATCTAAATGACCGAGGACACGTGCGCTAGGTAGCTTACGTTAGCACTAAATTACAACATGTTGAGGTCGATGTTGTAGCTAGATAGCTATCTAACATGTTTTGGCCAGACAAACATTCTTAGTTATATGCGTTTTGAAAAACAAATGAGTAGATAATAGCCATGTTGTAACCTTCACTTTCTGGCTAGTTACACGCTGCACCAAACAAGGCTCAAATTGATCACACCATGCACCTGCTGCACGACTGACGGTAGAATACAAAAAGAAAATAGAAATACACTTTGGGTAAAACATAGACTTAGATGTAGTCTACTTAGCCTACATTTGAACATTGCAGAAGCTTCGGGCATCTTCCCAATTAAGTAGCCTAGTTTTGTTGTTGACTACTTGAAGTGAACTAGGGCCTATCGCTCGCAGCTAATGCATTGTGGAAAAGTATGCATCGAATCCTACTAGATAACATCCTGGCATTTAAACCATATTCGATTTTCTAAATGTTACTCTTACTGTATATTTTATTTTTTGTCATACCTGATTGCGTTGTTTCTCGCCATTCGTTGATTTCGGTAGCACATCCCCATATCAAATTGATCGGCTGTTGTCAAAGCCTAAATGAGTATGACATCCGGGCATTTAAAGTATACAACATTTTCGAAATGTTGCATACTATTAATCTTTATTTTTCTGCATACTCAAACGGCCTAATATTTAGGACGCAAGTATGAGTATTCGAACAGGTACACTTTTGATTAGATAAGCTGCGTATACTCTCTCTTACCTTTTAATGGCTGATGAATGTGTTATTCTGCTAGTTAACTATTCGTTTTCATAAGCCATGGAACTGTAGCAATGTTTATCATTCATCATCATAAAAATAATGTATACATTTCTATCGCAGAATAATCTTTATGCTCATTGAGGCATTGTAAATATTATATTTAAAGACTTCAGACTCCACCACAATGTTTGAGGATTGCACAATAGCCAGGCTCAAATTACAAAATGTCAATTAACGGCTAACAATGTGTTCAAAGAAAAACCCATGAGAGGTCGTTTTTGGACGACTAGCAAACAGAGCCCTTTTCAGCTGACTCATACCACTGCGTCTGTGTTCTGTGTAGTCAGTCACTCTTTCTCAAACGTCCATTACTGTTTTAGATTGCCCAATTATCTCCATTGTATATGTATTAACAAATCCTTGAAATTGGGCCCACTGCAAATAGGTATAACACATGCAAGTAATATGTAACTATGTGTATCTCTAATGTAGCCACCATGCAAATATAGTTTTTACAAATACCTAAGCCACCCTACAGTGGGACCACAATGCAGCTGGAAGAAGAAGCACAGGGTCTGTCATATACTACTATATGACCATTTCTAAAAGCAGCTTAAAAGGATGCCAAGTGACATGTTCACGGAGATGATTGTGCACGTTAGTGCCTCCGAGGCGTTCCCTCTAGCTAGAGAGATATTGATTTTGTGTCCACTGTTAATGTTTTGCGATTCTGACGCCCCACAGTATTGGACAAGTCTGTGCGATTTTGCTTGCGGTGGAGACGAGCGTGAGCAGCAGACTTTGGACAAACTGAGAAGTATTTTTGAGATGCACTTGTAGTTCAGACCGGGGTTATCATTGGAATGTGATACAAAATGAGGCAACAGTGTGCTTTAGGACCATGCAGACGCCTTGTTTATCCGTCTGGATATAAAAACATAATATATATATATATATATATTTATGCCCCTCCCACCACTTCTAAAAGTGAGTTCAGATGTCAAGTTAACAGCTACTCAAAGATGTTTCCATGCAATGCTAGGGATAGCAAACTTCTTCCTGAAATTCACAGGTGCACATGTTTAGTGAATCAGGGCTAAAGGGTGGAGATAGCTGGAGGAAAAGATACACTATGACAACATGCTCTCCGGTGTGGTATAGCTGACATAACTTCCTGGATGGCCGAAACACTTCTGTTTTTTGTTTCTACCCAGCCTGGTCTCATAGACTAGACGTAACATACTAAATGTAAATCCGGGACACTCTAATTAGTATGATATGTTATGTTTGGGATGGTTACATAAGACAGAAGGTTACTTACAAACTATCTTTTGGTATTTGTTTCATTTGTCCATTGTTGACATTTTTGCTTGTCAACACTCCAAGTTTTCAAGATATGCATAATACAGAAATCATCATGATTTCTATATTTTGAAAGTTACATATCTTGAAAACAGGAAATTGTTACCTGACTGATTACACATGCAGATGTACAGGGACGAGTGACTGTCCTAATATGGACACACCACACAGCTGCAAGCATTTCCTTTATTTATTGTCTGTGTGTCTACCGTTACCAGAGATCTGTATATAATGATGTGATGTTATTGTCTCCACCCTAACAATGGGAGTAATTGTCCCAAAGGCAGGAAGACAGGCGACAAGCTTAGGTTTAAAATAAGCCCATAGAAACACATTGGGCTTATTTTTGACAGAATTTTGGCGAGACTGAAACCCCTCGCTTCACCTCTCCCTCGCTGCCTTTACTCTTGCTGTACAGATGTAGGTTTTTAATTTGATCACCCTGTTGTTGCAGGAAATGTCCTGCACAGCAAAAAATGCTTACTTAGTGTATTCAAGGTTTTAAAAAGGCTTCTAAAGTTTAATTTCCGCTTTAAAATGTCAGACTTGATTTGCTCCAACTACAAATGTATCAACCCCTACAGAAATTAAAATCCACATTTTCTATTTAACTAGGTAAGTCAGTTAAGAACAAATTCTTATTTACAATGACTGCCTACCGGTGAACAGTGGGTTAACTAACTGCCTTGTTCAGGGGCAGAACTACAGATTTTTACCTTGTCAGCTCAGGGATTTGATCCCTCAACCTTTCAGTTAGTGGCCCAACACCCTAACCACTAGGCTACCTGCCACCCTGGGAATAATTTTATTGCTGTGAGAAACTGGTCAAAGATCCCATACCATTTGCAGTTGTCGCGTGACAACAGCCACAGAAATGTCTTCATCAATTCCAGACCTTCAAGGTCACGAGAACAATATGGACACCTCTGATTGATTCCTTGGTGGATAAAGAGATCTGTCAACAAACCTTGTGAGTGGAAATGGGCCATCGTGAGCTGAGAATATGATTTGGATTTGTTACGACACGGAATTCACATCATAAATGGAAAGTTAGCTCCTATGAGGGATCATATCCTGGTGTCATACTGTGAGCTATATCTCATATATCTATTTTCTCTAATTGCAACAATAAGCATTGTGAAGAGCATCTTCTTAACTCTGCACCTAATATTATACAAAAAAATATGGGGGAGTGATGGGAATGCCTCTGAATTGAGGACGCAAAGATTTCAAAAATAGCCCAAATAGCACCTTATTTCTGGTTAACAGTCACCTCAAACCAACATGCAGAGGTAGCGTGCAGAGAATGTTCTAGAATTAAATAACTATAGGATGTAATGGCATGCTTTAATTCTACACACTCTGACAGATATTAGATATGTAACAAAATGAAAAATATATTATTACACATTTTTATACATAGAGCATGTTGTCCACTGTTGTTACATGCTGAAATGAGTGAAAGGGTGTAGCAGGGGTGATTCTAGGGTTAGAGGTTTAGGGGGGCTCAGCCCCCAGCATGAGGTGAAAGGGTGTAGCAGGGGCGATTCTAGGGTTAGAGGTTTAGGGGGGCTCAGCCCCCAGCATGAGGTGAAAGGGTGTAGCAGGGGTGATTCTAGGGTTAGAGGTTTAGGGGGGCTCAGCCCCCAGCATGAAGTGAAAGGGTGTAGCAGGGGCGATTCTAGGGTTAGAGGTTTAGGGGGGCTCAGCCCCCAGCATGAGGTGAAAGGGTGTAGCAGGGGTGATTCTAGGGTTAGAGGTTAGGGGGGCTCAGCCCCCAGCATGAGGTGAAATGGTGTAGCAGGGGTGATTCTAGGGTTAGAGGTTTAGGGGGTACCCTAATCTCTAATCATTTAATACAACAATGCATTAATACAATACCATACTACAATATAAAAAAACACAGCATCTGTCAAATTAGGACCTTTATTCACTGAAACAAATTGTGAGTTCCTCCAGTCCAGGGGTTCAGGTGCAGGGTACATGGTACAGCAGAAAAAAAGCTATGGTAAAAAGTCTGCTCTAAATTACATTGAGAAATGTTTCTTGTTGCCATCCCATTTCATCAGACTATGTCGTCTCTGTTTGAGTGTAGCAAATCTGTCAACAATTGTATACTGACTGAACCTTTCAAGAACATTTGAAAGTTTTGATCCATGGTGCTCCTGAGCCAGGTGTGGAGACGACGTAATGCACTGAAGGATCTTTCACAGCTACAGCTGCTGATAGGTATAGTCAGGGCAACCTGAATTACAGCCTTCAATGATGGAAACATATCAGCATCCAGAAGGTTGTACACTGTGATCATGTCCAGAGAAGCAGCAACTGCCTGTGACTTATGAGTCAGAAAGTTTATGGCTACCATGACTTCCTCTGATTTCAGCTCAATGTTGTAAAGCATTGCCATCTCTGTGACACTGACAGGAAGTGATCCGAGGCTGGACTGCATGCCTGAATGCATTTCAGTAGTTCAGCATTTACACCTGAAAACCGCTTCTCCAGCTCAGCTGTCATTCTATCCAGGCAAGGAAATAATAATTTCCTTTTAAATTGCTCCGAGTCTGAACCACTAAATTCACTACCTGCCCCACAAGTTGATTCCATAACAAAATCATCCATCCGTCTATGCTTCCGCCTTTGTCCAGAAGATGGTTCTGGTACTGGGATCTGATTAGCCTCACACATGTTTCTTGTTCTGTCATACAGATTGGCAGCTTTAGCATCACTGCGTTTCTCCTTGAGTGTGTCATACACAGCCTCTTTGTATGTCAATGCTTGAGTAAGGTCAACGTTCTCCTTTTGTAGATACTTGTGTAAACCTGCTGTCACAGACAGAAGATCCTGGAACATCAGCAGCAAATAGACCGCAGCAAAATAGACTTTGCACAGTTTTGCCTTCAATCCCACTGCCAAAGCTGTTCTGATGGTTGAAAGGCACTCAATGAGGGCAGGAAAATGGTCAAGCATTGCATTTACTGATCGAAGCAGTATGTGCATAACAATGCACATACTGTATATTGCTTTGGGGTTCTGCTTTCTGAAATGGGCTTGCACCCCCATCTGACCCACTCATGACTGCAGCCTCATCGTAGGTCTGTGTCACACATGTTAACGAATCAATTCCTTTTTCCTGCAATTGGTGCTCTAATGCAGCTGTTATTGATTTAGCATCAGAACCTGTCAGTTCTGTTAGTGCTAGGAACCGCTCCTTAACTGGACCCTCTGTAATAACATATCTAACACACACTGCCACTTGTTCAGAGCGTCCGTCTCTGGCCTCATCAGCCATAACGGCGTACATCTTAGACTCCTTCATTTCATTGACAATAGTTACAGTCACCTCTTGTGCACAGCACTCGATCATCTCGTTCTGGCGCGCTGGTGAGAGGTAAGTGCTGTTCGATGGGGCTGTGTACTTCTGCAGGAAAGGATCAAACTGCTTTAAAAGGGCCATGAACTCAAGGAAGTTCCCTCTATTATGGCTTTCAATACTTTCGATGTGACCTCTAAAAGGTATTCCTTGCTTCCTAACATGGAGGTAACCGCCACAACACGGCGTATGTACTGTCTTCTATCAGTTATTTAGTTTACATGTGCTGCTTCTATCTGCTGTACAACATTTCCTTGTGAGGCACTAGCTCTTCCAGGAGGCAACACTTTCCTTGTGAGATTGAATTGCTTCATGTTTTTGGAACACGCTCAGAGCTTTTTTCCAATTTTTGTATCCAGTTTCAACAGATGTGTTGTGTTTCAGGTTTCTACCGAATGTTCAACATGCAAAGCAGAAGGATGTATTTTTTTCCACTGAGTATTCTAACCATTTAAAAGTTTAAAACCACTTTTCCTGAAAGGCTCTTTTCTGCATGCCAAAGCACTCTTGGGGATAGTATTGTAGTTTCACTTGCTTAGGACCTGTGTCCTTATCTCCCAAGACATCTCTAGTCACAGCTGCCTTTTCGACACTGTGTTCTTTCTCTCTCTCTGCTGCCTCTCCGACACTGCTCTCTCTCTGCTGCCTCTCCGACACTGCTCTCTCTCTGCTGCCACTCCGACACTGTGCTCTCTCTCTGCTGCCTCTCCGACACTGCTCTCTCTCTGCTGCCTCTCCGACATTGTGCTCTCTCTCTCTGCTGCCTCTCCGACACTGTGCTCTCTCTCTGCTGCCTCTCCGACATTGTGCTCGCTCTCTGCTGCCTCTCCGACACTGTGCTCCTTTTCTCTCTCTCTCTCTTTTTCTGCTGCCTGTCCGACACTGTGATGTCTTTCTCTCTCTGCTGCCTCTCCGATGTCCAGATCTCTCTCTCTGTACTGTGACAACCACAATCAAACAAAAACAATTATACTTTCCAATCTGGGATTTATTTAAATCAATTGTGGGTAAATGCACATATATTTCTGAAGAGAAGGAGTTGCTGATGGAAAACAACGATAATGTAAACAAACCCTTTACAGCTTCAACATATATTTAAAACTCATGTTTAGTATATTATCAATTAATCATTGTATCAATAGTTCAATCAACTCATTTAAAAGTTAAACAAATGTCTTAAATCCAAAATAGTAAATACATGTATTCTTTTAAAGTGACATTGGTTTTATGTTAGAAAATATATTTAAGAAAAATAAATAACTGAAATATGCTCTTTGCATAAGTAGTCAACCCCTTTATTATGTATGGTGCACTTTTGGATCAATAAGGACGAAGTGGAAGCTGCATCACACCACCCAGGCTCTGCCCTAGACAAGGCAGTGGAAGCTGCATCACACCACCCAGGCTCTGCCCTAGACAAGGCAGTGGAAGCTGCATCACACCACCCAGGCTCTGCCCTAGACAAGGCAGTGGAAGCTGCATCACACCACCCAGGCTCTGCCCTAGACAAGGCAGTGGAAGCTGCATCACACCACCCAGGCTCTGCCCTAGACAAGGCAGTGGAAGCTGCATCACACCACCCAGGCTCTGCCCTAGACAAGGCAGTGGAAGCTGCATCACAACACCCAGGCTCTGCCCTAGACAAGGCAGTGGAAGTTGCATCACACCACCCAGGCTCTGCCCTAGACAAGGCAGTGGAAGCTGCATCACACCACCCAGGCTCTGCCCTAGACAAGGCAGTGTGCTCTTTAGTCTTAATTTTCACACCTTTCCTTCAGATTCACAGTCTGTTAAATGATCATTAAACATTGTTGTTTTTTTATCCAGAAAATGTGAGTTAATGAAATGTTTCACAGGTAGAGGCCAATGGTAAGCCAAGTGTGTCCTTGTTAGGGCATTATGTTTAATCTGTGTTAACTGGGAGCTTACAGAGCAAAGGGCTTGAATACTTAGGCAAACAGCATATTTCAGTTATTACTTTTCTAAAATATATGTTCTAACATAAAATCAATGTCACTTTAAAATAATACATTTCAAGGGTCATTCTTTATAAAATATTACACAGAATAATATTTCAGTGTATCATTTGTAAGTATTGGTCTCCACAAAGTTTTCTGCCTCAGTGTTGATGATGGCAATTTGCATATACTCCAGAATGTCATGAAGTGTGATCAGATGAATTGCAATTAATTGCAAAGTCCCTCTTTGCCATGAAAAAACATGGTTACCTGCAAGGAAACACATGCCTTCATCATTGCTTTGCACAAAAAGGGCTTCACAGGCAAGGATATTGCTGCTAGTAAGATTGCACCTAAATCAACCATTTATCGGATCATCAAGAACTTCAAGGAGAGAGGTTCAATTGTTGTGAAGAAGGCGCCAGGGCACCCAAGAAAGTCCAGCAAGCGCCAGGACCGTCTCCTAAAGTTGATTCAGCTGCGGAATCGGGGCACCACCAGTGCAGAACTTGCTCAGGAATGGCAGCAGGCAGGTGTGAGTGCATCTGCACACACAGTGAGGCGAAGACTTTTGGAGGATGGCCTGGTGTCAAGAAGGGCAGCAAAGAAGCCACTTCTCTTCAGGAAAAACATCAGGGACAGACTGATATTCTGCAAAAGGCACAGGGATTGGACTGCTGAGGACTGGGGTAGAGTCATTTTCTCTGATCAATCCCCTTTCCGATTGTTTGGGCCATCCAGACAAGGTGACCGCTACCATCAGTCCTGTGCCATGCCAACAGAAAAGCATCCTCAGACCATTCATGTGTGGGGTTGCTTCTCAGCCAAGGGAGTGGGCTCACTCACAATTTTGCCTAAGAACACAGCCATGAATAAAGAATGGTACCAACACATCCTCAGAGAGCAACTTCTCCCAACCATCCAAGAACAGTTTGGTGACAACCAATGCCTTTTCCAGCATGATGGAGCACCTTGCCAAAAGTGGTAAAAGTGGCAAAAGTGATAACTAAGTGGCTCGGGGAACAAAACATCGACATTTTGGGTCCATGGCCAGGAAACTCCCCAGACCTTAATCCCATTGAGAACTTGTGGTCGATCCTCAAGAGGCGGGTGGACAAACAAAAACCCACACTTTCTGACAAACTCCAAGCATTGATTATGCAAGAATGGCCTGCCATCAGTCAGGATATGGCCCAGAAGTTAATTGACAGCATGCCAGGGCGGATTGCAGAGATCTTGAAAAAGAAGGGTCAACACTGCAAATATTGACTCTTTGCATAAAATGAATGTCATTGTCAATGAAAACTTTTGACACTTATGGAATACTTGTAATTATACTTCAGTTACCAAAGTAACTACTGACATAAAGATCTAAGAACACTGAAGCAGCAGACTTTGTGGAGACCAATACTTGTGTCATTCTCAAAACATTTGACCACGACTGTAGTGTTGTGGTGAAACACCAATGCAGAGTCTGTGAAAAGCAGACTCTTGGCGGCTTCCTGACTGCTTGTTCACTCGCTCACCTGGCTGCCCTACATTTTCCCTGGCTCATATACTTTTGTATATACATCTATGGAGAGACATACATTTATTTAGGGTATGCAGGTAGCCCAGTGGTTAGAGTTTTGGGCCCGTAACCGAAAGGTTGCTGGATCGAATCCCCGAGCTGACTGTCGTTCTGCCCCTGAACAAGGCAGTTAACCCACTGTTCCTAGGCCGTCATTGAAAATAAGAATTTGTTCTTAACTGACTTGCCTAGTAAAATAAAGGTACAATTAAAAATAAATGCATGCATGTAGCGTTGGCCACTTCAAGTGAATCATGAGAGACTGCAATGTTAATTGATTGATATTTCAGTCATATTTTGCTAGTCTCTTAGCTAGCTTGTCAAGAACAATGTTTGTGTTGCTGCATAGTTAGCAAGCTCTCCATCTAACTTATCCTAGCAAAAGCCTTGAGATGTCAGCTAGCTAACTCTGTAGCTAATGCTGCATCGCTAACAAAGAGACAAGACAACAGCAAATGTCTAGGATGACACATGGCATAGCTTGTCCATGTTACAATAATTAGCTAAAATATTTGTGTGTGTATTTCGCAAGCTTACAACTCGTGACTGAATGCTGCCTTCTGCCGAGCTGCGGTGCCTCTGTGTCTCCGAGACTCGTGTAACGGGGGATCTGGGCCTGTTCCTGGGAAAGCAATATATCCTTCACGTCGGGCTCGTTGAACTCGTTGAATGAAAAAGAAGCTTCCAGCTCGTGGTGGTGAGTAATCAATGTTCTGAAGTTGTTTTCGGTCATAAGAAACGGTAGCAGCAACATTATGTACAAAATAAGTACAAATAATAAGTTACAAACAACGCAAAAAAGCATAATTGTTCAGGAGCACGTAAAAAGTCAGCCATCTTCTTCGGTGCCGCCAGCCATCTTCAGCTCGCCTAAAGGAATAATGTGTCACGCAATTTACTAACTTTTCAAGCAAACGAAGACTACGAAATTCGGCTCAGACTTAGGTGTCTGTTAGTGGGGAGAGAGTACTCGGCTCCCTAGATGTTGCAAGTTTTGGGTATTGATTTTTTTGTCTGCTAAAAGCTAACTACATTCTGCTCTGCAATGCCTCCTTACTTGGGTAGGATTAAGAGTATGTGACCAGTCGTAAGAGTAAATTCAAAAAGGCTAACCAGCCGAGTTTGAACCTCCAACCGTGCCCTAGGGTTTATGGTTTTACGTGTCAACTTGTAGTCTTGGAAGGACCCTGCTTCATTCTCCAAGTAGAATTTGTTTGAACCTGTAGGCTGTGTTGGTTTGGTCTGTCTCTCCCATTTAGTTAGTAAAATTGTAGAATTGTTAGTGATTGCTACCCGTTTAAAGTGGGTGCAGGTCCATCCACTTCTTTTGTTCTCTGCAGATTACAACTTAATAGGAGGGGGAGTGGCTACACTTGTGCTAGGCAATTAGCTTAGTGTTATTAGCACAGCCTCCTTGTTCAGCGGCAGCTGTTTGCGGCAGACGTCCCCGAAACGAAGACAGTTCTGCCGAGTTGTTCTGCGGGAGGAAGTTAAGTGAGGGAGGCCCCGCTCTCTCGCTTGCCCATATGTTTAGTTCATTTTATTCTGATCTCTTTTGCATTATTGTAGCCTTTTCTGTAGCCTGTCAACTATGTGTCTGTCTATCCCTGTTCTCTCCTCTCTGTACAGGCCATACAAACGCTTCACACCGCATGGCTGCAACCACTCTAATCTGGTGGTCCCTGCGCACTACGACCCACGTGGAGTTTCAGGTCTCCGGCAGCCTTTGGAACTGCCGTTCTGTGGCCAACAAGGCAGAGTTAATCTCAGCCTATGCTGCCCTCCAGTCCCTTGACTTCTTGGCGCTGACGGAAACATGGATTACCACAGAAAACACTGCTACTCCTACTGCTCTTTCCTCATTTGATCATGTATTCTTGCATACCCCGAGAGCATCTGGTCAGCGTTGCGGTGGCACAGGAATTCTCTCTTTTCCCCCTGACCCATCTGTCTATCTCCTCATTTAAATTCCATGCTGTCACAGTCACTAGCCCATTCAAACTTAACATCCTTGTCATTTATCGCCCTCCAGGTTCCCTTGGAGAGTTCATCAATGAGCTTGATAAGTTCATTTTCTGATGATGGCTCACCCCTCACTGTTATGGGTGACTTTAACCTCACAACGTCTGCCTTTGACTCATTTCTCTCATTTTGCCTCCTTCTTTCCACTACTTTCCTCTTTTGACCTCACCCTCTCACCGTCCCCCCTACTCACAAGGCAGGCAATACGCTTGACATCATCTTTATTAGATGCTGTTCTTCTACTGATCACACTGCAACTCCCCTCCAAGTCTCCGACCACTACTTTCTTTCTCGCTCTCCTCCAACACTACTCATTCTGCCCCTATTCAGATGGTAATGCGCCGTCGCAACCTTCGCTCTCTCTCTCCCGCTACTCTCTCCTCTTCCATTCTATCATCTCTTCCCTCTGCTAAATCCTTCTCCCTCTTGTCTCCTGATTCTGTCTCCTCGACCCTCCTCTCCTCCCTTTCTGCATCTTTTGACTCTCTATGTCCCCTATCCTCCCGGGTGGCTCGGTCCTCCCCTCCTGCTCCGTGTCTAGATGAGCTCACAGAACAGGGCTCCGGGCAGCCCAGCGGAAATGGAGGAAAACTAAACTCCCTGTGGACCGGTCATCTTTTCACTCTCTCCACTCAAAAATTTCTTCCTCTGTTTCTGCTGCTTAAGCCACTTTCTACCACTTTAAATTTCAAGCCTCTGCCTCTAACCCTAGGAAGCTCTTTGCCACCTTCTCCTCCCTGCTGAATCCTCCTCCTCCTCCCCCTCCCTCCTCCCTCTCTGTGGATGACTTCGTCAACCATTTTGAAAAGAAGGTTGACGACATCCAATCCTCATTTACTAAGCCTATTGACACCACTGGTCCTGCTCACACTGCCTTACCCTATGCTTGCGTGCGGCCGCCCAACAACCTGCCCGCTTGACCCTATCCCCTCCTCTCTTTTCCAGACCATTTCCGGAGACCTTCTCCCTTACCTCACCTTGCTCATCAACTCATCCTTGACCGCTGGCTGTGTCCCTTCCGTCTTCAAGAGGGCGAAAGTTGCACCCCTCCTCAAAAAACCTACACTCGATCCCTCCGATGTCAACAACTACAGACCAGTATCCCTTCTTTCTTGTCTCTCAAACTCTTCAGCGTGCCGTCTCTAACCAAGTCTCCTGCTATCTCTCTCAGAATGACCTAACCAGTCAGGTTTCAAGACTGGTCATTCAACTGAGACTGCTCTTCTCTGTGTCACAGAGGCTCTCCTTACTGCCAAATCTAACTCTCTCTCCTCTGCTCTTATCCTTCTAGACCTATCTGCTGCCTTTGATACTGTGAACCATCAGATCCTCCTCTCCACCCACTCCGAGTTGGGCATCTCCGGCGTTGCACACTCTTGGATTGCGTCCTACCTGACAGGTCGCTCCTATCAGGTGGCGTGGTGAGAATCTGTCTCCGCATCACGTGCTCTCACCACTGGTGTCCCCCAGGGCTCAGTTCTATTCTCTCTATACACCAAGTCAGTTGGCTCTGTCATATCCTCACATGGTCTCTCCTATCATTGCTATGCAGACGACACTCAACCTCTTTACCTCCAGGCTCTGATCAGACCCTACAACCAAAGGAGGACACTACATTCATCCACCTCTGGCCTGCTAGTCCCACTACCTCTATGGAAGCACAGTTCGGGCTCATCCCAGTCAAAGCTATTCGCTGCTTTGGCACCCCAATTGTGGAACAAGCTCCCCCATGAAGCCAGGACAGCGGAGTCACTGATCACCTTCCGGAGACACTTGAAACCCTACCTCTTTAAGGAATACCTGGAAAAGTATCTGGTGTGGTCTTTATGCACTTATAAGGATAGGACCAAGGATATCCAAGTTTGTGACCAGCTTTTTGTCTGCTTTCTAAGCAGAGTCTTTCTCATTGGATTGTGGAGGCAGCAAATGACAAGGGTTGCCTAGCAGTGTGCATGCTCACTCTACTAGGGGTGTGGCGGCTTCTTGGGCATTGTTCAGGGGCATGACGATTGGTGATATACTGTATGTGCTGCAGCAAATTGGGGTTCCCCACATACCTTTGGGGTTTTATCACATAGATGTAACTGCTCCCAGTGTTGTTCATAGTGTTCTTATGGCTGGGTCTGGGAGTGGGTGTTAGGCAACGCGCAGGTTGCGCATTTATCCGGGTTACCACAGTTCCCTGCGGGTTTGAGCCGTGGCAATCACGCGAGTACACAGTTTGGCGAGTACCTTTCTTGTTTCAGCATGACAATGCCCCCGTGCACAAAGCAAGGTCCCTACAGAAATGGTTTGTCTAGATCTGTGTGTAAGAACTTGACTGGCCTGCACAGAGCCCTGACCTCAACCCCATCGAACACCTTTGGGATGAATTGGAACGCTGACTGCGAGCCAGGCCTAATCGCCCAACATCAATGGCCGACTTCACTGCTGCGGAGACTTGCTTCCATTCAGCCACAAGAGCATACATTTACCAACATCTAATGCTCTTGGGGCTGAATGGAAGTAAGTCCCCGCAGCAATGTTCCAACATCTAGTGAAGCAAAGTGGGGACCAACTCCGTATTAATGACAATGATTTTGGAATGAGACATCCACATACTTTTGATCATGTAGTGTATTTGGGCTGCAGTGGCAGCGTGTCAGTGTGCATAGCCAAGTAGCAGCAGGTTCTGGTTCTCCTATATAGGGTTCTGACAGTTCAAGCTTCTTAGCCAAGTATTTGTGAAAAAGGTGTCTCCTGGTCCTCAAACTCGTGATTGTATTTCCCCCATAGTATGTTATACATAGTGAAATGTAATGTACAGTTATGAAGTTAACTACTGTTCCCTGATGAAGGGAACGAGGTATAACATATTTTGAATGTGAGCCCCGTTATAATAGCCAGGAAGGCGGGGCATCCTAGGGCGGGCTCGGCATCCATTGGACCGTTGGGTGTGACTTCAGTTTTCATGTGAATATGATTGGTCTTTGACTCCCATAGTATGTTATACCTCGTTCCCTCCTTCAGGAGTTAAGAGACACCCACATCAAAGCTCGTTCTAGGTCGCATTTCCTAATGAGGATAATTGTAACTGTTCAGCACTCCTTTATGTACAAATTGTGAACCAATATTGCATTTTAAACACGTGTTATATTACATTAAGTTAACTTTAACATAGACCACATTGGGAATTCAATAAATCAGATTTGTCTTATGAATTAAGATGTGCTGAAGTGCCACATTTCTGCATTTTGTCCCTCCGTGCACCCTCTGACTTCTTGGAAGATTTGAACACACTTAACCCCAACATTTCTCAAAGTTTTCACCATCATAGTCATTTTAAAGGTCAATCCTGTTACGTGAACTGAACTTTTTTACATCTAATAGTCAAATCATAGTGTAAAAGCAGTTGTGCTGGTTCTACTCTTTTTGGCCATTTTCTGGTGTTTTGTGGCGGAAAACTGAGCAGGTCGAGCATAACACGTCAACCCTGTTACCCATAGACAGTCAACCCTGTTACCCATAGACAGTCAACCTTGTTACCCATAGACAGACAGGCTAGAAATGTTTTAATTTAACTGTTTTTGTGAAGCTTCAATTTCCCCTGTCATGAAGGGATTTATGGCTAATTTAAGATGAAAATGTCAACCCTGTCACTGTCAAACCTGTTACGGTCAACCCTGTTACTTTATTT
This sequence comes from Thymallus thymallus, assembly GCA_023634145.1. NCBI lineage: Eukaryota > Metazoa > Chordata > Actinopteri > Salmoniformes > Salmonidae > Thymallus > Thymallus thymallus. Next base: position 32,812,696 of record CM042406.1, on the reverse strand, counting down.
GGCACTTAATAGAGACTTTCTATAGTCACTTTCTATTTAGTTTTGAGATGGGAAAATGTGTTTTTTATTAAGTTGAAAATGTCCTATTTATGACTGAATGTAAACATTTGGTGAAATCATGTATTTTTTACCAAGTTACACCAAATTTGTGGAATGACCCAAATACTAATGACATTTTTTCCCAATAATGAGAGATGGACACTATCATTGACTTCTGAACATGAGGAAAGCATAATGCTGAGCAGGCCATTTGCATGCGGTATGCACTCCTCGAGATTGAGTGAGGGCTTGGAAAGATACGGTGTCAATATTAGGACACTATGCCTGTCCTAATATGGGCACCGTACAGAGAGAGGCACGGTTTATGGCTTGGTTAGTACCAAGATCAGGGTATTCTGGGTATTCTCAAAGCACTGACAGTTGGCCATCTCTATTACTAAACGTTATTAATGTTTACTTTTACTCAAAACCTATTGGGCCTCTCTGCCTCTAACTTACGCTCGACCACTTTTGTTGTTTTGCCATTTTATCATTATGAATTTTTTATTATTTCCACTTAGGCAGCGTAATGTATCTCCCCAGCACTTTAAGGTTTATAAAATACAATAAATGTCTTGGCTAATGTGTTCCTCTGGGTTGTGGTTCTCTGCCATAATGTCTCAAAGGGCAGAGGATATTGTCTGGACAGAGATGGAAGCACCGTAGAATGTGAGGCTTTCAGCTGGACAACATGCCACACGGCCCTAAAAGCATTGTCATCAGAAACGAGTGTCTTCCTAGAATCAATATTTGAAATATAAGGTTATCCGCTATTCAGGAAATTAGGGCTGCTCAATTTCTGGGATACTTGTAAGCTGTATTCAATGTGAAGAAAGTTTTGTAATTGAATAGTGTCATGTGAATTATAGCTTGGCTTTCAAAGATTGTATGTCTAGTTGAGAATTGGACAAGGACCAAATCCATCACTCATGCGCAGCAGATTCATATGTACGTATATTGTGCATATGAATAATTAGATGTATATTATTTATAATTATCCATTATTTGATGGATTCAGACATCTACAGGTAATACAGTTATTGTCCTAGTCATGGAATATAGTTCCATTTTTAAAACACTGCATTGATTGATTTTGGAATATAGACCAAAGTAAACTGCATTATCACTAGTGAGAGTGGAGATATTGCATCTCTCAGTTTCAAAGAAGATTTGAGCAAGAGATGGATTATTATCATCCACATCCATATTCATACTAAATGTACACAACCTGTGGCTTTTACAGAGAAATTCCTATCTTATACAAACTTCCAATCAATCAATTAAATGAGTTTGGACCTTACGTCGCCAGCTATCTTATTGTGTAAATTGTTTTATAGAAAATGTCACATTACAGCTATATTCAATTACTGTCTGGAGAACAGGAGGTGGGTGGTCAAATCCAATATTTTACTTCTGGCAAACCTGCAGGGCTGATTGGTATTCCCCTTGTCATGTTCTTGAGAAAATGATCATGATTGGATACTGAATGAAAGCAGGCGTATTGGCTGATATTGTTACTAAGTGACCCAGGAATAGGTGATTGATAACCCACCACATGGGCTGTGTTTAGCGGGGTAACCATAGATAAATAACCTGATCTAACTCCAAATCATGACATTTGCTTGTCAAAATTATTACTTAAAGGACGCAAGAAACTCAAAGGGTTAAGGTTAAGCAATACCCCTGTGTAGTTAAGGTCAGGGTATTGGTTAAGGTTAGGCATTAACCCCTATGTGGTTAAGGTCAGGTTATGGGTTAAGGTTAGGCATTAACTTGTGTGGTTAAGGTCAGGGTATGGGTTAAGGTTAGGCATTAACCCCTATGTGGTTAAGGTCAGGTTATGGGTTAAGGTTAGGCATTAACTTGTGTGGTTAAGGTCAGGTTATGGGTTAAGGTTAGGCATTAACTTGTGTGGTTAAGGTCAGGTTATGGGTTATGGTTAGGCATTAACTTGTGTGGTTAAGGTCAGGTTATGGGTTAAGGTTAGGCATTAACTTGTGTGGTTAAGATCAGGGTATGGGTTAAGATTAGGCATTAACTTGTGTGGTTAAGGTCAGGGTATGGGTTAAGGTTAGGCATTAACTTGTGTTGTTAAGGTCAGGGTATGGGTTAAGGTTAGGAAATAACTTGTGTGGTTAAGGTCAGGGTATGGGTTAAGGTTAGTTTGTCGGTTAAGCGAGCAGGTGAAAGAAGCCATGGAGACCAGTCCCAAATGTGACTGTGGGCTTTGTCCCACTCAGAACGTTGGGTGAATAGACCCAAAACATTGGGCGAATAGACTGACATTTTAAACTTGCCCACCAATGTCTTGTACTATTTAATGGAAACACGCCATGCTTGCGAGCCGGCTCTCAGACGAGAGACGAGAGCAGACGCACCAGATGCAGCCCGAACCAGAGCAGTCCATGGAGAGTGGTGGTGGTACCCAGCCGAATCCAACGTAGAGTGGTGGTGGTACCCAGCCGAATCCAACGTAGAGTGGTGGTGGTACCCAGCCGAATCCAACGTAGAGTGGTGGGATGCCGGCGAGCGAGTGTCAGCAATCGGAGATGCTGCGAGTCAGTAGTCTACTGGGGTGGTGCCAGATAGCAGTGAGGAAGGTAACGGGACGCCAGCAAACTACTACTACTACTACAATTCCTACTACTACTACTGCTATGAGACCTACTACGACACCTACTAATACTACTACTACTACTTCGAGACCTACTACGACACCTACTAATACTACTACTACTACTACGAGACCTACTATGACACCTACTACTACTACTACTACTACTACGAGACCTACTATGACACCTACTACTACTACTACTACTACTACTACGAGACCTACTATGACACCTACTACTACTACTACTACTACTACTACTACTATATCTATGCTGTATCTATCAGTGGAGGCTGCTGAGGAGAGGACAGCTCATAATAATGGCTGGAACGAAGGGAATGGAATGCTATTAAACACATAGAAACCATGTGTACGATACCATTACACTTATTCCGCTCCAGCCATTACCACGAGCCTGTGACCCCAACCTCATGTGGTATATACGGCAACATTAAAAAATATATTGCACATGGAAACCAAACAAGGGTGGTCTATTGTTATAGGTAGGATGGGCTGAGAGTGGCTGATAGCTGGGTTTAAAGCGCTTATGCTTGTCCCAACCAAGCACCCAAGCTAACTGGCTAAAGTTGGCTAGCTACTTCCAGACACAAATGAGAGAATACCTCACTCTGAACATTTTACTCGCAGTAGCAGAGCTGGTTAGGCTGTTTACATATTATCTAGAGTGTTCTTGACTAACTATAACTTTTTTTGCCTACGTTTACTGACACCGGTCAAATGAGTAAATTCATCATTTGTTCTGCTCTTTTAGTGAATTTGCGAACGCAAGAGATATGCTAACTGTATAACAGTCATTCAAGTTTTTGCTAGCTAACCAAATGACACCTGCATCCCTAGCTGTGTATAGCCACTGAAAAACGATATGAGGGGGAAAAGTCAGTCACTCACCCACACCTCCAATGGCATGACATGACATCCTCCTCGCGGCTAGCTAGGCTCCGTGTTTTTAGCTTGCTAAAAGATATGTTTGCATATTAGCCACGTTTTGACTGACTTGCGATCATTTCCCTTGCTAGTTTGATTGTATTGACATTCCCATTTACATTCGTCCGTTTTTGTCCAGAATATTGTGGCATTGAATCTGAAACAGTGCATCTCGAATGGAGGCAGTAAACAATGTACCAGACCAGCTGTGATTTACAACCTGATAACAATATTTTTTGGACTACCAAGAAATGTATTGGTGAATTATATTAATCATGCATTGAACTGCATCCATCTATTCTACCAACAATGGCTTAGAGTCAAATCAAAACTATTTTTAAAACCTCTTATAAAGTTGGTTTTGTAGCATAAACTGGGAATTTAATATGAAAGTTGGCATCCTATGACGTCACTGGGCTCTTCAGTACGGGCCATTCTACTGCAATAGAGGTTGCATGGCTTTGTGTTCAATTTTATACACCTTTCAGCAACGGGGTGTGGCTGAAATAGCCTAATCCACCAATTTGAAGGTGCGTCCACATACTTTTGGCCATGTAGAGTACTCACCACTGCATTTAACTCAGAAACAAGTTTGGAATAATGCAGAAGGCAATTCCTGCCCTCTGGACATAGAAAAAAGAGACATTGTATAATAAATGTCACCAGGTATGGTGAACAATACATTATGTTTTGGCAACCTCTATGCACTTTCCAAACGGGACCCGAGGTGTGAGCGATAAATAATCCTTGTCCACCTGGCTGAAGGCTCTCCACTAAGGCCATAGTTCAGTCTCCGTCTTGCTAAGTTGCTGCCTTGTCAGCATTCCTCCAGGGCCATCACGGTCACATGCTGACATATTGAGGAGCGATCTCCCTGGTTAAGAGGCTCGCTATATGACAGTAACATGACAACATTTATCAGACAGCCTCTGAATGAGGAAATATCTCACTCGGTCCAGGAAAGGTTTACCAACTATTATATACACTGAGTGCACAAAACATTAAGAACACCTGCTCTTTCCATGACATAGACTGATCAGGTGAAAGCTATGATCCCTTATTGATGTCAAATCAGTGTAGATGAAGGGGAGGAGAACTGTTTTGTTTGCCCAGATGCTTTCTCCAGTAAGATACATTCAGCCTCTTGCAAAAAAGTCAGTTAAGAACAAATTCTTATTTACAATGACGGCCTACACCGGCCAAACTCGGACGACCCTAGGCCAATTGTGCGCCGCCCTATGGGCCTCCCATTCACGGCCGCTTGTGATACAGCCTGGATACGAACCACGGTGTCTGTAGTGACACCTCGAGCACTGAGATGCAGTGCCTTAGACCGCTGCGGCACTTGTATGAAAACACAGAGCGATTACTTTTGGGGAAGCATGGCATCCATGAATAAATGCCACTGTGCAGAGTAGTGATGTGCGGGTTGACTCCTAGCCCACAGTCTTGCGGTGATATCCAAGCAGCGGGCGGGTTTAGGGACATTACATATTGTGTGGATGAAGGGCAGGTGGGTGATGGGTTGAAAAAAGATAAATTAATTCCTTAAAAAATCCATGAATGTAGCGTTATTAAAATCTATATTTTTGTTTCTCCATGAAGTAATCCTACAAGGTGTACGCCGCCATCTTGTCTATTTCAAGTCTTCACTTATTGATCGAGACAGGTGTCTGTCATCATGATCTGAGGCGCTTTGGGGTGGACACCCGCCTGTCCCGATCAATGAGAGAAGACTTGAAATAGACAAGATGGCGGCGTGCACTTTGTTGGATTACTTCATGGAGCAAATAACATTTTTATTGTAGCCCTTTCCTGCAGTCAAATGAGCTAGTGGCCTCATGGGTTTAATGTTATGAATCTTTTTCATAATTAATCAACATTATTTTAAGAAACCCGCCAAAAAATCTGCCGTTTCTACGTCAAACAGTTTTGTTATATTTCAGTCTTCTGTGTTGTGTATATTGGGGTAATATTGGGATGGAAACTCATAATGTAATACATTTCAACTATATATCTGACATGGTACAGGTGTCTTTTTTTAAGCCCATAACCATGTGTGTGAAGTGTATACTTGTATTTATTTGTTTTAAGTCTACAAATAAACACTGTGTGACCCTGATTTAGGAAAAGAAACCCTAGTCTCAGTATGACTTCCCTGTGAAAATAAAGGTTTGATAATAATAATAATAATTAACACAGCCAGACACAGAACACCACACAGGCATAATGACATGAAAAAGTGAAAAACAAACATTTAAAAAAGATTATTGCCAAGTGAAGTTCTGAGATTACTTCGAAGTAAACAATTATCCAAGTTTTTTGGGGCAACTACCTAGTGGAGAGGTAGTTGCATTCGCTATGAATGCTGGACTTTGTGGTTCACTATGAGCAGCCGAATACACAGGCAGTCTAAACCTCCTGATTCTACCGGTTAAATGAAATGAAAATGCGCTCGTTCTAGCTTGTGGTTTGGATCATTTTGATGTTTATGATAAAAACTTAATGTTTTTAATATAGTAATGACTATATGCCGTGGAACCACACCCTCATACGGTCATTTTGACCCTTTAATTAATCATATCACAAATCAACTTTTACCAGTTGAAAGTAGACAAATATTATTGTGTATTAGAATTTCAGAAATATTGTATTAAAATATGTAAATTAGGTGATTAAATATGCACATATTTGCATATCGTGCCAAAAACCCTGAATGAAGTCAGTCTAAATATTTTGGTTTAATTTTGTTAATACTTTCCAGGACCGGACTTGTCCAGATTGTGGATAAATACTTTCTAGCTATAAAATACACGTAAAATGCCTTTTTGGCAATCTGCAATAGAAAATGTACAACATATCAACAATTCCTTCTGGTCTGGAGAATATATCTAAGGATAAACACAACATTTGGTGAATGCAGATGCTTCTGAAGCTGAGGAAAATGAGTTGGCGTCTGGGAAGAGTCTGACTGAATGTAGACTGCAGAATGCCAAATCACCATCTATTCAAAGTAAGTTACTAAATATAGTCCTGTTTAACGTTCTCTTTGGAATGGGCTTTTAAATGGTGTAATATAATGTAGTGAGATTTGAAATAATTTAATTTTAATACTAATATTAATGGACCAAAATACCAACAAATCTCGAAATTGATAGAGACAAACATGTAATTTCAGCCCGTGGTGCCTGGGCTAAAGAAGACCGATTCCCCAAATTAGCCTCATAGCCACGTTGGTGTTCCTGATGACCTCGACAAAACTAAAATAACAAAACTAAAAAGGCTAACCTGAAAAAGGAAGTGAGATGAGATCAGCAGTCTGTAAAATAGACTGACTCCAGAGAGTTTCTCAGTTGAGGTGAGCAGCTGCATTAAAAATGTAATGGCCAAAACTTCTCCTGTCTCAGAATATTTTTGGGTCACTTATAGCTGTGTCAAGAGAAATTAGAATTTAATGTTTTAACACCATTGATTCCTTGCCAAGGTTTTTTAGGGAAAAACATCATGGAACTTACTGTAAATTGAGCTGGGTCTGTTTTCTAATAAGGGGTTCTAGCATGTCAACAGGAGGAGGCCTAACCAATGCCCGATTCAATTCAACTTTACACTGAATAGGTGGAAGGAGACCTTTTAGTTTTAACTGGTTAGCTGGAATTCAATCAAACCTGTACTACAGGTCAATACCAAACAGGAGCTGAACTGCAAAGTAATTTTATAGTCAATAACTGCAATACACATACCTTCACATGCAAATGCAGCCTTTTTCTTCAATAATATTAATTTTGTGGTGTAACGTTCTCTAAAGGCAACCCTAAATAAAAAAGCAACTACACTGAACAAAAATATAAATGTAACATGTAATGCAATTAGTAAAATCAGTCACACTACGTAATGCTACCAAATAAACCACAATTCATTCATAATACTGTGAATATATAGTTTCACAGACATATTGTTGCATTTTTTTTCTGGTTTGTGTGAAATGGTTAAGAATAATATAAAACCAGTCTGCACACCACCAAGGTGAACTGGTTTAGTCTTGACTCTTGGTTGACAGTGTTGGGTGATGGGTAATGTATTGATGCTCCAGTGACAAATCATCACAAATGGATAAGAAAAGATCTAAGCCAATCAGGAGCCCAGTTTAGGAAAAAGAGGAAAGAAGAAGAGGAGAAACGTGTGAAAGATAAAGGTATGCAGTGATGTCATCTCTTTATGAGTATAATATTATAACTTTCATTGAGGTGACGTCATAAAGGTTTTCTGTGATTGTATTGACTAGGTCCTGAGCTCAGTAAGGGGAATTTCCAATGCTGTAGGCTAACTTAAAAGGCGTCTATATTATGCTGATATTTTGTATCTTTTCTGATATATTCAGTCTTTTGGAGTGTCTTATACCTAGAATAAGCCAAGGAGGTTGTATGGTTCATTTGGTTCCTATTCTGAAAGTTTGGTAAATTGTGCATAATGACATGTATATTTAATTGTGCAACAAATGTATTTAGGGTGTCAGACTCATCTATACTGTATTTCAATGCAAATTCAGGGGCACTTCTAAAATATTTTGGAGCCCCCTCTGGCACTGGCCAGGATGAGGAGCCATCTACCTCCTCAGCCACACAGGTGTCTTCACAAATGTTGTCTGAGTCTGAGGAAGAGGATGAAGACGTATTTGCTTCAACTTCTCCCCAGCAGGATTCTTCAGGTGTGTGTGTGTGTGTGTGTGTGTGTGTGTGTGTGTGTGTGTGTGTGTGTGTGTGTGTGTGTGTGTGTGTGTGTGTGTGGGTACACACACATGTGTTTATGTGTGCATCCCCTGCATAACATAAACAAAAACAATAATTTCCCTTATAGCTGTGCAAAAGTTCTTCCTCAGAGTGATCAATAAAGCAAAAGGAAATGGCAGTGATTTGGGAAACTCTCAACAAACTAACAGAGAGGAGCTGAAAAGTCCCCAAAACATCCTGAATTAAAGGTTAATGGGGTTCTAATTCAAGACTCCAATTTTCTATCCACCACCTTTAACTAACAAAGATTTTCAACCAAGACCACGGTTCTCACTCCCATGGACAATAATAAACCAATATTCTGAACTCCTGAAATCTCTGGTCAGTATTATTAGCTTCTTCAGGAGCTCTAGAACAAAATATATATTTGCTCTAGACACCGTATTCATGAAGAGAAGCAATTATTCTCTGATTGCCCCTACTGTTAATCTAGTTAATCAGTCCATCAAATAGTCTGCTGCAGTGATACCTGTTTTAAAATCTGGTGACCCAACACTGGTGGAAAATTACCGACCTATAAGCATTCTTCCAGTGCTATCAAAAGTATCTGAAAGATGGGTGGCTGATCATCTGACTGATCACCTCAATCAGGGCAACTCCACACATCAAATGCAAATTGGAATCAGAACTATTCTACCGAAACAGATAATTGCTATTTTTCTGTAGTGCATTAAATCTAATCTGGACATAGGTGGTGAAGTCGGCGCAGTCTTTTTGGATGTTAAAAAGGCCTTTGATACTGTGAAACATGAGGTCCTCCTATCCAAACTATCCTCCCGTAATGTATCCACTGAAGCTATTAGTTAGATGTACTCCTATCTGACAAACAGAAGTCAAAGGGTTTGTCTGGAGGACACTCAGTCAGATTTTGGTGATCGTGTGCCCCACTGTAGCCACTTTTAGAACCCGGTGGGGTCGTCTGCTGCAATAGCCCATCAGTGACAAGGACAGACGAGTTGTGCATTCCAAGATGCCGTTTTGCACACCACTGTCGTACTGCGCCATTATTTGCCTGTTAGCCTGTTAGCTTGCACGATTCTTGACATTCTCCTTCAACCTCTCATCAACAAGCTGTTTTTTGTTTGTCTCACCAGTCTTGGTAAACCCTAGATACTGTCACGTGTAAAATTCAAAGTCGCTTAGGTCACTCGTTTTGCCCATTCTAACGTTCAATTGAACAGTAACTGAATGCCTCGATGCCCTTCTGCCTGCTTTATATAGCAAGCCAGGACCACGTGACTCACTGTCTGTAGGAGCGAACCATTTTCGTGAACGGGGTGGTGTACCTAATAAACTGGCCACTGAGTGTATTTCACCCTGATATATTTCTCCACATTTTTATTAATTTGATTATGAATACTCTAGCCTCAGCATGAAATGTCCCAAGAACAATGAGAATACTAAAGCAAGCTACAAAGCAAGTGAACTAAACCCATGTCACATCACTCAGTCCTCTGGTGGGTTTTGACGTTTGACATTTTAGAATCGTTTTGATGGGGGGTCATCCGTAAAATCTGCTGACAATTTGTTAAAAGCATCATAGAGATGGGGATGTGAGTCATGTGGATGGATAGACCTCATCACTCATAAAATATCAGGAGCTTAAGTCCTAACTGAGATCAAAACAGTGGTGCGCCCCCCATTTCTGTCCATTTAAAGGAACCCTTTTGGCTCAAGAGCATCCGCTATAACGATACAAGGCGAGACCCAGATGAAGACACAGGAGGAGTTATTATAAAGAAGAGAATAGGCAAGGGGCAGGTCAGGGACAGGAAACAGTTTAATAACCAGGGCTGAGTCCGAACAGTACAGGAGGGCATGCAGGCTCAAGGTCAGGGCAGGAAGAATGGTCAGGCAGGCGGGCTCAGTGTCAGGACAGGCAAGGGTCAGAACCAGGAGGACTAAGAAAAACAAGGACTGGGAAAATTAGGAGCTGAGAGACAAAAAGGTTGACTGGGCTAAGAAGACGAACTGGCACAGAGAGACAGAGAACGCAGGTATAAATACACAGGGGGTGATGAGGGACACCCGGGGGGGGGGGGGGGGGGGGGGGGTTGCAATCCAGAAACATACAGATCACCAAGAGTCAGTCAGTTTGTCACAGGGGCAACCAGGCACAAATACTACTGACTGATAGTCTTGAATTTGGTCTGTTTAAACTCCTACTGTGTTATGACTAATGAATTCTGTATATTGTCAAGGAATGTATCTATTGGATCAGATTGAGGTTTGTTATCAGAAAAATAAACATTGGGGCTCTGTTCATTCTGTTGATGGGTGCTTGGGGATAATTAACAGGGCAGTTAAATCAATTTGAATAGGCTGGGGAGTGTCCTTCGGGTCATCTCTGATAGAGTTGCCCTCTCCTGTGCATATAGATATGAGTCTTCCCTCTGCTTCACTACCTGCTGTCCTCCCAATAACCATCTCTCTTCCCATAACAAAAGCACACCCCGCACAAAAGGGATCCATTCAAACAACTTGAATGAAACTATCCAACCAGAAGGAGATGGAAAATGGTCCCTTGGGTCATCAACTCCTATTGGAACTCTGATCACAAATGTTGTTATTCACTTCCTCAGATAGGATCACAGTAGAGTTGGAGATGGATAAGGCTGCAATGACAATACATTAGCTGAGACTTTTCTTGTGCTGAGGAAAGATGTTTGGAATGTAAGATCAAACTACAGTAGAAGACAGTTAGATCAGGCTACAATAGAATAAATACAGTTAAATCAGACTACAGTAGAAGGTAGTTCGATCAGACTTCCAACAGTCTAACTATATAATAGAATATATAATAGAATATAGTTAGATTACACTACAATATAATATATTTAGATCAGACTACAATATAATATACTGCATATATTTAGATTAGTATCTGCCATGTCAGTAATGTTTACTATGCAGGAAGGTTATTATCCCAGCCCTAAAAACCTACAGTTTTTCTGCAAACTCCCAGGTCCTCTGATAAAACTTATCCCTTGCAAATCATCATCCCAGTGTTTTGAGGGATATTACAGAGTTTAACAGGTGCTGCACCCAGTTTGGTTCAGAACATGGGAACAAATGCTTAAAACAAAGTGCTATGCACGTAGCCTTCAGATGAATGATCTGTTTAGTCACATATCAACTTTCCTAGAGCCGTACTTCTCTTTTAAAAGATGAAGTGGACGATAATGTGCCAATGAATTCATGAATTGGAAAATACGTCAGGTAATGAAATGTCTGCATAGGTTACAGTTAACAAATTCAGGCCGTAACACAACAACACCTGGAATAAGTCAAGGAGTCTGAATACTCATCCAGGCTGTAACACAGCATCTACATGTCATCCAGGCTCTAACACAGCATCCACATGTCATCCAGGCTGTAACACAGCATCCACATGTCATCCAGGCTGTAACACAGCATCTACATGTCATCCAGGCTGTAACACAGCATCTACATGTCATCCAGGCTGTAACACAGCATCTACATGTCATCCAGGCTAAAACACAGCATCTACATGTCATCCAGGCTGTAACACAGCATCTACATCTCATCCAGGCTGTAACACAGCATCTACATCTCATCCAGGCTGTAACACAACATCTACATGTCATCCAAGCTGTAACACAGCATCTACATGTCATCCAGGCTGTAACACAACATCTCCATCTCATCCAAGCTGTTACACAACATCTCCATCTCATCCAGGCTGTAAGATAACAAAACATGTAATAAGTCAGGGTGTGAAACCTTCTTGAAAGGGGTGTGAATACTTACTGAAGGCTCTGTAATTCTGTTCTTATTGCACTGTATATACCCATTAATGTTTGAATAATATTTCTTTACACTGAGTATACAAACATTAAGAACACCTGCTCTTTCCATGACACAGACTGACCAGGTGAATACAGGTGAAAGCTATGATCCCTTATTGATGTCACTTGTTAAATCCCCTTCGATACATGTACAGTGTCTTGCAAAAGTATTCATCCCCCTTGGCATGTTTTCCTATTTTGTTGCATTACAACCTGTAATTTAAATGGATTTTTATTTGGATTTCATGTAATGGACATACACAAAATAGTCCAAATTGGTGAAGTGAAATGCAAAAAATATATAATAATAATAAAGTGGTGTGTGAATCTGTATTTACCACCTTTGCTATGAAGCCCCCAAATAAGATCTGGTGCAACCAATTACCTTCAGAAGTCACATAATTAGTTAAATAAAGTCCACCTGTGTGCAATCTATGATCACATGATCTGTCACATGATCTGTCACATGATCTCAGTATATATATACCTGTTTTGAAATGCCCCAGAGTCTGCAACACCACTAAGCAAGGGGCACCACCAAGCAAGCGACACCGTGAAGACCAAGGAGCTCTCCAAACAGGTCAGGGACAAAGTTGTGGAGAAGTACAGGTCAGGGTTGGGTTATAAAAGAATATCCGAAACTTTGAACATCCCATGGAGCACCATTAAATCCATTATTAAAAAATGGAAAGAATATGGCAACACGACAAACCTGCCAAGAGAGGGCCGCCCACCAAAACTCACAGACCAGAAAAAGAGGGCATTAATCAGAGGCAACAAAGAGACCAAAGATAACCCCGAAGGAGCTGCAAAGCTCCACAGCGGAGATTGGAGTATCTGTCCATAGGATCACTTTAAGCCGTACACTCCACAGAGCTGGGCTTTACGGAAGAGTGGCCAGAAAAAAGCCATTGCTTAAAGAAAAAAATAAGTAAACACGTTTGGTGTTCGCCAAAAGGCATGTGGGAGACTCCCCAAACATATGGAAGAAGGTACTCTGGTCAGATGAGACTAAAATGTAGCTTTTTGGCCATCAAGGGAAACGCTATGTCTGGCGCAAACCCAATACCTCTCATCACCCCGAGAACACCATCCCCACAGTGAAGCATGGTGGTGGCAGCATCATGCTGCGGGGATGTTTTTAAATCGGCAGGGACTGGGAAACTGATCAGAATTGAAGAAATGATGGATGGCGCTAAATACAGGGACATTCTTGAGGGAAACCTTTTTCAGTCTTCCAGAGATTTGAGACTGGGACGGAGGTTCACCTTCCAGCAGGACACCAACCCAAGCATACTGCTAAAGCAACACTCGAGTGGTTTAAGGGGAAACATTTAAATGTCTTGGAATGACCTAGTCAAAGCCCAGACCTCAATCCAATTGAGAATCTGTGGTATGACTTAACGATTGCTGTACACCAGCGGAACCCATCCAACTTGAAGGAGGTTCAGCATTTTTGTCTTGAAAAATGGGCAAAAATCCCAGTGGCTAGATGTGCCAAGCTTATAGAGACATACCCCAAGAGACTTGCAGCTGTAATTGCTGCAAAAGGTGGATCTACAAAGTATTGAGTGAATAGTTATGCACGCTCAAGTTTTTTTGTCTTATTTCTTGTTTGTTTCACAAAATAAAATATTTAGCATCTTCAAAGTGGTAGGCATGTTGTGTAAATCACATTATACAAACCCCTCCCAAAAATCTATTTTAATTCCAGGTTGTTAGGCAACGAAATAGGAAAAATGCCAAGAGGGGTGAATACTTTCGCAAGAAACTGTAGATGAAGGGGAGGGGACAGGTTAAAGGAGGATTTTTAACCCTTGAGACATTTGAGACATGGATTGTGTATGTGTGCCATTCAGAGGGTGAATGGCCAAGACAAAATATTGAAGTGCCTCTAAACAGGGTATGGTAGTAGGTGTCAGGCGCACCGGTTTGTGTCAAGAACTGCAACGTCGCTGGGTTTTTCCACGCTCAGTAGTTTTTTTTATCAAGAATGGCCCCCCACTCAAAGGACATCCAGCCAACTTGACACAACTGTGGAAAGCATTGTAGTCACGCTTTCGACACCTTGTAGAATCCATGCCCCAACAAATGTAGTCTGTTCTGAAGACAAAAGGGGGGGGGGGGGGGGGGGGGGGAGGTGTTCCTAGTATTAGGAAGGTGTTCCTAGTGTTTCGTATGCTCAGTGTATAAATGCCTCATGTGTTGAGTTGAATTGTTTTACCCAATCAGAACCCAGAATATAACATCGTTTTACTCCTTTGATTGTATTCAATGTAATTGTAAACAAACACGGTATAACCACAAAACATGGTTAAAAGTATCATTTTGATTTCCTGAATGGTCAGTCCTTGCATCCATAGCTGTCTATACATTTGAAAATGGCTACATTTCTCCAACCCCATCCTTTAACTATTGACCAAATCAGTGGCAGGGTTACCGCTTTATTGTTGGAACAGCAGATTGCCCCTTTAAGGGAACAATGTGTTCAGTCCAATTTCAATGTTCTAGGTCAGCATGTGCAGTCTGTGTTTCAGCCCAATGGCTACATAGTCTACTTAGTCAGGACAATGGCAGCCACACTATATAGTTAGTCAGGACAATGGCAGCCACACTATATAGTTAGTCAGGACAATGGCAGCCACACTATATAGTTAGTCAGGACAATGGCAGCCACACTATATAGTTAGTCAGGACAATGGCAGCCACACTACATAGTTAGTCAGGACAATGGTAACCTCACTATATAGTTAGTCAGGACAATGGCAGCCACACTATATAGTTAGTCAGGACAATGGCAGCCACACTATATAGTTAGTCAGGACAATGGCAGCCACACTATATAGTTAGTCAGGACAATGGTAACCACACTATATAGTTAGTCAGGACAATGGCAGCCACACTATATAGTTAGTCAGGACAATGGTAACCACACTATATAGTTAGTCAGGACAATGGCAGCCACACTATATAGTTAGTCAGGACAATGGTAACCACACTATATAGTTAGTCAGGACAATGGCAGCCACACTATATAGTTAGTCAGGACAATGGTAACCACACTACATAGTTAGTCAGGACAATGGTAACCACACTACATAGTTAGTCAGGACAATGGTAACCACACTACATAGTTAGTCAGGACAATGGTAACCACACTATATAGTTAGTCAGGACAATGGTAACCACACTACATAGTTAGTCAGGACAATGGTAACCTCACTATATAGTTAGTCAGGACAATGGTAACCACACTATATAGTTAGTCAGGACAATGGTAACCTCACTATATAGTTAGTCAGGACAATGGTAACCACACTACATAGTTAGTCAGGACAATGGTAACCACACTATATAGTGAGTCAGGACAATGGTAACCACACTACATAGTTAGTCAGGACAATGGTAACCACACTACATAGTTAGTCAGGACAATGGTAACCACACTACATAGTTAGTCAGGACAATGGTAACCACACTATATAGTTAGTCAGGACAATGGTAACCACACTATATAGTTAGTCAGGACCATGGTAACCACACTATATAGTTAGTCAGGACAATGGTAACCACACTATATAGTTAGTCAGGACAATGGTAACCTCACTATATAGTTAGTCAGGACAATGGCAGCCACACTATATAGTTAGTCAGGACAATGGTAACCACACTATATAGTTAGTCAGGACAATGGTAACCACACTATATAGTTAGTCAGGACAATGGTAACCACACTATATAGTTAGTCAGGACAATGGTAACCACACTATATAGTTAGTCAGGACAATGGTAACCACACTACATAGTTAGTCAGGACAATGGTAACCTCACTATATAGTTAGTCAGGACAATGGTAACCACACTATATAGTTAGTCAGGACAATGGTAACCACACTATATAGTTAGTCAGGACAATGGTAACCACACTACATTGTTAGTCAGGACAATGGCAGCTACACTATATAGTTAGTCAGGACAATGGTAACCACACTACATAGTTAGTCAGGACAATGGTAACCTCACTATATAGTTAGTCAGGACAATGGTAACCACACTACATAGTTAGTCAGGACAATGGCAGCTACACTATATAGTTAGTCAGGACAATGGTAACCACACTACATAGTTAGTCAGGACAATGGTCACCTCACTATATAGTTAGTCAGGACAATGGTAACCACACTATATAGTTAGTCAGGACAATGGTAACCACACTACATAGTTAGTCAGTACAATGGTAACCACACTACATAGTTAGTCAGGACAATGGTAACCACACTACATAGTTAGTCAGGACAATGGTAACCTCACTATATAGTTAGTCAGGACAATGGTAACCTCACTACATAGTTAGTCAGGACAATGGTAACCTCACTATATAGTTAGTCAGGACAATGGTAACCACACTACATAGTTAGTCAGGACAATGGTAACCTCACTATATAGTTAGTCAGGACAATGGTAACCACACTACATAGTTAGTCAGGACAATGGTAACCACACTATATAGTTAGTCAGGACAATGGTAACCACACTACATAGTTAGTCAGGACAATGGTAACCACACTACATAGTTAGTCAGGACAATGGTAACCTCACTATATAGTTAGTCAGGACAATGGTAACCACACTATATAGTTAGTCAGGACAATGGTAACCACACTATATAGTTAGTCAGGACAATGGTAACCACACTACATAGTTAGTCAGGACAATGGTAACCTCACTATATAGTTAGTCAGGGCTGTGGCTTTAAGGGATGGCAGGTTTCTCTTTGTTTATCTGCTGACTTGTAGATACAGGAAAGTCACAATACAACAAATGTGTCAAACATGACAAACATCCATACATGGATCAGCTTTAGCCCGTTTCTAGTCGATTCATGTCCGGAAGTCAAGGACATGTCTAGTTACTGTAGGTACTAAACAATGGCCAAAGCCATCAATACTATGTTTGCATGTTCTGATGTTAAACTAATACCATGGTAATAAGTTGAGTTCACCTTCCCTTAAGTTGGTGGCACCGGTGGAATTCTGCTGGCATCTCTGCCTTTCAACGGTTCACAGTGGGCCTTTGTCCCCAAGAACAATTCTTGAAATATGGGGAACTATAACACTGTGTTCTACTGCCTCCCCCCCAGCTGTTCGCTCTCCCACTTCACAAACATCAAAGCATGCTAATCAGTCTGTGAAAAAAATACTTATCTTTCCTGTCTGAATTGGTCCCTGTGAGAACTGCCAACACAATAGAAAATTACTTAAAAGATGTCACAGGAGATTAAACTGTTACAGTAGATAATTGTGTTTATCACAATTAATTATTTCTTCAATGACATGATTGATGTATTTATTGTAGGCTTAAGCTTAAATCAATGGGCGGCTGCAGTTTACGGTGAATGAAAGGGATTTTACAGTAAAATTATTCCAAGAATTTAATTGGATGCTAATCTCTTCCGCATGGGCCATTGTAGGAATGTGCCGAGACACAGGCCTCATGTTACAAACTTGCTTGACACAAAGTTAGGTTTTCTAAATCAAAAATAACAATTAGTGACAAACATGATACAATTATCAAAAATAGTATATCAGACATATCTATGAAAATGCAGTTTCCAAACTCCATTTGCCCATAAAATGTATGCGGAAGAACATTTTCTACAATGGAAAAAAACCCTGGAATGACAATTACCTGGATAAAACATTGTGAAATGGGCCCTTCTAGTGTGGACGTGCATACAGATACACATCCTGAAGATAGATAATGCTTTTCAGTTTAGACTATGATGCTGTTCGTTCTCTTAGGGGAACCAGTGCTTCTGGAATCACTTCATAGTTTGACTTCCTACAAAAACAAACCTATATTTCAGGAATAGTCAAAAAATGTATTTCACAGATCACACCGTAGACAAACCAACCATCGACCAAGGTCCCCTCGAGGTCATCAAATTCTCTGACTGATCCGATCACAAAGAGGATCGAATTTTTATCAAAGCTATATTATATTTGTCTGAATGCATATTTGCCCTGGAGTCTGAATGTCAGAATGAGAGTAATTCAAATAATGAAATGACAGAAATGCATTTTTATTGTTACACATTAAGCATTTTAGTTTTTAGTTGAATTGCCGAATTCCCTTCACTCCAGAGGCAGGCTTTTTTCAAAGAGCATAAAAGTTAATCAAAGCCCTATTTCAAATGAATCGCATGCAAAATAATTAAGATCAAATACGTTAAACGGTCCCTGAAGTTCCATTCATAATGTCAATTGAAATAGCCTCTGAGAAGACCGCCGTGACCCTTTCAGTGCTGTCTTAGCGATAGCCTCAGTCTGGGAAAGGTTCATCCTGGACATACTGTACCAGAGCATCTGCCTGTTTCATTTCTCATTAAGATTAAAAAGAGAATAAAAGGCTCATGGAATAATTGAGCCTGAAAGTAGTGATGGACATCTCTTCAGGAGGAGATTCACTGTCTGACACCTCATTGTTCCACCAACTGCTTAGGGACGTGAAAATAAAGTTCAATTCACGTCAGGATTTACATAAGGCGCCGGCAAACATCTTGACAAAGTAAACTACGTGGAAAGGGATGAGGAAAAACTTTTACAGGAATATGTGGGCCTGTCTTTTGTGTCACCAATCCTTTGTAAAGTTGGAAGCAATTCGGTGGAAAACCCAACTTGTTGTTAATGGAGTTTTAATTGAGGTTTGGATGGAAAGACCTCCCTCAACTCTAATCATTGGCTGTGTGTATACAAACCTGAACTACTGCGGCTGTTCCCCCTGTGTAAATGCATTGAATAGCACTACTGACAATCAAAAGACCGACTTAACAAAGTGAGCCGAACTGCACATCAATATCCAACTACAACATTTTTGCTTTTTCAAAGAAAAGTAAGATTCTTATTTCTTATCATCTTCAGTTCTGATTTCTTTGCTGAAATATCGCTCCAAATTAAAAAGTTAACGCGATAGAACCTGATGAGTATGTGCTTAGAGATGCAAGTGGCCTTAGAGTCAAAAGATACTCCTATATTCCCATTATTGATGTGCCGTCGAGAGTATTGCTCTCATGAGGATTTATGAGATCATATATACAGACGCACAATATATAGGAGAGAGAGGAGTAAGTTCAAGTGACCGTTGTGATGGATTCTATTTTGAGGAGCATCAATTCTTTGCAGCTCATCCTAATGCTTTATGGCAATATTTGTTACGAGGATGAGTTTGAAGTGGTAAACCCACATCAATATCCAGCCACAACCTCCAACCTGCCTGCTGCAAGCGTCACGTACAGTAGTCACCTCAGTGGACAAGGTAGTTCATCACCTAGGTGTCATGATCTGCCCCTTCGCTTTGTGGGCAGGTTCAGTTGGATCTGCCCTTCAATCTACTTCGAGTGTCCATCATCCTTAAAGACAAAGTGGTAACGGGGATCTCAGATGCCGTCCTGATATATTTGTGACACTATTTGGGCTCCTCCATGCACATCACTGAAAGTACCCTAAAGGTATGGTAAAGACATTTGAGTTTGTTCAAAACGTGTTGCTCAAAATGGATAGTGAGAAACTAAAACTGAAAGCTTTGAAAAACCAACTGTACATTTTCATCACGTGAGGAAATGATCAACTTATCCTCGTTGTTGAAAACAGTTTCAGTACTCATGTCCATCTTCTGCAATCTTTGTTAAAGATTTTCGAAAAACCATTGCCTGTGTCCTCGTACCTTCCTGCCTTTGGGACGCAGTGTAAGGTTAGTGAAGGTGGCTCCAGAGGCCCCCGGGCAGACAGTAGGGGCCCTTGGTCTGGGACCGAAGCACCCAGGGGCCCTACTATTCTCGTCTGTGAGAGGAATTTCCTCTCCATGGACATTTTTTTAATTTATTTATTTAACCTTTATTTACCTTTACCCATGGACAATGACGTGTGGAATAGCTTTAAAAGATGCCAGTCACATCAGATAGCCATGATGATGATGTTATCAGAAGTGACCCCTGACCTAATCTCAGTTAACCCATACACGTTAAGAAAAGGATGTTGATATAAGTCATGATATTAGGAAAAGTGTTTATGTGTTTCGTTTCTGTAGCTAGCTTGGATGGCTAGCCACTTCGGTATCTATTGGCTGTCTAGCTAGCTGAGAACGTAGAGATGAGAGAACGTTTTTCTGACTGAAGCGCATAACTTCTGACAGTGACACAGTGCCCCCCTGTGGACGGAAGCTGAACTTTACTACAACTACATCCTGTTTTAAAGGGGAAATGTTGAGGCGGTAGAACTGTCAAAATGAAATGAATCATAGAGGTCTTATAACCTATTCTTTTCCACAGATAAACATGCTTGGCTCATTGTCTGTTATTTCCATGTAACTATTATTAAATTGGTGAAATTATTAAATTGAGCTTTTACTTGTATTACTCTTTACTCATTTAGCTACTTACTTTTTCTATTGTAATTGCATTTTTGTGCCAGAACGCTCACCACACATCAGCTTTCAGGTAGAGGTGAAGAGAGATATACAGAGCAATGGGAAAGTATTCAGACCCCTTGACTTTCACCACATTTTGTTACGTTACAGCCTTATTCTAAAATGGATTAAAAAATGTTTTACAACGGAAAATATCACATTTACCTTAAAAAAAACCCCACACATCCTACTATCCTACTCTTCCAGAGTTACTCACGGATGGATGCCTAACTGTTAAATTAGGTCCTAACACCCCAACAGTTCCAGGTCTATGTTGCCGACGGCACGGCACCCCGGTGAGGCATTAAATAGTCTAATAGCTGCCGGCAGGAAGGACCTCCTGTAGCGCTCTCTGGCACACCGTGGTGGGATCAGTCTGTGACTGAAGGTGCTCCTCTGCGTCATAACCATGGCGTGCAGTGGGTTGTCCATGATGGCCAGCAGGATCCTTCTCTCCGCCACCTCCACTATAGTGTCAAGGCTAATCCCCAGAACAGAGCTAGCCTTCCTGATCAGCTTATTTAACCAAAATCAGCTTATTTCCCCCTCCTGGAATACTTCCACAGGAGCACAGTAGGTGCTTAAGAGCGGGTGAGGTGGTGATGACAGGACTGGCTTCCTCTCTCACATCAAAACATACCTGCAGACGAGATTCAGATGGATAGAGAGAGAGCATGATTAAGCCTTGTTTTTATTTTTTATTATATCATTGTCAGTCATCATAATCATCTCTATCTGTATTAAACTGACCTGGGATCATTAACTCTGGGACTACTACATCTCTACCTGTATTAAACTGACCTGGGATCATTAACTCTGGGACTACTACATCTCTACCTGTATTAAACTGACCTGTGATCATTAACTCTGGGACTACTACATCTCTATCTGTATTAAACTGACCTGGGATCATTAACTCTGGGACTACTACATCTCTAGCTGTATTAAACTGACCTGGGATCATTAACTCTGGGACTACTACATCTCTACCTGTATTAAACTGACCTGGGATCATTAACTCTGGGACTACTACATCTCTATCTGTATTTCGATGTAAAGCATCTCTTTAATAAGTGACCTCTCACCTATGATCATTCTGTGCACTCTATGTAGCCAGTTCAGATGTGGGAGGGGTTCACCAACACAGCTGATATCACCTAGAGGATTTAGGGAGAAGGGGAGTGAGGGATGAAGTGAAGGAGAGAGACTTATTGAGAAAATAGTTCAACAGGAATCTGTGTGTGTCTCACCTGGTGTCCACACTAAGTGGCTGCAGAGTACTTTATACTGAAAAACATGCACAGACACACGAGGACAAACAATACAGAGTAGTTATAGAAATAATTAAGTGTCTTACTATTCTCATTGGTTGGCCCTCATTTGTGATTCTTTGAAGGTGGGAGGAGCCACAGTTATACACCTGAGCCTGCTTACTGCACAACACAATCCACCAATCAGATTGATACATGAGTGTGTAGGCGGGGTTATAGGGTGTCTAATTGTTCTACGTTTTTTCAATATGGGTGACTTAAAATAGGCTGTTTTGTTTTTGTACAGACATCACACCCTCACCTGAGAAGTAGAAATCGAAGGGAGAGAAACTGGGAATTGAATAACTGCAGTTGACATACTGTAGCTAAGTAAATGGAAGAATGCTCTTATTGCAATGTGGATGGCTCATGAAAGAGACTTTGGTTGTGCATATTGTAGTCTATGGTGTTGCCAGGGAACAGCATCCTCTTTGAAGAAGTAGGAGGTGAACATCTCCCGCACACGGATTGCCTCTCTTGCTGTGTTGTTGGACCCCATCCTTGAAACATCCTGCAGAGCAGCAGATCCCCTCCTGGTCCCCATGTCCATCCTCATGAAGTTCTACAGGACACAGGTAACCTTCACATGCCTGAAATCCTCCAGGAGGCAGTCCCAGATGGCCCTGGTCACCCAACCATGCAGTGCAGACAAGAAACAGTGAATATTATGTTACTATTATCTCTGGCCTCCCTTCTAGGGACTGGAACTACACAAAAGTACCTGCCCTATCCAGAATAGCCTACTGTCTCACTTTGACAGTTGGGGCTGCTATCCTTTCACCCTCTTCCATGGCTGTTAGATAGCCACCAATTAATGCATTTAAATGAATGTTCCTTTACAGACACATATGAAGAGTCTCGCCGTGGTCCAATCAGATCTTCAGACTGAGGAGGAGGATGAACGCCGTGCATATATGAAGAGAAAAGGAGGATATAACAACTATAACAAATATGATATATAATAAAAAAAAACATTTCTCAGTGAATGGTCTAAATATCCAACATATGTTTACTTCACATCCGACCGTGATTGGGAGTCTCATAGGGCGGCGCGCAATTGGCCCAGCGTCGTCCGGGTTTGGCCAGGGTAAATTAATACAAATTCACTGGTCGTTCTTATGAGTTCAATAATTTTGGATTTTTAACATCAGGGGCAAATATTCAGGAAAGGTTTCCACGCAAGGGCCAGTCAAACACCTCTAAGGGTTTGCCACCTGCACCAGTTATAAGACCTCCAGAGGACAGAAGAGAGACACCTCTCACCTCTGATAGGCCATCAAGGATTGAGACAAACATTCACCAACAGCAGCAGCCAGGGTTTGATGGTAAGTGTTACATGTAAGGTACATATTGTGGCCCCCACCAACATCAAAGTGGCTCCGCCCCTGATCTATTATGTGATTGGTTGATTATGTTGTTTATATTCATCTTTATAACCCTTTATAACTTTAACTACTGAAACAATGCCAGGGATAAAACACAACTGCAGCAACTCTTCGTGAGATCTTAACCTCCATAGAAATGTTTTGGTACCGGACAATTCTACGGACTGGTTTTTGCTCTGACATGCACTGTCAACTGCGGGACCCCATAAAGACAGGTGTGTGCCTTTCCAAATCATGTCCAATCAATTGAATTTACCACAGGTGGACTCCAACCAAGTTGTAGAAACATCTCAAGGATGATCAATGGAAACAGGATGCACCTGAGCTCAATTTCAAGTCTCATAGCGAAAGGGTCTGAATTCTAATGTAAATAAGAATTTGCAGACATTTAAAAAAAAAACTGTTTTCGCTTTGTCATTATGGGATATTGTGTGTAGATTGATGTAATTAAATTATTCAATCCATAGAATAGAATAAGGCTGTAACCTAACAAAATGTTGAAAAAGTCAATTGGTCTGAATACTTTCCGAAGACACTGTATATATAATATTATATAGGATTAATCTTGCCTTCTCCTGATTTCCTGCCCTGACGACTACAAGGACCCTATTTTACACTACAATAAGGGATTCCTGTACATTACTTTTTTATTGACTGGGAGTTGAAAAGCTTTACATATGCACTGTTGATGCAGTACATTTACACTGTAACTGGTCTATTGGACGTGTAACTTCACATATCCGGAAAGCAACGAGGTGAAGTGGCTCGTGCTCACTTCAACTGTTCCAATTTTTCATGCTTCTCTACCAAAGTTGAGAGCTACATCCCTCTATGATAGAAAACAGCCTTTGACTTGGAGAGATGATGAGCTACAGGCATTGCCACTGTGGGTGGGGGGTTAAGCCTCGTGATGAGTTGCATGCTATAAGGGCTCTGGGTCAGCCTCTAATCATGCCTGTTACAGGTCCTCTCCCTTCTCATGTATGTGAAGGATGGGCTTCTCTCTCGACAAGGACATTATCTCCCATACCACTGTTTGGATTTATGGCGGGGGTCACCACGACAGCTAGATGACCTTTGAGGAGCAGGTGATCTCATTGTGAATATAGAGTACATTGTAGTGTCTCCTGTGACATTGAGCATGTACAAAACATTAGGAGCTATTTCCATGACAGTCTGACCAGGAGAATCCAGGTGAAAGCTATGATCCCTTATTGTCACCTCCATCCACTTCAGTCAGTGTAGATGAAGGGGAGGAGACAGGTTGAAGAAGGATTTTTAAGCCTTGAGACAATTCAGACATCGATTGTGTATGTGTGCCATTCAGAAGGTGAATGGGCAAGACAAAATATTGAAGTGCCTTGAACAGGGTATGGTAGTAGGTGCCAGGGTATGGTAGTAGGTGCCAGGGTATGGTAGTAGGTGCCAGGGTTATGGTAGTAGGTGCCAGGCGCACCGGTTTGAATGTTTCAAGAACTACAACTCGGCTGAGTTTTTCACCATCAACAGTTTTCCGTGTGTATCAAGAATGTTCCACCACCCAAAGGACATCCAGCCAACTTGACACAGTTGTGGGAAGCATTTGAGTCAACATGGGCCAGCATCCCTGTGGAACGCTTTGGACACCTTGGAGAGTCCATGCCCCGACGAATTGAAGCTGTTAGGAAGGTGTTCCTAATATGTTGTACACTCAGTGTATATCTGCAATGCATTCTGACTCTTGGACAGGGTTAGACTGGCCACAGACTTTTTATTTTCACATTGTTCTTTTCAGCACGGTTCCAACAACTATGGTGGAGGCGTAACCAGGCCAGCTCAGTATTGTGAAAAGTGAGTAAATGGCTAAACTTCAGTATCTGTGTTTTATCTTGTCATATTCATCTCACGAGTTCCAACCCGAACATCCACTTTGGCACTCAACGATCTGTATGGGGCCATAAACAAACAAGAAATCACTCACCCTGAGGCAGCATTTCTGATGGGCGGAGACTTTAACGCATGGAGACTTAAAACAGTTCTACCTCACTTTTACAAACACGTCTCCTGCGCCACTAGGGGCGATAAAACGCTACAATACTTTAATTCTAACCACAGAAATGAATACAAGGCCCTCCCTCTTCCTCCCTTTGGCAAATCTGACCATGACTCCATTTTCCAGCTTCTTGTTTACAAACAAAAGCTCAAACGGGAAGTACCAGTGATGTGCTCAATACGGAAGTGGTCAGATGAAGCAAACGCAAGGCTACAAGACTGCTTTGCTTGTACAGACTGGTATATGTTCCGGTAGCACAGAGGAGTTTACCACATCAGTCAAGGGCTTCATCAATAAGTCCATAGATGATATCGTCCACAGTGAATATACCAACATATCCAAACGAAAAACTATGGATTACAGGTAATATCCACACTGGGTTAATGGCTAGAGCTACCGCTTAAAAGAAAATGGAACACGGACATGGACGCATAAATGATAGCCTGCTACGACCTCCGACGAGACATCAGTATAGGAGGATGGTGGAATCATATTACACTGGCTCCGACGCTCATCAGACCATAACGGATTACAAAGGGAAACCTAGCCGTTAGATGTCGAGTGATGCAGAACTACCAAACGAGCTAAATGCCTTTTTTTATGCTCGCTTTGAGGAATACAACACTGAGTCTTGCGTGAAAGCCCCTGTTGTTCCGGATAACTGTGCGATCTCGCGCTTCATGGCCGATGTGAGTAAAATGTTTAAACAAGTCAACATTCGCAAGGCAGCCAGACTAGACAGAACACCAGGGCGCGTTCTCAAAGCATGCGCAGTCCCGCTGGCAAGTGTTCACCTTATCCCAGTCTGTAATTCCAACCTGTGTCAAGCTTCCCACCATTGTCCCTGTTCCCAAGAACTCCAAGGTAACCTGCCTAAATGACTATCGCCCTGTAGCTGGTCATGACACACAACACCACCATCCCAGACCCACTCCAATTCGCAAACCACTCCAACAGATCCACAGGAGACTCAATCTCTAATGCACTCACCACTGCCCTCTCCCACCTGAACAAGAAGGGAAATTACTACACCTCCCTCTGCAACTGGATCCTGGACTTCCTGACGGGACGCCCCCAGGTGGTGAGGGTAGGCAACAACACCTCCACCACACTGACCCTCAACACGGGGGACCCTGAGGGGTGTGTGCTTTGTCCCCTCCTGTACTCCTTGTTCACCCATGACTTTGTGGCCACGCACGACTCCAACACCATCATCAAGTAAGCTGACGATACAACGGTGGTAGGCCTGATCACAGACGGCGATGAGACAGCCTACAAGGAAGAGGTCAGAGACTTGTCAGTGTTGTGCCAGGACAACAATCTCTCCCTCAACATCAGTAAGACCAAGGAGCTGATCCTCGACATACAGTTGAAAGAGGGGAGAGCATGTCCCCATCCATATCGATGGGGCTGTAGGGTTGAGAGCTTTTAAATTCCTTGGCGTCCACATCAATAAGGACTTAACATAGTCCACTCACACCGACACAGTCGTTAAGAGGGCACGACAACGCCTCTTCCCACTCGGGAGGCTGAAAAGATTTGGCATGGACCCTCGGATATTTATAAAGTTCTACAGCTGCACCATCGAGAGCATCTGACTGGCTGCATCACCGCTTGGTATGGCAACTGCACCGCCCTCGACCGCAAAGCACTATAGAGGGTGGTGCGAACAGCCCAGTACATCACTGGGGCCATTCAGGACCTTTATATCAGGCGGGGTCAGAGGAAGGCCTGAACAATTGTCAAAGACTCCAGCCACCCAAGCCATAGACTGTTCACTCTGCTACCGTCTGTCAAACAGTACCAGAGCATTGGCTGTCGGACCAACAGGCTCCGAGACAACTTCTACCCCCAGGTGATAAAACTGCTAAATAGCCATAAGACTACTAAATAGTTAATTAGATGGTTACCCGGTCTATCTGCACTGACCCTATCTTGAACTGACTCTATGCATACTCACAAGACTACACATACACACTATGTACACATTCACACTACTCTGACACTCACACAAAACCCAGGGGATATGATCAGTATCCATGGGGAAATTGAGAATCAGTCGTGTCCTTGAAACTTCAAAGCCTCTTTCTGCCTGTGCATAAGGATGAGAGATTATGATAAACATGAATCGCCTAACTAGACCATTCACTTTCCATGTCGTAAACTAGAAGCTGGTTAGAGAAAGACTAATTCATTAGCGAAATATGATTACACTCTCTATGCCTAGAGAGTGAATTACTTCAGCATATAAAGACCCATTACATCATTGTTCCCCAGTAAAGTATAGAGCCTTATATCTTCTATAGAATAAATCACACTTTTCCTTACAGAGGACTTTTTCCGAGATGGATGGGTTATTAACTTCAAATTCAATCAGGAAATGGAGGTGGACCAGATGGAGAAGAAGACACTTCCTCTAATCGAAAGAGTCCTGGGTTCAAATAGTATCTGAAATCCTTCAACTACTGTAGCTGTGCTTGATTGTGCCACTATGAGGCAATCTCCCATGGTGCTAGCTGGAGGATGCTCCTGCAGAAACAGGGGCAGATCCACTCTTATAGACACATTAAGGGGTTATCCCCCCAATGTACAATAGCCTACTGCCCTTGCAGAGTGTATTATTTTTACACTGAGATGAACAGTCACATCCAAGTGGATTTTCAAAGGTGGTCCTCTGTAGCTCAGTTGGTAGAACATAGTGCTTGCAACACCAGGATAGTGGGTTTGATTCCTGGGACCATCCATATATAAACATTTATGAATGCATGTCGCTTTGGATAATATAATGATATAAAGGAACTGCTCCTGGTGTCCAACAGTGTTATGGTTAACCTGTTCCTCATCCTCATCTCCAGGGCAACATGTTACTTTAAAGGCACAATCCGTAATGCATTTTTCAGATAAACGGCCCCACCACTTTATCTAGTAATAGTCTTGGTGAAAAGTTATTGGCAGTCCTCGGCCTTGCCCCTCCCCCTCCAACCCCTCCATTAACCTGATTGCAGTCCTAGGCCTTGCCCCTCCCCCTCCAACCCCTCCATTAACCTGATGGCAGCCCTCGGCCTTGCCCCTCCCCCTCCAACCCCTCCAATAACCTGATGGCAGCCCTCGGCCTTGCCCCTCCCCCTCCAATAACCTGATGGCAGCCCTCGGCCTTCCCCCTCCAACCCCTCCAATAACCTGATGGCAGCCCTCGGCCTTGCCCCTCCCCCTCCAATAACCTGATGGCAGCCCTCGGCCTTCCCCCTCCCCCTCCAACCCCTCCAATAACCTGATGGCAGCCCTCGGCCTTCCCCCTCCAACCCCTCCAATAACCTGATGGCAGCCCTCGGCCTTGCCCCTCCCCCTCCAACCCCTCCATTAACCTGATGGCAGTCCTCGGCCTTGCCCCTCCCTCTCCAACCCTTCCAATAACCTGATGGCAGCCCTCGGCCTTCCCCCTCCCCCTCCAACCCCTCCAATAACCTGATGGCAGCCCTCGGCCTTGCCCCTCCCCCTCCATTAACCTGATGGCAGTCCTCGGCCTTGCCCCTCCCCCTCCAACCCCTCCATTAACCTGATGCCAGCCCTCGGCCTTGCCCCTCCCCCTCCAATAACCTGATGGCAGCCCTCGGCCTTCCCCCTCCCCCTCCAACCCCTCCAATAACCTGATGGCAGCCCTCGGCCTTGCCCCTCCCCCTCCAATAACCTGATGGCAGCCCTCGGCCTTCCCCCTCCCCCTCCAACCCCTCCATTAACCTGATGGCAGCCCTCGGCCTTGCCCCTCCCCCTCCATTAACCTGATGGCAGCCCACCACTTCTATAAATCCCCAGCCAACCGCACCCACCTTTCATCTATGATTTACCCCGAGGCACCTGAGGGGGGCCATTACCCCGCTCTTCCACCTACGGGTGAAGTATGAGTGGGCGATTGGCAATGGCTTCATGTGTGAAGTCAAACCCACCACACACACACATTCCCCATAACTACCCTTAGGATCTATCGCTGGTCCCCGGGGAGGGAGAAAGGGAGGACGGGGAGAAGTGGCTGATGATGTAATGTTCTCGTCAGGCTCTAACACCCTCCCCAAGGGGTGAAAAGGTGTGGTATTTGTTACCGTTGTTATTGGTTTTTAATTACATTGTCCCATGGGATGAATTGACCAGTCACCTTCGTAGCTACTTGACAGGGAAAGTAGAAGAAGTCCCTTTAATACTTTTTATATTACCCTTAGAACTACTTTGAATATCGTAGCTATCAATTGTCCCGTTAGCAATCACCCATATTAGTACACTTATTTCATATAGTATAGACGATCGTAATTATCGAAATCAGTCAAATGTCCTTGAAAAGTGGTCTGGTCAGTTGTCACGCAATCTGAGTTGACTATTCCAAATATCGGCCACCGCTGTCTGCGGACTATGGACAGCAAGCATAGGCCTCTCTACAGAATAATGGACATGGCAGGAAAATTAACCAACCTCCCAAATCAATAGTTCTTTGATTCTGAGACAACTGCTGTCCTTGCTGAACACTCTGAAACGGTTGTTGCTGTTGGAAGCTCCGCTGAAACGTTTGCGGTGGCACGATAGGGCTGTCGGCGAGATGCTGCCGAGGGTGGTATCCTCCATAAAGTCGATATGTTGCTTGGGCTTCCAGGGCAAGGAAGGAAATACAACAGACGAATGCTCCGATTAACGATCTCATCCTGTGGCAGGCAGTTGGTTATTTTAATAGGTCCGTCTCAAAAGGCCACTCATAATACTAAACCACGAATACAATGCATAGTATCTGTAAGTTAAATTCTGACTTTTGTCCATTCAAAAATTAACAGAAATATGTGTTCTCTAATCAAATTAATATTTTTTGTATTACAGCGGACACATCTTTCAGAAGTGATCAATAGATTAACCTTTCATTAATGCTTGAGTTGTTTCATTCAATTGATCCTAACACATAGGTCAAGAGGCTAAATGGATTGGCCTTCAGTCCTCACAGACTAACACTGATCACCATTGCGTCATTGAGTGCTCTCACTACCCCAGGCCAGAATGGGCTTAGTTTAGCACAATGAAAATGGATCTCGTTCAATGACTATTCATCTTTTATGTGGAGATTTATCTGACATGCATTCAATGCTAACTGTAGGGGTTCTCTCAGAGAGAGAGCGGTCTTCCCACACTGGCTGCTTCCCACGTGGGCCCGGGTCAACAGTAGTGCACTACATTACATTCGGAAAGTATTCAGACCCCTTTTCAACATCAATCTACTCACAATACCCCATAATGACAAAAAAGGGGGTTTTAGACATTTTATCAAATGTATAAAAAATGTATAATTTGAAATATCACATTTACATAAGTATTCAGAACCTTTACTCTTCTCTGCAGTTCCTCTCAAGCTCTGTCAGGTTGGATGGGGAGAGTTGCTGCACAGTTATTTTCAGGTCTCTCCAGAGACTAGTCTCCCAGTCCCTGCTGCTGAAAAACATCCCCACAGCATAATGCTGCCACCACCATGCTTCATCGTAGGGATGGTGCCAGGTTTCCTCCAGATGTGACGCTTGGCGTTCAGGCCAAAGAGTTCAATCTTGGTTTCATCAGACCAGAGAATCTTGTTTCTCATGGTCCGAGAGTCCTTTAGGTGGCTTTTGGAAAACTCCAAGCGGGCTGTCATGTGCCTTTTACTGAGGAGTGGCTTCCGTCTGGCCGCTCTTACCATAAAGGCCTGATTGGTGGAGTGCTGCAGAGATGGTTGCCCTTCTGGATGGTTCTCCCATCTCCACAGAGGAACGCTGGAGCTCTTTCAGAG
This sequence comes from Thymallus thymallus, assembly GCA_023634145.1. NCBI lineage: Eukaryota > Metazoa > Chordata > Actinopteri > Salmoniformes > Salmonidae > Thymallus > Thymallus thymallus. The sequence goes on along the minus strand of CM042406.1, from coordinate 32,781,521 downwards.
TGACCATTGGGTTCTTGGTCACCTTCTTGACCAAGACCCTTCTCCCCCGATTGCTCAGTTTGGCCGGGCGACGAGCTCTAGGAAGAGTTTTTGGTGGTTTCAAACTTCTTCTGTTTAAGAATGATGGATGCCACTGTGCTCTTGGGGACATAAATGTTTTGGTACCCTTCCCCAGATCTGTGCCTTGACACAATCCTGTCTCTGAGCTCTACGGACAATTCCTTCGGCTTAGTTTTTGCTCTGACATGAACTGTCAACTGTGGGACCTTATATAGACAGGTGTGTGCCTTTCCAAATCATGTCCAATCAATTGAATTTACCACAGGTGGACTCCAATCAAGTTGTAGAAACGTCTCAAGGATGATCAATGGAAACAGGATGCACCTGAGCGCAATTTTGAGTCTCATATCAAAAGGTCTGAATACTTATGTAAGTAAGGTATTTCTGTTTCTTATTTAATCAATTTTAGAATAAAACTGTAATGTAACAAAATGTGGAAAAAGTCAAGAGGTCTGAATACTTTCCGAATGCACTGTACATGAGAAATATAATGCTATTTAGCAAGCAAAAATGCGGTGGGGTCTTAATTGTCTTGGTCAGGTTGTTCTGCTGAGTGGGTGGTCTGATGGTATGGTCATGAATCCTTTAGAAAGTAGCTTCTTGGGAGAGGTGAGCAGGGCTGGACTGGACAAACATGTCACTCCTATTGACTTATCTTCAGTGTAGTGGGGTTGGTGAAAATGAATCGAATGTACCTTCAGAAAAAGCATCATCATGAGATGAACTGTGTGCATGTTCTCTATTGTGAGATCTGATCTGAGAACAGTGTATTCATTTATAAAGGCACACAGGCCAGTTTCACTTTTTCACAAAAATAGACAATTTACTGCAAACAAAAAGGCAAATGAAATTGATTGGGTCTGTATAAAAGCAGATCAGGTTTACTGATTGTATAGGTATATCTTGTATTAGTTAGATCATATAGCTCTTGTGCCTCACCATTACATGTAGCCTAACCCTAAATGTTTCTACAAATCTTTTGGACTTATGGAGTCCATTAGAGACAACCCAGAAGAACACTGCATGCTATCCATATCCTCATATCCTGCAGTCTCAGCGTGCCGCTCTCTTAGAGCTGGAGTGGATGAGTGATGCCAGTGCATGGGCGTGGGCAGCAGGTCAGGCGGAGAAGCCCAGATGCAGCACAGACGTTTCTGGCTTATTGCCAATGCTGACTTCATATCATGAACTGCTGGCTCGGACAGTTATCTGAGCGAGAGAGAGAGAGAGAGAGAGAGAGCGAGAGAAAGAGAACAGGGGAATCCCTAGTGGGCATCACAGTCTGCTCTTAGCTTTCAGATATTTGGATTTGGCGAGAGTTCCTCTTTGGAAACATTCTAGTAAAACACAATGAAAGGGGAAAAGCTTGACAGATACCTATAAAAACTATGTTTCCAATTGTTGAGAGCAATGAGTAGCGGTTCTTTGGCACATAATGTGCAATACTAAAGGGATTAAATGGATAGCTTACATCAAAATAAATAAAATTAACAGTTGTCTTCACACCTGGGAGTTGTCCCATAGATACATAAACACCTCAGTGGTCTTAATGGAAATATAAAGTAATGCAACCACCTTAGGATGGTGAGTCTAATTGCTACCATTTTCTCAAATAAACTTTCATATGTAGAATTGTTTTTCATTTCGCTATAGTCTTTCTCATCCTTGTGAACCAAGGTTCAACTCCTGGCATAGGTGTGGCTGCTAGGTGGCAGTATTGCACAACAACTCCACTAACATTGCCAAATGTGAAAAACCCCAGTGAAAACATGCCAAGGTTTACTCTGAGCGAATTGGGAAAATAGCTTGAGCCACTACTCATCAATCAATAGCTCCAGTTATATCTCCAACTTTTCATTTGACATCATGTAATTCTCTCTTCTCCTCCCCCTGCCATCGTTCATCTGGTTGTCACTGGAGAATGTAACGACCGTTGCGAATTTCACACAGTGACGTATGTGGGGGTATTTTCCCAAATGTTTCCTGGATCGGCTGCATATGAGCTGTTTTGGACCCCTATAGTGGACCCCCCCATAATAGACCGAGGCCTTATTAAACTGGAAAGCAATGCTGTTGCCCATAAATGCTCTCTCACCCTCTCTGTCTCTGTCTCTCTGTCTCTCTGTGTGTGTGTGAAGCAATAAGAGGTCATTTGGAGAGAATGCAAAAGTTTACTCAGAGTGGAATCTCCAAAGCAAACATTCATGAGTCTCCAGCAATATAACATTGTTTTTTTTGGAGCATACACTACGTAGTCAAAGTATACAGTTTTCCAAGTAGAGATGGAACCGTGGATGATTACGTGTGGGGACATCAAGTTGCTTTGAAGAAGAAATTCTGAAACATTTGAAGTTTGATGATAAACGAATGTGACGAGTGTACATGTAATATACTGTACCTCAGGTTCCTTAATGAAAGACAAGTACAATTATGGTCTGATAACATTCTTAAGATTCAGTCCTTTCAGATCTTCAAGAAGTCCAGCAGCTGTAGAGGCTATGGGCCGAATCCTACCTCGAGATCTGCACGTTAACATGGAGAGCAAATTTCATACAAGTCCTCCTTTGACATCAATCAATCAGTCAATCAATCAAATGTATTTATAAAGCCCTTTTTACATCAGCCGATGTCACAAAGTGCTATACAGAAACCCAGCCTAAAACCCCAAACAGCAAGCAATGCAGATGTAGAAGAACTCCCTAGAAAGGCAAAAACCTAGGAAGAAACCTAGAGAGGAACCAGGCTCTGAGGGGAGGCCAGTCGTCTTCTGGCTGTGGAGATTATAACGACATCAATGAATGACACGTGAAAGTCTGAGATACGCAGTATATCCCTTTCTTTTGTCATGACAGATATAGAAGAGGGGAGGGAGGGAGGCCCAGTGACATGACAGATATAGAAGAGGGGAGGGAGGGAGGCCCAGTGACATGACAGATATAGAAGAGGGGAGGGAGGGAGGCCCAGTGACATGACAGATATAGAAGAGGGGAGGGAGGGAGGCCCAGTGACATGACAGATATAGAAGAGGGGAGGGAGGGAGGCCCAGTGACATGACAGATATAGAAGAGGGGAGGGAGGGAGGCCCAGTGACATGACAGATATAGAAGAGGGGAGGGAGGGAGGCCCAGTGACATGACAGATATAGAAGAGGGGAGGGAGGGAGGCCCAGTGACATGACAGATATAGAAGAGGGGAGGGAGGGAGGCCCAGTGACATGACAGATATAGAAGAGGGGAGGGAGGGAGGCCCAGTGACATGACAGATATAGAAGAGGGGAGGGAGGGAGGCCCAGTGACATGACAGATATAGAAGAGGGGAGGGAAGGAGGCCCAGTGACATGACAGATATAGAAAAGGGGAGGGAGGCCCAGTGACATGACAGATATAGAAGAGGGGAGGGAGGGAGGCCCAGTGACATGACAGATATAGAAGAGGGGAGGGAGGGAGGCCCAGTGACATGACAGATATAGAAGAGGGGAGGGAGGGAGGCCCAGTGACATGACAGATATAGAAGAGGGGAGGGAGGGAGGCCCAGTGACATGACAGATATAGAAGAGGGGAGGGAGGGAGGCCCAGTGACATGACAGATATAGAAGAGGGGAGGGAGGGAGGGAGGCCCAGTGACATGACAGATATAGAAGAGGCCATATGGAAATTAACAATTAGCTTAGCTTCCTGGCTCAATCCGTTGGCTCTGTCCTGCCTCTGAAAGCCCACTGCGAGGGCGGCAGCCTCCTGGGTTGAACCCTACACAGCCTTCGCTAGTTGTTGTTGTTCAGCTTCAGGGTTTCAAGTTTGAACTGGGTTGCTACGGCCACAAACTTCGTATTTCCAGCTACTGCTGTACTACACTGTTTGCAGTAAGCACAGTAAATTACATTTAACACTTTTCTGTACCTGAGCCGTGTGAACTCTGCCAGCCAATCGTTGCGAAAATCTAATATTTTATTTTTCACTAGTGGCTGTCACAGAGTCTCATACACCGGTTCTTGGTGAGAATGTTAATTTTCATGTTCTGGTTCGTCTGCTGGTTCTGGTTCCTCTACTCAGGTACTGGGCGTGGGGCGGGGTCTTTTTTTTTTTTAAGAATCAACATAGCACTTTATTTTTACATGTATCTCAATGGCACTGGAGCGAGCTATCTACACATGTTTTGCACACAGCTCATATAGCAGCTTGCGAAACACAGGGTGAAGACTTACTGTTTGACTATAATCATGCTTAAAAAATAAATAATAGTATTTGCAGCTTGGACCAATGCGACCAATTCAAAATGTTAATCTCACAGCAAAGTCAAAGAATAGAATAGGAATCTTCTTTCCCTTTAAAGCTGCAATATGTAACTTTTTGGCCAACCCAACAAAATGTCAGTTATAAATCTGTCATTCTCATTGAAAGCAAGCAAGTCTAAGAAGCAGTAGATCTGTTCTATGTTTTATTTCTATGCTTCCTGTTCTTAAGTTTCAGTTTTGTACACCAGCTTCAAACAGCTGAAAATAATATATTTTTGGTTCTGGAAAATATATTTCACAGCGGTTTAGATGATACAATGATTGTCTACACTACACATCACTTGTTTTGCCACAAACTGAAATTAGAGGAACTATTCAAATTTTAGCAACCAGGAAATGACGTAGCAATTTCTGCATATTGAATCTTAAAAATATGACAGAGATTGAAAGGAAAAAGCTTTCTATGTTCCATTTTCATAACACTCTCTCACTGATGCTGAATTCTTTATGGACTTGAGAATGTTTCTTCCAAGCCCACATTTTGTGGCCCATACGTCTGGTTTTGGTGACTGATGAAAAAAGTAGCAAATCGGAAAATGAAGACCAGACGACACATTAAATAAAATGATTTAAAATCTTTTTGGTGTTAGTTAGACTTTTTTAAATTCTTGACTTTCATAAACGTCAAACACAGCCTTGCCACAGTGCAGTCTGTTTTGGGACACATATTAAACCTACTGTTGTGACTAGCTTGTTCTCTATCGCTCAATGCTCCATAAATACTTCAGCACGAAATATAGCCAATAGCATGGCGCACATGTAGGGTGGACGAAGTAATATCAAAACAGATGCAAAGATTCCATCATGCCTTCAAATGTCTCTCGGCCAATCAGAATGCTTGGCCCGAACTATCCATTTTATGACTGTAAATAAGAATTTGTTCTTAACTGACTTGCCTAGTTACATAACTCAGTATAACAGGTTAATGACGTACAGTGGTTGATTTAGCATTTTCACATATGATATCATAATTCCAATCATTCTTGAATTATATTTGATATTGAGTGATATTTGCTGTCATACCATGCTCATGGACTGTATAGGTAAGTAAGACGATACCATTATAGGCAGATGGTCACTAAAATTCTCGGTACACCCTACTCTTCCTAAAGTGAGTGTAGCCTATTGTGTACAGCTGCAACAGTAGTCATTGGCATTAGAATGGCCAGCTCTGCCAACGACCAAATTAGGTTGACCGAAATCTCCCTTTCACACAAATCCTCACAGAAAGTCAACTCACCCAGGCTGTTCCAAATAAAAACCTGAGTGTGGCTGGTGAAAACCATGGAGAAATGCGATGCCGTGGCCCATATGTTCATCGTTTAAGAGCTTGGCAGAGGGAGGATGTAGCAACTGATGGTGGAGATTTTCTGGTTCAGTAGATAGGGAGTAAATCACTCAGGGGAGGAGAGGGAAGAATCCTTCCTGCCCTCTGCGCTCCAGCAGGGTCAAGAAGCAAATAAGCCAAAAAACCCCCCAAAAAAGCAGCCTCCCATCGCGGCCCCCCACCAAATTAGAGCAGTTAGTAAATGTAACCTTTTCTTTAAGCCTTCTATAAATAACACTGAGAGAGAGGACCCATGTTTCCTCATGGTAATGTCTATATATGGAGTCAGGCCTGACAACCTGAAATGCATGATGGACCTGTAAGACATTCAAAACATAGGAGGGGGCACATAAATGCAACAATTTTATTTAATTTTACTGAATTAGTTCATAATTGGTGCCAGGACAACAACCTCTACCTCAACGTGAGCAACACAAAGGAGATGAACGTGGACTATACGAAAAGGAGGGCCGAACATGCCCCCATTCATATCGACGGGACTGCAGTGGAGCGGGTCGAGAGTTTCGAGTTCCTTGGTGTCCACCTCACCAACAAACTATCATGGTCCAAACACACCAAGAAAGTCGTGAAGAGGGCACAACAATGCTTTTTCCCCTTAAGGAGACTGAAAATATTTGGCATGGGTCCCCAGATCCTCAAAACGTTCTACAGCTGCACCATCGAGAGCATCCTGACCAGTTGCATCACCGCCTGGTATGGCAACTGCTCGGCATCCGACCGTAAGGTGCTACAGAGGGTAGGAATACTGCAGGATTCCTACCCTCTGTGCAAATAGTGTTCCTAGAAACATGTTTTGAGTAAAACAATTTACAGATCCAACCTCACCTCAGTGGACACAGTTAATCAATTACCTTGCCAATGTTGTAATTTTAATTGGCCCTTTATTTTATGCTGCTGAGAAATCACATCAGAAAGTCTGAGGAGGCTCAAGAGAAATGTGTTCTGGTTAAAGACTGTGAGAGTGTGAAAGCAGATTAGACCATAATAAAACGCCTCAGAGAGCAAGTCTGGCTAATGGCGTCCGTCTGACAACACTTTACTCCATGGAGCTGAACAAACAGTTATACAACTGTCATCTAGATCATCATAAAGGAGTATGGGAAGCTAATGCTGGCTACAGGACCTGTACCGACATCTGTCCAGATTATCCTCTCTCTGGCTGTTTTGTTTTGGTTGCGGAGGGCTGGAACACTTGTAAGCAGCCGTGTATTTTCCACGTTGCCATTTCAACAGATTCACGCTGTGGCAGCTTGACTATTCCTGCAGTGTCCATGTAGAGAGAGCTACATCACAGTCTGTTGTCTAGTCCTGCAGTGTCCATGTAGAGAGAGCTACATCACAGTCTGTTGTCTAGTCCTGCAGTGTCCATGTAGAGAGCTACATCATAGTCTATTGTCTAGTCCTGCAGTGTCCATGTAGAGAGAGCTACATCAGTCTATTGTCTAGTCCTGCAGTGTCCATGTAGAGAGAGCTACATCACAGTCTGTTGTCTAGTCCTGCAGTGTCCATGTAGAGAGAGCTACATCACAGTCTGTTGTCTAGTCCTGCAGTGTCCATGTAGAGAGAGCTACATCAGTCTGTTGTCTAGTCCTGCAGTGTCCATGTAGAGAGAGCTACATCACAGTCTGTTGTCTAGTCCTGCAGTGTCCATGTAGAGAGAGCTACATCACAGTCTGTTGTCTAGTCCTGCAGTGTCCATGTAGAGAGAGCTACATCACAGTCTGTTGTCTAGTCCTGCAGTGTCCATGTAGAGAGAGCTACATCACAGTCTGTTGTCTAGTCCTGCAGTGTCCATGTAGAGAGAGCTACATCACAGTCTGTTGTCTATTCCTGCAGTGTCCATGTAGAGAGAGCTACATCACAGTCTGTTGTCTAGAATAGAATCAATGATTTTGTCCATTTGTTAATCTTCTGCCTTTTAGCAACACCATCAGACACAAATGTTGAGAGGTACAAGGTCAGCCAGTACAAGGTCAGCCAGTACAAGGTCAGCCAGTACAAGGTCAGCCAGTACAAGGTCAGCCAGTACAAGGTCAGCCGCATGGATGGAGAGCAATGCGAAAGCTCTGCAAAAGCTCATCCAGCTTGAAGGACAATGAAAAATATGGAAGGAAGTTGCCGGTGCGGTGTGGAGAGCTTCACACTGGAGTGCCCATTAAAACACTAGGACCTCTAACATTTTACCATTATTTGATAGTTCAGGATGATGATGATGACAGGACGTTAGGGGTAGTGCGGGGAATTTCCTACAATGGTGGTTTGGTGGTGTATACACAATCATAATTACGTCTTAGATGCTATCGTTTCAGGAATATAATAGTTTTTCTGCAGTGGCCCGCCTGAACTGTTATATGCCACACCTGAATCCCTTGACTGCAATTCATCTCAATAAGAACTGACATATTGTTATGGTGAGAAAAACCCAGAGCCACTAGCCAACATGGGATCTGTCTGTACAAAACAAGTCTCACTGCCAGGCGCTTGCTCCCCTCCGGGTTTACCATGGTGCAGTCATGAGAACGGGTCAGAGTGACTCCAGACTCCGTTTACATATTAAGCAAGAGTGGCACAGCACCTCCGGAGAAACACACACACACACACACATCGGAGAGAATCTGAAGCAGAGAATTGGGTAATGAATTTGTCATCTCTTCGGGTGGAGTGGGGTGCTGGCCTTCTGGCTCTCTTGTGTTTCAAAACCTCTCTCAGGAATGTTGATTTCAAAGAGAGGGCAGAGGGGTGGGTGTGCCCCAGAACTTCTACCGCGACTGAGTAATGTCAGCCTCTGTCATCAAGCTCAACTAATAGGCCTCAGCCAGCCCTGACTTAAAGCCCCTCGTGCTGCTAAAAGGCAGCAGTGCAGACCTCATTCAACATGAATACAGGGCATGCTGTAAACACACACATGAAGCAAACTTTCAGCCACATACACACAATCAAAAGCAGGAAGGGAGATTATTTGGTCGTTTTTGGGGAGATAGGGTAATTTGCACGGAACTGGATGGCAACAGGGGACTGCATATGCCCCGTCCGAACACGGTCCCCTGGAGGACCATCCATACACATGCCAGGAACACACCAGCAAGGGAACAAATCTACTGCACATTCTCTCGTCAGGCTACAGATGTCTTGCATTTCCTGTACTGTTTCTATGCACTGTGAAGGGTGGGGACTAGGGAAAGGAGGTAAAGTACTCAGCATGCTGAAGGTCATACAGAATATCACCCACTGGGGGTTTCCTGCATGCTGAAGGTCATACAGAATATCACCCACTGGGGGTTTCCTGCATGCTGAAGGTCATACAGAATATCACCCACTGGGGGTTTCCTGCATGCTGAAGGTCATACAGAATATCACCCACTGGGGGTTTCCTGCATGCTGAAGATCATACAGAATATCACCCACTGGGGGTTTCCTACATGCTGAAGGTCATACAGAATATCACCCACTGGGGGTTTCCTGCATGCTGAAGGTCGTACAGAACAAGAATATCACCCACTGGGGGTTTCCTGCATGCTGAAGGTCATACAGAATATCACCCACTGGGGGTTTCCTGCATGCTGAAGGTCATACAGAACATCACCCACTGGGGGTTTCCTGCATGCTGAAGGTCGTACAGAATATCACCCACTGGGGGTTTCCTGCATGCTGAAGGTCGTACAGAATATCACCCACTGGGGGTTTCCTGCATGCTGAAGGTCATAGAGAACATCACCCACTGGGGGTTTCCTGTCTCCATCCTCAGATTCATATTTTTTTATTCTCCTGGTTACCAGTAAGGAAGGAAAGTCAAAGTAATGCAGCTCACATACTGAAATCCTGTTTTATACACACACACCATCAGCAGCCCCCCTTCACACACCATCAGCAGCCCCCCTTCACACACCATCAGCAGCCCCCCTTCACACACCATCAGCAGCCCCCCTTCACACACCATCAGCAGCCCCCCTTCACACACCATCAGCAGTCGCCCTTCACCCACCATCAGCAGCCCCCCTTCACACACCATCAGCAGCCCCCCTTCACACACCATCAGCAGCCCCCCTTCACACACCATCAGCAGCCCCCCTTCACACACCATCAGCAGCCCCCCTTCACACACCATCAGCAGTCGCCCTTCACACACCATCAGCAGCCCCCTTCACACACCATCAGCAGCCCCCCTTCACACACCATCAGCAGTCGCCCTTCACCCACCAGTAAGGGCTTTTTTCCCATCATCATGAACAACAGAGAGAAATACTAAATATGGGAACAAATCAGATAAAATAATTGAAGTGACATGAAAGCCGACGAGGACAAAGAAAAGCTCAAGTCATCAGGCCCTGTGCTCTGGTCCATGTAACCAGTCGTCCAACACCTCGCTCAACACTTATGAGAGAGGTGTTGGGATGTGTAACGTTTTCTCTCCTGTTTTGAGCGAATCAAAGACAACAACAAAAAACTGTGAGCAATGTTTTGTCACCACAACAAAAGCAACAAATTGGCAACACGTATATGACGGATCTCCAGTCATCTGAAACGCATGCATAAATGTAGCCTGATAATTATGCACCTTAAGCTTCGCTTTATACCTGTGTTTTTTTTTTTACAATTACATCTGACTTGCTTGGTAGAACATAACATTTCATGGTTATGACTAGTCACTGTAATTATTTGACTGAATTTATGTGATGTAACAACTCGATTAGCCATTTTCAGTCACACTTGTGGATGACGATGACGAACTGCGCAGATGGTCAGCGCTATTCCTTCACTGCCATGTATTTCTAGCTGCAGGGGCCTTGCTTCAGGATGGTATTTCCTCCCACCACGGATCTCTGCTGGACGCCAGCGCCTGGCTACTCAAAGGCCTTCATTGCATAACACTGTGCCTCTGCAAAGTTTGTTTTAGATGTTTAACTTGGAGGTTCCGGTGGGAGCTTCGTCTTAACACTGGCAATTCAATCCTTTTAGATAAGTGTACATTTCTAGTGTATGTTTCGTGTATTTTGTGTGGGTCATATACCACCATCGCCACTATAACTCAGTAGCATTGCACACACGTCATTGCAATCACATCTGTCTTTCTCAAACTTTTTTCTGTCTCTCCAAAAAGTGCAGAATGGAAGGTTTCTCATCTCTCCCCTTATATATATAGGAAGAGGTCAAGGACATGGTAACTGACCAACCGTTTGAGACAGGGCCAAGCTCCATGTGTGTGTGTGTGGGTGGGGGATATGCACATCGGCCCATGGCTAAAAAGCCACATTGAAATCCAAACACTACCACCCCTGTCTCCCACCCACCCCCTTAGGCCCCTTCAGGCCCTCCCATCCCTAACCGTTTACAGAAGCCCCTGACAACGTGTGTATATTATATCCACTTCCTTCTGGGGAGCGAATAGTAAACAATATTTTCCCCAACGCATAGCCCCATTACAACTGATAAATCGTTGTTCGGAGAAAGGCCACTAGTAAGAGTTCTCTTTTATGAGAGGCCTAAGTGCTCTGAATGGTGTGGAGCGCCGGGGTATGGGGCTGGGAGGCGCCATTCATCTTTCTAGAAGATTAGACAGGAGGAATACAGAAAAGCATATGTAACATCCCAGAGTTCGACAGCCGCCCATAGAAAAGCATATGTAACATCCCAGAGCCGCCCATGAGGTGTTTATTCGTTCCAAATGTTGAGTAATTGTAGTCTCCATTCTCTAGATGGTTCCTGGGTAAAATAAAAATAAATGATTATGCTGTGAGAACGGATTTGTTTTGTAATTCAGACAAATTGAAATGTGTGAAACCAAGTGTAATTTAAACAGATTCAATTCAAGCATGTTTGTTTCCTATGATTCTGAAATAAGTTTTGTCCTGTACAACTCCTGGATACCACGTTGCCTTAGTTAAACTACCTGGCTAAAGGCTGAGCCATCTTCTTGACCTAAGTTAATATACCAACGTTAGCCTGCTAACTCCTCTGGTTAATGGACTTGATTGCATATGGCCCGATGTCTTCATAGAAACTGCAGCTAGTTCTAGCCCCTGGTTGTTAGTACAATCTGTGTCACTCAACGTTTGGTTTACTTGTTTAATGGTAGCTGTCAGGCTACATTTCAAAGAATGAGAGCGTGTTGAAAACACAATGCTCATTTATTGTGTTTTAATGCTGGGAGAGTGGATTTGGTGCTTCATAACATCATCTGTGGCTCAGTGAGATATCTCCTTTCCCCTCTCCCACATCCTCCCTCCATGCATCTCTCTCTCTCATCATATCTAATGAGTGTACATTTTCTCTCCAGACAGCAGAGGGAGCCATGAGTCTACATTTGTCAGGCAACAGCAGAGGCATGGGTTAACAGATTTCGGTTAGATTCCGGTTTATGACCCTTCTCAATGGTGTTCATACTACTGTACACTAACCAGCCGCAATGTGGGGCATTGGTCACCGACTCACCTGCATTTATGTCCCCCCGGTTAAAGGTTTAACCGTCAGTTGGGGCTGCTATGCTACACTTCACCAGAACACTGTAGCATACCTGGCTTCAAATACTATTTAAAATAATTACAAATACGTTATCTGTACTCGATTGAGTTTGCCTGGCTTAATAAACTGATTGAATAGTCCCAAAACAGCAAACCCTGCACACCAGGCAGGCTAGAGCAAACATTCAACGAGATGTATAAGGCCATAAGCAAACAAGAAAATGCTCATTCAGAAGTGACGCTCGTCGCTGGGGACTTTAATGCAGGCAAACTTAAATCAGTTTTACCTCATTTCTACCAGCATGTCACATGTGCAACCAGAGGGAAAAAACTCTAGACCACCTTTACTCCACACACAGAGATACATACAAAGCTCTCCCTCGCCCTCCACTTGGCAAATCTGACCATAATTCTATACTCCTAATTCCTGCTTACAAGCAGCCTAAAACTAAAGCAGGAAGTACCAGGGACTCGCTCAATACGGAAGAGGTCAGATGACGTGGATGCTACGCTACAGGACTGTTTTGCTAGCACAGACTGGAATGTGTTCTGTGATTCATCCAATGGCATTGAGGAGTATACCACCTCAGTCACCGGCTTCATCAATAAGTGCTTCGACGACGTCGACCCCACAGTGACCGTACGTACATATCCCAATCAGAAGCCATGGATTACAGGCAACATCCGCTAGAGCTGCTGCTTTCAAGGAGCGGGACACTAATCCGGACTCTTATAAGAAATCCCGCTATGCACTCAAACTGAACCATCAAACAGGCAAAGCGTCAATACAGGACTAAGATTGAATCCTACAACACCGGCTCTGATGCTCGTCGGATGTGGCAGGGCATCCAAACTATTACGGACTACAAAGGGAAGCGGAGTTGTTAAGAGTGTTAGGCCCGTAACCGAAAGGTTGCTGGATCGAATTCCTGAGCTCGTAAGGTAAAATCTGTCGTTCTGCCCCTGAACAAGGCAGTTAACCCACTGTTCCTAGGCAGTCATTGTAAATAAGAATTTGTTCTAAACTGACTTGCCTGGTTAATTAAAATAAACAAATCAAAATATATTTTATATTTGAGATTCTTCAAATTAGCCAGCCTTGATGACAGCTTTGCACACTCATGGCATTCTTTCATCCAGCTTCATGAGGACTGCCGCAGGAATGGAAGACCCAGAAATACCTCTTCTGCAGAGGATAAGTTCATTAGAGTTACCAGCCTCAGATTGCAGCCCAAATAAATGTTTCATAGAGTTCAAGTAACAGACACATCTCAACATCAACTGTTCAAAGGAGACTCTGTGAATCAGGCCTTCATGGTTGAATGGCTTCAAATAAACCACTTCTAAAGGACACCAATAAGAATAAGTGACTTGCTTGGGCCAAGAAACACGAGCAATGGACATTAGACTGGTGGAAATTTGTCCTTTGGTCTGGAGTCCAAATTTGAGATTTTTGGTTCCAACCTCAACCAAATTTAGATGGTTTGGGATGAGTCGGACCGCAGTGAAGGAAAAGCAACCAACAAGTGCTCAGCATATGTGGGAACTCCTTCAAGACTGATGGAAAATCATCCAGGTGAAGCTGGTTGAGAGAATGCCAAGTGTGTACAAAGCTGTCATTAAGGCAAAGGGTGGCTCCTTTGAAGAATCTCAAATCTAAAATATATTTTGATTTGTTTAACACTTTTTACTTTTTTGGTTACTACATGATTCCATATGTTTCATAGTTTTGCTGTCTTCACTTTTCCCTTCTTTTTACATTCTACAAGGTAAACATAAAAAAACAAAAAAAAAAACCTTGAATAAGTAATATTACAAACTTTTGGTGTCAGAGGAAGGCCCAAAAGACTCCAGTCACCCAAGTCATAGACTGTTTCTCTGCTACCGCACGGCAAGCGGTACCGGAGCGCCAAGTCTAGATCCAAAAGACTCCTTAACAGCTTCTACCCCCAAGCCATAAGACTGCTGAACAATTAATCAAATGTCCACCCGGACTATTAACGTTGACCCCCCCTCCCCCGTTTTATTTTTACACTGCTGATACTCAGTTTATTATCTATGCATAGTCACTTTACCCCGACCTTCACGTACAAATGACCTCGACTAACCTGTACTCCCGCACACATACCCTCATTATTGTTATACATTTAAATTTTTACTTCTGTTTATTTTCTTAACTCTATTTCTTCAACTGCATTGTTGGTTAAGGGCTTGTAAGTAAGCATTTCACAGTAAGGTCTACACCTGTATTGTATTCGGTCCATGTGACAAATACAATTTGAAGTGTTTGAAAGATTTCATAAAGTATTTTAACCCAGGTCTGCACTGCAGCACTGAGCACAATCAAATCCAGCTGTACAAGTTAATAAGTCTTACCCAATGTAAGCAGTGTAAATCTTCCTGGAACAAGTGAACAAGTACATTTGAAATTAATGTTTCCGTGTAGCTCTATCATTTGAATGGTCATCTATTAGTAAATGTAACTGGCTGATTGCCTAATAGCCTTTGAGTCTGTGGGCTCTGTTTCTATAGCTGATGGACGAATGACCCTTATGGCCCTGAGAAATTTCTGTCCCACAAGATTCAACTAAATCTTTAGTCATTTTACGATTTACTGACTTTTATTATTATTTCACTATGGCTTTACAGTACATGTCTTGAATCTCACACAATGTCTTCTTCTGTTGTGTAGACGTTTCTTACCTGGGCAGACAGTGACGTGGGTCATGTAGATAGTTTCTTACCTGGGCAGACAGTGTCGTGGGTCAAGTGGATAGTTTCTTACCTGGGCAGACAGTGACGTGGGTCATGTAGATAGTTTCTTGCCTGGGCAGACAGTGTCGTGGGTCAAGTGGATAGTTTCTTACCTGGGCAGACAGTGACGTGGGTCATGTAGATAGTTTCTTGCCTGGGCAGACAGTGACGTGGGTCATGTAGATAGTTTCTTGCCTGGGCAGGCAGTGACGTGGGTCAAGTGGATAGTTTCTTACCTGGGCAGACAGTGTCGTGGGTCAAGTGGATAGTTTCTTACCTGGGCAGACAGTGTCGTGGGTCATGTAGATAGTTTCTTGCCTGGGCAGACAGTGTCGTGGGTCAAGTGGATAGTTTCTTACCTGGGCAGACAGTGACGTGGGTCATGTAGATAGTTTCTTGCCTGGGCAGACAGTGACGTGGGTCATGTAGATAGTTTCTTACCTGGGCAGACAGTGTCGTGGGTCATGTAGATAGTTTCTTGCCTGGGCAGTCAGTGACGTGGGTCATGTAGATAGTTTCTTGCCTGGGCAGACAGTGTCGTGGGTCATGTAGATAGTTTCTTGCCTGGGCAGACAGTGACGTGGGTCATGTAGATAGTTTCTTGCCTGGGCAGACAGTGACGTGGGTCAAGTGGATAGTTTCTTACCTGGGCAGACAGTGACGTGGGTCATGTAGATAGTTTCTTGCCTGGGCAGACAGTGACGTGGGTCATGTAGATAGTTTCTTGCCTGGGCAGGCAGTGACGTGGGTCATGTAGATAGTTTCTTGCCTGGGCAGGCAGTGACGTGGGTCATGTAGATAATAACTCATGTCAATGAAGTACAGCTAAATCAAATCAAATTTTATTGGTCACATACACATATTTAGCAGATGTTATTGCGGGTGTAAGGAAGTATATTCCACAGCTATAGTCAACAATCTCTCATTTCAGATAGACCTCGCTCCTTTACTCTGATTTGCTGAGACAATACCTCATTTCCAGGGTCAACAATCACATTAACGGTACTTGATTGCAAATACGGTGGATTACACAGAAAAGAGGAAGATGTTAAACGTGGACAACAGAAACCACAATCCACAGACCTCTGAAACATTCTGAGGGAAATAAAGTAATACAATCACACGGCAGCCCATGATGGTCTGGCTTGGCTCTGACAACTCACAGGGTTGTGACATTGAGCAGGCGCTCTCTTTAAGAGACAGGGCGCGGTGACAGGATACATTTCTCTGATATTAACAATAAATAACGTCTCAAGCCGAAGCCCTACGAGTCAGCTGTTTCCAGTCCCTCAGGTGGGTCACTATCTGACAGGTTCCATTTTGTGCCGTCACTCTGCGAAAAAACACACATCTCCACATCCACTCACTGCTGTCCCCAAGCTCTGAGATTAAAGGCTGCCTAGGGCCTACTGACGCCCTGTTTGGCTTTGAGTTTCATCACAGAGAATGGCGCACACTGCTATGGAGGGTGTGGAAGGAGCATCTGTCAGCCTGTTCCTTGAAGGAAGTCAGTGGAGTTCAAACTATATTTTCTTGAGCATTTGTGCCAAAATGAGATGCAGAGGTCAAGTTAAGCATGTACTTACTATAAGTATGTTAGGGTGCATTGAGGAGGTGTCCCACCTGGATACATGTTGTCATTTAGGTAAATCAGAGCTGGCAAACAAATATTTGGGGGTTAACACAAAACAATATTGCACTTTAAATTGAGAAAATGTGTGTTTAACTTCTCCCTAGCAGAGTGTTTATTAGATGATAATAGTATCCCAAGTTGCCAAACTATCAGTCAGAGAGAATTGTCCGGAAATGGAAAGTCCCAGCTAGCACATTTCCTTGGATCCTTGGAAGTTGTGCAAACGTATGTTTTTTGTGACACATTGGTTGTGGGAATGAAGCCATACGTTTCCTGACCGGTAGAATGTTTTTTAAACTTTCTGAGAACCTAAAATGTTTTTAGGTTGCAGAGAGGTTCTGAGAACATCTTACTCTGGTTCCTTGAAAGTTTTCCTTTAGGTTATTTTAAGGCTTTTTAATAACTTCCTTAACTTTCACGTAATGTTTCAATAAGACTTTTAATAACACTGCTAGCTTGTTTTGGGTTAACGTTTTTTTTTAACTCCAAGCACAGATAGGACACATGGAAATGTATTTCCTTAGGCATTAATCATGCAAACACATGACTTTTTTTTTTTATTGTGACACAGCATCTGTGAGATTCAAACCTTCTGTTTTCTATCCATGGAATTAGTCCACAGCGCCACCAGGACGGAGTTAGAATGCTATGTTTTTTATGCCTACAAAGCTGTTCATTTTAGTCTATTCAAACAGACCCCATTTCAAAAGAAACAAACACTCGTTAAGATCAGCTGTGGCCAACTAGTGGACGCAGCCAACACAACTGAACACACTTAACAAGATCGAGGATAGAGAGAGTATTGTTGATGCTGAGAACAGAATGTATATGTTTTAAAATAAAATTCTTGACGTTACTGAAGTTCTCTTGTGGTTTTTATGGAAAGTTTTCTTAACTTAACAATTTGAGAAGATGACTTTAAATAGAACCACAAGGAAACCTGTAGGAAATACTGAAGTACTGAAATTCCCACAGAACGTTGCCTCTTAACTATTTGAGAACATTACAAAATGTAAATTCAATGTATCCAACTTTCATTAAAGTAATGAAATACCAATAAAAAATGTTTTGTCAACTTCCTTAAATTTGCTGAGAATATTCCAAAGCCAAGCACGCTCTCACCAAGCTCTAAGAAACATATGGTTCTCAGAACGTTATGTCCTAGCTGGGGTAGCACAAAGTCTGTGAATGGATGTAATAGGGAGGTTAAGTCACATAGTGTGGAAGCAATAGCTCTGCAAATCCATGCATCAGCGAGACACACAACATGTGCATATGTGCCATTGAAAAATTAGAGACAGTTTAGTTGAGACAGAGAGACACATCCCTCCTCAAGTGGAATCGGCAAAGAGTGCATGTTTACATTAGACGAGAACCCCCCCCCGTGAGGTGAGTGTGAGAGGACAAGCATATGAACCTCACAGAAAAGTAAGGAAAGAGGAAGATGGTCCGGAGAGCGATCGCGACTGAGACAAGAAAGGCGAGTGAGAGGACTTTTTTTTCTCCTGAATGTTTGGATTGGTAAAACCAAACAAATCCAACTGGCTCCTCCTGAACTCTGCCGCTACTTTACTGTGGAGGGCCAGGGATCCTCCTGAACTCTACTGCTACTTTACTGTGGAGGGCCAGGGATCCTCCTGAACTCTACTGCTACTTTACTGTGGAGGGCCAGGGATCCTCCTGAACTCTACTGCTACTTTACTGTGGAGGTCCAGGGATCCTCCTGAACTCTACTGCTACTTTACTGTGGAAGGCCAGGGATCCTCCTGAACTCTTCTGCTACTTTACTGTGGAGGGCCAGGGATCCTCCAGAACTCTGCTGCTACTTTACTGTGGAGGGCCAGGGATCCTCCTGAACTCTTCTGCTACTTTACTGTGGAGGGCCAGGGATCCTCCAGAACTCTGCTGCTACTTTACTGTGGAGGGCCAGGGATCCTCCAGAACTCTGCTTCTACTTTACTGTGGAGGGCCAGGGATCCTCCTGAACTCGTCTTCTACTTTACTGTGGAGGGCCAGGGATCCTCCTGAACTCTTCTGCTACTTTACTGTGGAGGGCCAGGGATCCTCCTGAACTCTTCTTCTATTTTACTGTGGAGGGCCAGGGATCCTCCTGAACTCTTCTGCTACTTTACTGTGGAGGGCCAGGGATCCTCCAGAACTCTGCTGCTACTTTACTGTGGAGGGCCAGGGATCCTCCTGAACTCTTCTGCTACTTTACTGTGGAGGGCCAGGGATCCTCCAGAACTCTGCTGCTACTTTACTGTGGAGGGCCAGGGATCCTCCTGAACTCTTCTTCTATTTTACTGTGGAGGGCCAGGGATCCTCCTGAACTCTTCTGCTACTTTACTGTGGAGGGCCAGGGATCCTCCTGAACTCTACTGCTACTTTACTGTGGAGGGCCAGGGATCCTCCTGAACTCTTCTGCTACTTTACAGTAAACTCTTCCAGATGATTAACAAGCGCTCCCTAAACTGAGTTGCTCCTGTCCTTGCTTTCACTAGAACACGGCGCTCTGTGCTACATGGACTGGAACGCTCTTTAACCAGCACACTGCAAGTAACTCAAACTGTACTGACCAACGAAGCCATTGACAAACTAACTGAAATGAACTCACCACAGCTAACTCAAATTAATTCACTATATATATATATATATATATATATATATATAACTCAAATTAACGCACCATATCTAACTCCAAACTGTACTTACCCACAAAGCCATGGAAAAACCCAGCAAATAACTGCATAAGCTACATTAGGGTGTCAAAGCAGGCCGTATTGAGGAATGCCAGTGGTTTTGTCGACTATAAATAACACTGTCACTTCAGCAGAGTGTGAGGCTTTTGGCGTTTCACCGATTCCACACCACCTGTGTTGTGTGCAAGAGTGTTGATTAATAAATGAATGCTTACATATCAATAATTCCAACAAATCTGATTTACCGAAATTCCATTCCATGAAGGCGAACTTAGTATGAAATGATTGGTGTGGATATTCAAGAGACTATTCAAGGAGAATTTGTTCTGAATACATTCTTTGGTATTTTATTGTTTTATGGACAGAATGTAGAGGGGAGACAGAGAGGAAGGGCGGACGAGATTAGTACCCATGCCGCCAGGGGTGTATGTGGTTTGGAGTCTGGGGGGCTAACCACTAGGCCAGACTCCAGGGGTGTATGTGGTTTGGAGTCTGGGGGGCTAACCACTTGGCCAGACTCCAGGGGTGTATGTGGTTTGGAGTCTGGGGGGGCTAACCACTAGGCCAGACTCCAGGGGTGTATGTGGTTTGGAGTCTGGGGGGTTAACCACTAGGCCAGACTCCAGGGGTGTATGTGGTTTGGAGTCTGGGGGGGCAAACCACTAGGCCAGACTCCAGGGGTGTTTGGAGTCTGGGGGGGCTAACCACTAGGCCAGACTCCAGGAGTGTATGTGGTTTGGTGTCTGAGGGGCTAACCACTAGGCCAGACTCCAGGGGTGTATGTGGTTTGGGGTCTGGGGGGCTAACCACTAGGCCAGACTCCAGGGGTGTATGTGGTTTGGAGTCTGGGGGGCTAACCACTAGGCCAGACTCCAGGGGTGTATGTGGTTTGGTGTCTGGGGGGCTAACCACTAGGCCAGACTCCAGGGGTGTGTGTGGTTTGGAGTCTGGGGGGCTAACCACTAGGCCAGACTCCAGGGGTGTATGTGGTTTGGAGTCTGGGGGGCTAACCACTAGGCCAGACTCCAGGGGTGTATGTGGTTTGGAGTCTGGGGGGGCAAACCACTAGGCCAGACTCCAGGGGTGTTTGGAGTCTGGGGGGCTAACCACTAGGCCAGGCTCCAATGGTGTATGTGGTTTGGAGTCTGGGGGGCTAACCACTAGGCCAGACTCCAGGGGTGTATGTGGTTTGGAGTCTGGGGGGCAAACCACTAGGCCAGACTCCAGGGGTGTTTGGAGTCTGGGGGGCTAACCACTAGGCCAGACTCCAGGGGTGTATGTGGTTTGGAGTCTGGGGGGCTAACCACTAGGCCAGACTCCAGGGGTGTATGTGGTTTGGAGTCTGGGGGGCAAACCACTAGGCCAGACTCCAGGGGTGTTTGGAGTCTGGGGGGCTAACCACTAGGCCAGACTCCAGGGGTGTATGTGGTTTGGAGTCTGGGGGGCTAACCACTAGGCCAGACTCCAGGGGTGTATGTGGTTTGGAGTCTGGGGGGCTAACCACTAGGCCAGACTCCAGGGGTGTATGTGGTTGGAGTCTGGGGGTTAACCACTAGGCCAGACTCCAGGGGTGTATGTGGTTGGAGTCTGGGGGTTAACCACTAGGCCAGACTCCTGCGCATTCAAGGATACTTTTTTGTTTTACCTTTACTCACCAATCCAGGAAACATGTGAGCTGTGTATTGGGGTCACGGCACTAATGTAAGAAGTCGCTCCCACCTAAGATGTAAACCTGGATTCACCAGCATTCTGCACCCCAAATAAGAGGCCAGGCCAGGCAAAATTTCTGAGGCCCAGCTGGCTATCTGGGCCTCAGAAATTTTGCCTGGCCTGGCCTCTTATTTGGGGTGCAGAATGCTGGTGAAATGAAAAACAAGAACTGAACTAGTCTCAAACCATGAGCCTTTCAGTAGAACTGAACTGGTCTCAAACCATGAACCTTGCAGTAGAACTGAACTGGTCTCAAACCATGAACCTTGCAGTAGAACTGAACTGGTCTCAAACCATGAACCTTGCAGTAGAACTGAACTGGTCTCAAACCATGAGCCTTGCAGTAGAACTGAACTGGTCTCAAACCATGAGCCTTGCAGTAGAACTGAACTGGTATGTCAAATGTCTCAAACCATGAGCCTTGCATTAATAAAGACTTAACACCTAACATGGTTTAAGTCACACCATGACACCGCACTAACACAAGCATAAAGAACCTGTGTTATTGGCACCAGCCCTGGACCATAAATGTAACTGCATTTCACAACATCCATATATTTATCCAACTCAGTGAACTTTCATATGTGATGAGTGAAAACATACTGTATATATGGGTATTTTACTCTGTTGAGCCGATGTTTTCATGACTGAGTTCTACCCTATGATTCATTGCAAAATGTCCCATATGTGCAACAATGCCATCAATAACCTTGCATTCAAGCTTAAATCTACACTGCTCTAGCATTTAACGATAGACAGAGTATTAACGGTAGACAGAGTATTTTACGGTAGACAGAGTATTAACGGTAGACAGAGTATTTTACGGTAGACAGAGTATTTTACGGTAGACAGAGTATTTTACGGTAGACAGAGTTTTTTTACGTACATATTGTCACGGTGCGTATACATGGGACGATACACGGAGCGTTCGTGGAGTGTCATCCTTTTTATTTATATGAGTTGTACTCACGAGGCATATAAATCAAAAAGGAGAGTATAACTAAAAATGACTACAAACAAAAGCAAGGTGACTTACGTGCGTTCTGCTCACATGCAGACAAACACAAACAATGATCCACACGCAGGTGGCTGTGCTGTGCACATAAATAGAATCCCCAATTAGAGACTCACGACAGCTGTCTCTAATTGGGGATCACCAATAACCCAGCCCTGGGTGTAAGGACCAGACCGTGGTCATCCCACTCCCCGTAGAGGGAGTCAGGGACCTGGTCTCGGTCAGACCCTTACACATATCCCCACTGATCCGAATACCCGTCTTATCACTCAGCAATTACTCCATTTGAAACCTTGTGTTAGTAATCCTTACAAATCGCAATGGCACAATAAAACACAGAGTTATGACAGAGTAGAATAATGAATTATGGACATGGAGAGAAGTTGACAAGTTCAATAGTGGGGTCTGTGTGCAGCTCTGTACAGTGTTGGATGTACAGGAGACTCCGGGCCATGCAAAAACAACGCCACTGTTTCCCTTCTAATTGTGGCTGGCTTGGCCTGCGGCCAGACGGTATTAGGACTAGCACATAGCTGGCACATTTATCACGATGGAAAGTGAAGTCGGACCAGAGCAGGTTACATTCACAGCACGACCGAGAGACACCTAACTTGAGTTAGTACATGCTTCCATAATGTTTATGTGACAGAATGCAGCTAACATTCCTACCCATCTTAGACAGCAGGGAAGCCTTATTTGTGTGAGGTATCTGAAGGAAGGCTTTTACAGAATACCCTATTGCCTTTGTTAGAGCTGCGATGCAATCGTTAGTGGCATACTTCTTGAAATCAGCAATGGACGGGAGAGTTTGCCTGCCACTAATTTCGCCAAACCTCCTAGTCGTTGTGTTCCCACGGGGTGACTCAGCAGCTGAGAAATGAAACGTGTTGTAAACCTGGCTGAGAGCAGGAACACACAGTATATAAACAGACCCGTTGGACCGCATTCTCGATGTGAGGCACAGATTTTGCTCAATGTTGATGCAATGATTATGCGGTTTTAGTAAAATGAGCCACGAGACGTTCTGTTTGTTTACACAGGTTAGGCTATTTTTACCAGGGAACTTTTGTTTTCACAGTAGAGTTGAGTCACACTGTAACACTGTAACCGTAGAAACTGTTTCTTTCCCATGCCTATGTAGGCATTGATATAGTATGAAAGAAAAATCAAGCCCGCAAGTGCTAGTAGTCATCCTCTCCAGCTGACTATAAACACTTTGACAATAAATAATTTAAAGCAGTCTGGATCCAAAAGTAAAATACTGATCTTCTCAAGTGATATTGTTGCAATATAAGTTGATTTGAAGTGTGTGACCTATTTTAAGACATTTTAAGACATTTCAGGAACGCAACTAAGATGATCCATATTTGTAAAGGAACAGATGATGATCAACAATGATCTTGGATGTGCCTCTTGCACTCACTTTAATCTAGGCAACTGTTGCGGGAAATCTGACTCGCTACCTGCACAACTTGATTGTCAAGTCATTTTGGAAAACAGCCACTCTCTCACCTATGGATTATGTAAATTATTGGCTGTATAAAAGTCTCCCTGAATCTCTGAGAGAGATTGAACCAAGAGACCCTGCAGACACTGGACACCGAGACTCTCATCTTCAGTTAGCTGGGTAAGACAGACAGGTAGCCTAGCGGTAAGACAGACAGGTAGCCTAGCGGTAAGACAAACAGGTAGCCTAGCGGTAATACAGGCAGGTAGCTTAGCGGTAAGACAGACAGGTAGCCTAGCGGTAAGACAGACATGTAGCCTAGCGGTAATACAGGCAGGTAGCCTAGCGGTAAGACAGGCAGGTAGCCTAGCGGTAAGACAGGCAGGTAGCCTAGCGATAAGACAGGCAGGTAGCCTAGCGGTAAGACAGACAGATAGCCTAGCGGTAAGACAGACATGTAGCCTAGCAGTAATACAGACAGGTAGCCTAGCGGTAAGACAGACATGTAGCCTAGCGGTAAGACAGGCAGGTAGCCTAGCGGTAAGACAGGCAGGTAGCCTAGCGTTAAGACAGTGAAACTTTGGAGTTGTACTGTACTTATTCTTAGATTTATTGACTTGTTTAAAATAATATGTCATATTTAATACTTCTGTTGAACAGTTTGAACTGGAAGCTACAACCTTTGGACTTCACAATGATGGTAAGACATGACATATTTATTATGTGTACTTCAACATTAAACTGGCAGATGGATGTTTTGTTTGAAACTTGATAAAAATTATAGTTTAAAGGAGCATTCTGTGGTTAGAAATATAACAAAGCAACACCCCAACACTGTTTTGGTACACAGCTGAGGGATGGGACTGGAGAAATGCAACCACTCTCAAATTCATAGAGAGAGGTATGGTAGCCTGGCTGCAAGTCATTTTCTGCTCTCTTGCCAACTCCTTATAGAAATGTCATGCCAAATTTGACAATGACAATAGAGTAGGAAAAATCCCAAACCGATCTGGGACCAGGCTAGAGCTATGGATATAAGGACTGCTGTCAGGCCCTGACCATAGGGAAGCCTCTGGCTTATTCTATGGTGGTCATGGTCAGGGCCTGACAGCAGTGTTCCAGTATTCTCTATGGTGGTTTTGTGTTGGTCCCCAATTAGAGGCAGCTGCTATGCGTTGTCTCTAATTGGGAGCCTATTTAATGTGTATTATTTCCCACATGCCTTGTGTGTGAGTCTCTAAGTTGGAGCTCACACGTTACGTTACGGACTGGCTTTGTATTCTCTCTTTATTGGTTTCACCGTTCGCTAAATAAAGATTGAACGTTAATAATGCTGCACCTTGGTCATTGATCTCCCAAATTCGTGACAGACTGACCAATCTAATCCCAAACTGATCTGGGACCAGGCTAGAGCTATGGATATGATTTCCATGATATCAAATGATTTCAACAGCTCCAGTACGTTTTTGTGATAACTCATGGCTATCAAAGTTGTAGCTTCATATTTAAACTTGATTTAGATATATTGCCATAACAAAAAATGATAGATATGCACCCTGTTGTTCTCTGTGCTATTAATTATTATTATGAACTATTAATTTGCTATTTAATTTTCAAATGTTATTGTGAGCGTAAGCCTTTATACTCACAAGAATGCACAAATCAAAACGTATCCTACAGCCCAAACTTTCCCCCCACGCAAAAAAGTGAGTGCCTGTCTCTGTGTGC
This sequence comes from Thymallus thymallus, assembly GCA_023634145.1. Taxonomy (NCBI): domain Eukaryota; kingdom Metazoa; phylum Chordata; class Actinopteri; order Salmoniformes; family Salmonidae; genus Thymallus; species Thymallus thymallus. Next base: position 32,756,378 of record CM042406.1, on the reverse strand, counting down.
CAGTCTCTGTGTGTCTGTCTGTGTGCCAGTCTCTGTATGCCAGTCTCTGTGTGTCTGTCTGTGTGCCAGTCTCTGTGTGCCAGTCTCTGTGTGTCTGTCTGTGTGCCAGTCTCTGTGTGCCAGTCTCTGTGTGTCTGTCTGTGTGCCAGTCTCTGTGTGCCAGTCCCTGTGTGCCAGTCTCTGTGTGTCTGTCTGTGTGCCAGTCTCTGTGTGCCAGTCTCTGTGTGTCTGTCTGTGTGCCAGTCTCTGTGTGCCAGTCTCTGTGTGTCTGTCTGTGTGCCAGTCTCTGTGTGCCAGTCTCTGTGTGTCTGTCTGTGTGCCAGTCTCTGTGTGCCAGTCTGTGTGTCTGTCTGTGTGCCAGTCTCTGTGTGCCAGTCTCTGTGTGTCTGTCTGTGTGCCAGTCTCTGTGTGCCAGTCTCTGTGTGCCAGTCCCTGTGTGCCAGTCTCTGTGTGTCTGTCTGTGTGCCAGTCTCTGTGTGCCAGTGCGAGCAGAAGCTTGCAGTGCACAGTTGCAAGCAAGCTAAGCTGGCGTTGAACAGTTGTATACAATTCTAAATTGTTCACGATAATGTTTATATGACATTGTATTAGCTTTTCAGATTATGTTTACAAATAGTGATTTCAGTTCTCCTTTAATTGGAAAATTAATGGATGCACCAAACATAGATTGCCCCTTTAACAGTGCCATACTCTCTCTGTCTATGTCTCTCTGCCCCGTTAACAGTGCCATACTCTCTCTGTCTATGTCTCTCTGCCCCGTTAACAGTGCCATACTCTCTCTGTCTATGTCTCTCTGCCCCGTTAACAGTGCCATACTCTCTCTGTCTATGTCTCTCTGCCCCGTTAACAGTGCCATACTCTCTCTGTCTATGTCTCTCTGCCCCGTTAACAGTGCCATACTCTCTCTGTCTATGTCCCTCTGCCCCTAGGCTAACGTGATGGCAGTATTACTGCTGGTTGTTGGTGCTGTCCAATCTGCACATCATTGCCTGGACTATGATGAAGTCTTCAACGTCTCGACTGAGGGTGCCGTTTACACCATCTACCCCACTGTCACCTGTCCAGGCCTAGTGTGACATGAACACTGATGGAGGAAAGTTGACTGAGACAGCACTAATTCTGTCTCTTTCACATCCTTACAAAGACAGAAAAATACAGTATCTCTCTTTCCTGCCTCTCTGGAGAGTAATGGCTGGGTGAGAGTTTACTTCAAATAAATATGAGGAAACATATTTTCTGTCATATTGAGTTACTATTGTCTTCAGGACTGGAGAACTTCCACCTCCTTACTAAGAAGAGGAAATACGAGCTGAGGGAGGAAATACACTGATAGCTACAAGATGCACGTCACTGGCTTCCAAAATGGAAGAGCAGGTGAGTGAGGAATTAGATACAGCGGGCGAAATAAGTATTGAACACGTCACCATTTTTCTCAGTAAATATATTTCCAAAGGTGCTATTGACATGAAGGTTTCACCAGATGTTGGTAACAACCCAAGTAATCCATACATACAAAGAAACCAAAACAAATAAGTTCAGAAATTAAGTTATGTGTAATAATGTGAAATGACACAGGGAAAAAGTATTGAACACATGAAGAAAGGGAGGTTCAAAAAGGCATGGAAAGCCAAGACAACAGCTGAAAACTATCAGTAATTAAAAAGCAATCCAGCCCCCTGTCAGTGCAAATTAATATCAGCTGGTTCAGTCCCAACTGATGGCCTACAAAAAGGTATCATTGCCAAGGTGTCATACAAGACACATCTCATGATGGGTAAAAGCAAAGAGTTGTCTCAAGACATTCGCAACCTAGTTGTTGCAAAACATAATGATGGCATTGGTTATAGGCGCATTTCTAAGCTTCTGAATGTTCCAGTGAGCACTGTTGGGGCCATAATACGGAAGTGGAAAGACAATCATTTCACCATAAATTTGCCTCGACCAGGTGCTCCTCGCAAGATTTCTGACAGAGGAGTGAAAAGAATAATCAGAAGAGTGGAGAGCTTCAAAAAGACCTGCAATTAGCAGGTACTGTTGTCTCAAAGAAAACATTAAGTAATGCACTCCACCGCCATGGCCTGTATGCACGCTCACCACACAAGACTCCATTGCTGAAAAAAAAAGCATGTTGAAGCTTGTTTAAAGTTTGCTGCACAACATTTGGAAAAGCCAGTGGAATACTGGGAGAATATAGTGTGGTCAGATGAGAGCAAAATTGAACTGTTTGGATGTCATAATACATACCATGTTTGGAGGAGAAATGGCACTGCACATCACCCTAAAAACACCATACCAACAGTGATGTTTGGAGGTGGGAACATCATGGCGTGGGGCTGCTTTTCAGCAAATGGTACTGGCAAACTTCACATAATTGAAGGAAGGATGAATGCGCAAATTTACGAGGAGCACCTGGTCGAGGCAAATTTATGGTGAAATGATTGTCTTTCCACTTCCGTATTATGGCCCCAACAGTGGAACATTCAGAAGCTTAGAAATGCGCCTATAACCAATGCCATCATTATGTTTTGCAACAATTAGGTTGCGAATGTCTTGAGACAGCTCTTTGCTTTTACCCATCATGAGATTTGTCTTGTGTGACACCTTGGCAATGAGACCTTTTTGTAGGCCATCAGTTGGGACTGAACCAGCTGATATTAATTTGCACTGACAGGGGGCTGGATTGCCTTTTAATTACTGATAGTTTTCAGCTGTTGTCTTGGCTTTCCATGCCTTTTTGTACCTCCCTTTCTTCATGTGTTCAATACTTTTTCCCTGTGTCATTTCACATTATTACACATAACTTAATTTCGGAACTTATTTGTTTTGGTTTCTTTGTATGTATGTATTACTTGGGTTGTGACCAACATCTGGTGAAACGTTCATGTCAATAGCACCTTTGGAAATATATTTACTGAGAAAAATGGTGACGTGTTCAATACTTATTTCACCCACTGTATGTTGTTTGTGCGAATACTGTTGTCCTATAAACCTCAGAGAAAATCTTCACCAATACTTGCATCAATACTTCATTTGGCTGTTATGGTAAACCCCTGTGCAAAAAAAGGAGTAACACTCATAGAGACAGCTCTTTGCTGGGCAAAAATTCTCCGCCTTCGACAAAGACCATGACGCTCCGCCTCAGAATTAGTAGTTACTATGGCATTTTGGTATATTAGTTGCCACAATGCAAACATCAACAAATTGTACTTATGGGGAAAGACACAACATCTTACTACTAGTGTTAACTGGGCTACGTGGAAAAGTTAGTTTCTTGGACATTTTTTTGGGCCGTCTCTATGAAGGTCAGACCAGTGTCTTAGACCACTGAAGAGAAGCAGCCAGGGGGGTCTTCCAACGTGTGTTGCAGGGGCTTAGACCAGCTTCTCTGATATTACAGTATCTCATTAATCATCCAATCATAGCCACCTGTATCAGATTAGACGTGGGACCCTGCCTTTTGGCGATGCAGCTAAATGTTTAAGGTTTATTGTCCTCTTGTTGTGTAATGCAACCGCAATGCAACCGTATGCGGTCATTACAGTCCACACATTCCATTCATAATGACTAGGTTGCAGACTGCACTCTCATATCTGAAACAATCATGTCTAGCGTCAAATGTTTTGATGAAGGGGGCTGCTTCATGTTACAGAGAGGCAATAGCCAGTCTCTCAAATGTAGGTCCATTGGCAGTTATCATTGCCAGACCGAATGCCTCGAATAGCATGTCATTAGCTACTTTGACCCTGCATGTCACAATAATTGCAGCACTAAAGGAATGGGAAGGATCTGAATTTCATGCGTAGCATGACGTCCCTGTGCGGAATGAAGGTATGTTTACATTTGCTGACTAAAAGGAGGACTGTTGTTTATGGACTATCCAGTATGAATGTCTTTTTTGACCCCGACCGAAAGTATGAACAAAGAATAATGTTTTATATAAGGGACAACAACTCTAATTTGAACACTATATATACAAAAGTATGTGGACACCCCTTCAAATGAGTGGATTTGACTTTTTCAGCCACACACATAGACTGGCCTTACTGAAGAGCTCAATGACTTTCAACGTGGCACCGTCGTAGGATGCCACCTTTCCAACAAGTCAGTTCGTAAAGTTTCTGCCCTGCTAGAGCTGCCCCGGTCAACTGTAAGTGCTGTTTTTGTGAATTGGAAACGTCTAGGAGCAACAACGGCTCAGCCGCAAAGTGGTAGGTCACACAAGTTGAAGCGTGCAGCGTGTAAAAATTGTCTGTCCTCAATTGCAACACTCACTACTGAGTTCCAAACTGCCTCTGGAAGCAACTTCAGCACAAGAACTGTTCGTCGGGAGATTCATGAAATGGGTTTCCATGGCCGAGCAGCCGCACACAAGCCTAAGATCACCATGCGCAATGCCAAGCGTTGGCTGGAGTGGTGTAAAGCTTGCCGCCATTGGACTCTGGAGCAGCAGAAATGCATTCCCTGGAGTGATGAATCAAGCTTTACCATCTGGCAGTCCAACAGAAGAATCTGGGTTTGGCAAATGCCAAGAGGATGATACCTGCCCCAACGCATAGTGCCAACTGTAAAGTTTGGTGGAGGAGAAATAATGGTCTGGGGCTGTTTTTCATGGTTCTGGCTAGGCCTCTTAGTTCCAGTGAAGGGAAATATTAACGCTACAGCACACAATGACATTCTAGACAATTCTATGCTTCCAACTTTGTGGCAACAGTTTGAGGAAGGCCCTTTCCTGTTTCAGCATGACAATGCCTCCTTGCAAAAAGCGAGGTCCATATAAAAATGGTTTGCCGAGATCGGCGCAGAAGAACTTGACTAGCCTGCACAGAGCCCTGACCTCAACCCCACTGAACACCTTTGGGATGAATTGGAACGCAGACTGCGAGCCAGGCCTAATCGCCCAACATCAGTGCCCGACCTCACTCTTGTGGTCAGCGCAGCAATGTTCCAACATCTAGTGGAAAGCCTTCCCAGAAGAGTTGAGGCTGTTATAGCAGCAAAGGGGGACCATCTCCATATTAATACCCATGATTTTGGAATGAGATGTTCGACGAGCAGGTGTCCACATACTTTTGGTCATGTAGTGTATGTGATGTTTGTCCTATAAGTGACATTCTCAAGCCTGGTTGTGTTTCAGGAGATTTAACAAGCAATACATTAGCTATATACGTAACTAAATCAACCTCATTCGATTCCACATAGTAGTAATAATATATGCCATTTATCCAAAGTGAATTACAGTCATGCGTGCATACATTTTAGGTGTGGGTGTTCCCAGGGTCGAACCCATTATCCTGGCGTTGCAAACACCATGCTGAAAACCTCACTGAATATATAGCATCTAGATTCTAAATGAAGGATGAAGGTCAATGGAGAACATATTAAGAAATATCTTACAGATTCTTAATAGTCCTTCAGTTTCTACATGATTTAGCCTGTGTGTTTGCATTGGTCTTCACCGTTTGAGATCTAACTATTCAAAAGCGAAAACTATTTTTTTTCTTTGCATCTTGGCAGTGTTTGTGTTGGAGGTCATGCGGGCATTGATGTAGATTCTCCCATGAGGGCTTGGAACACTAACATACAGTACCTTCCAAGACTCCATCTGACACAAATGTTTTTTCACTTTGTAAATCACCCCAAAATGATCCTCCAGGGATCAAATTTTAGAAACAATTGAAGCATGTTGTGTTGCAAATGAGTTGGTGGTTGAATGTTTCTTGTAAAATGCTGGTTGTTTTTCCAAATTAGGTGTCTACATACAATTCCCATCTGTCGCTCAGTCCCACCAGTAGCATTGAGAAACATATTTACTTGTCTATATTTTCAGTAGATGTGGCTGTCTATGACAAGTATTTGCTGTGTCCTTCAGGTAAAAAAAAAAGTGAATTAGGAGAGGTATATTATTGAGGGGAAAAAACTAATTGGTAGAAGGTTCATTACACTTATTTGTGACTGCCATTAGATGTCAGAGAATTGCAGGGCCTTCATTCTGCTCTACTGATTGCTTGCTTAGCTGTATCAAAATCAAGCAGCCACATGCAGACGCTCTGTGCCAATATTGTGTCACTTTGCTATATAGCACCACTTCCAGCTCCGTATCTGCCCTGCTTCAATACATCCCAAGTTATCAGCTCGACCTAGGCAACGGGTGGGTCTAATGCTGATTGTTTAAAACCGCATTCCAGCCGGCGTCTATTCCACAAGTTATTGCTTCTTAGGCATTATATATCACTTAATTAGGCAACGCTTGACTTCCATTCTTAGGAAAATCTACACATTTCCCATGAAAGATTTACACTCATGTAATCACAGCCTTGTGTGAATAGCCTCCGTATCGTTGAATAACGTTGCAAACGACAGACGTAATAAGACGGCTGCGTGTTTTCCTTAGACTTGCCACAGACCCAGATATGTCTTTAAACTTGAGAAAAATGTATTGTGTTTCGAACCGTACGTCTAAACAGCAACGGCTACCTCAGGGGATGCTTTCGGAATCTGTGGATTTTCTTGGCACTTTCGCTGACGCTGTTGTTTGCTTATCATTTGGCCAGACCGTTCGGCCTGTTGCTGTCGTCACTTTGACTCGCATTGGAGCACTTCACCTCATTATACAACGTCAAAAACGAACTATGTCCTCCTTCCTGTTGGATATCTTGGATAAACAAACCACTTGGCTTGAGAACCACAGGCCTCCGTTTCAGAAGGGGAGGCGAGTTTATAGCTGTGTTGTCCCGAGCAGTTTCCCAGCTACTGGTTACGCTAGGCTAGGTCAATAAAACCCAATCCCCCAGAAATGTTCTCTCAAATTTTACAGGCACTTTTTTTCACTTTGTGTAAAACAAATGAGCAAGGCAATAAAGTAGATAGCATTATTTTCATCTTTGGGGCCAAGTCCAGCATAAATGCATGACTTATTAAAATAATAATTGATGTGGCGAACAACTAAATAACAGAGAGACAATGGTAGTAATTCAATACCAGCGGAATGACGTAACTAAAATGAGGTCTGTAGCCTAATAATGTCAACGTTAATAGACTGTAATAATTTGTTTTATTGAGTCTGTGTAATGGTGGAGAACCGACTACGACACGTTATGCTACTCTGGAAATAACAAGTGAGTCTAAGTTTGAGTTTCAAACTTTCTCACCAGAAAAGTCCAAAAAAGAAAAATTACATGCAATTCTTCTCAGTTGCTGTATTGCACATGTACACATAACAGAATTTCATATAAAAATCTAGCAAATGAAAATGCGGGAATCCAGGCTTTACCAGTGTAGACCTACATGACAGAGAGGCCATTCAGACATGCATTAGACTGTTTGAGGTGGCCAGCAATAGATTAAATGGAATCTGCATGCACTGCCTTTCACAAAAGTTGCAATACATTTAAAGCTGCAATATGTACATTTTTGAGCAACCCAACAAAATTCACATAGAAATGTCAGTTATAGATCTGTCATTATCATTATAATCAAGTCTAAGAAGCTGTAGATCTGTTCTATGCTTTAAATGTAGTTTTTGCGTTTTTTTAATTTCAGTTTTGTACACCAGCTTCAAACAGCTGAAAATAATATATTTTTGGATATGTAAAATATATTTTACAGCGGTTTAGATTGTACAATGATTCTCTACACTATACTTGCTTTTTTTTGTCACATAAACTGAAATGAGACGAACTATTAGACTTTTAGCAACCAGGAAATGGCAGAGCGATTTCTGCATAGTGCCTCTTTAAAAGGTAGTAAGAGATTTTATTTGCTGATTGGAAAACTTTATGTTGGCTTACATACACTGTAAGTCACACAATAAGGAATTGCAATACTTGGCAGCATAGATTACCTCCACTTATGAGGCACCAATGCGGTATGCATCATTAAGGGTATTACGTTCCAAATTTAGGCTTATTTTCTTTATTTGTTAAACAAACAAGATTCAGCTTCAATGAGAAATGCCCTGAGACCTTTTTTCACAGCGATAAAGATGGATCGGATAAACTCTGCTATACCCTTGGATCTCCAACTTGTTTCCAGGCTTGTCGGTGCTCCTTCTAAATGATCCAGAAAATGCCCCTAATGGAAATTGCAGGTGGGAAATGCATTATAAATACCATTTCATTTGGAGTGGTTCATCTACTGTTAATATAGAGAGAAAACATTCCTGAGTAATTACTGTGCATATAAAATATTGTATACAGGACAAGCACCTAGCATGGCTGATTAGGGTCTAACTGACTTGTAAAACGGCACTCATTAAGGACCTATTTCTCTCCAATGTGAGTCTGTAAATGAAGCTAGTCCATAAGGTTTATTCAATTATGAACAGACAATAATGGACCCTTGTATTTCTGCGAATATGAACTCATCCCTGAGAAAGGTTGAAAAATGTAAATAGATACTAGCAGAAAACAAACGCACACCACCGAAACATCTGTGCAATAAATAATGAACTTTTTGAGTTTGTGTGTTAACCCGTAATGTGTAAAGGCTACATTGGGCCAAAGCAGCGTGGAAGTTATTTATATTTGGCTCATCACTACTTCCATTAAGCACATAGCAGTTGGAAATGGAGACAGCAAAACAACAATGATATACACGCAAATAATATATTAATGGTCAACTAGTAACTTTAGTCAATGCATCACAGGTTTGAAAACAAATTGAAATAGGAGGCTACATTACAGAAGTGGCATTACGCTGTATTCATCAAGAGACATGAGTTACAGTTGAATAAAATAGGATTTTTAAGCTTGACTGGTACATTGTGCATAAGGCTAGTTAAAGCCCATTCATACTGTCATAGTTTAATACATAACAATTAGGCTGCTCACAAAAACCCATCTGAGAATTCACTGATAATCACAGTGATAGCACTGAATCAAGAATTCTCTATAATTCCCCTAAACATTGAACGAAACCCTTGCAGCATGTCATAGTATATTGTTTCATGTTGTGATGGTATGTTTCAGTTAATACAGTGTGTTTCATGTTGTGATGGTATGTTTCAGTTAATACAGTGTGTTTCATGTTGTGATGGCATGTTTCAGTTAATACAGTGTGTTTCATGTTGTGATGGCATGTTTCAGTTAATACAGTGTGTTTCATGTTGTGATGGTATGTTTCAGTTAATACAGTGTGCTTCATGTTGTGATGGTATGTTTCAGTTAATATAGTGTGTTTCATGTTGTGATGGCATGTTTCAGTTAATACAGTGTGTTTCATGTTGTGATGGCATGTTTCAGTTAATACAGTGTGTTTCATGTTGTGATGGCATGTTTCAGTTAATACAGTGTGTTTCATGTTGTGATGGTATGTTTCAGTTAATACAGTGTGTTTCATGTTGTGATGGCATGTTTCAGTTAATACAGTGTGTTTCATGTTGTGATGGCATGTTTCAGTTAATACAGTGTGTTTCATGTTGTGATGGTATGTTTCAGTTAATACAGTGTGTTTCATGTTGTGATGGCATGTTTCAGTTAATACAGTGTGTTTCATGTTGTGATGGCATGTTTCAGTTAATACAGTGTGTTTCATGTTGTGATGGCATGTTTCAGTTAATACAGTGTGTTTCATGTTGTGATGGTATGTTTCAGTTAATACAGTGTGTTTCATGTTGTGATGGCATGTTTCAGTTAATACAGTGTGTTTCATGTTGTGATGGTATGTTTCAGTTAATACAGTGTGCTTCATGTTGTGATGGTATGTGTCAGTTAATACAGTGTGCTTCATGTTGTGATGGCATGTTTCAGTTAATACAGTGTGCTTCATGTTGTGATGGTATGTGTCAGTTAATACAGTGTGCTTCATGTTGTGATGGTATGTTTCAGTTAATACAGTGTGTTTCATGTTGTGATGGTATGTTTCAGTTAATACAGTGTGTTTCATGTTGTGATGGTATGTTTCAGTTAATACAGTGTGTTTCATGTTGTGATGGCATGTTTCAGTTAATACAGTGTGTTTCATGTTGTGATGGTATGTTTCAGTTAATACAGTGTGTTTCATGTTGTGATGGCATGTTTCAGTTAATACAGTGTGCTTCATGTTGTGATGGTATGTTTCAGTTAATACAGTGTGTTTCATGTTGTGATGGTATGTTTCAGTTAATACAGTGTGCTTCATGTTGTGATGGTATGTGTCAGTTAATACAGTGTGCTTCATGTTGTGATGGTATGTTTCAGTTAATACAGTGTGTTTCATGTTGTGATGGTATGTTTCAGTTAATACAGTGTGTTTCATGTTGTGATGGTATGTTTCAGTTAATACAGTGTGCTTCATGTTGTGATGGCATGTTTCAGTGTGACTTGACATCACGTACGCAGAATCAAATACAGTTACATTCAGCTTGAGATCATAACAATTATCTCCCTTCACTTAGAGTTTAATATAATTGACGGCATAGTATAACAACATACTAGTGAAAAAGAATTGTGTCAAGACAATATAACCACAATGTATAGCAACAGGCATCCATGGCACAGTTCTCTGCAGTACATTGGCAAGGTCTAATATTTGGAGGGAGTGAAAGGTAGACCTTCCTTATCACGTGGTTATGCCGACCATGACTTCACTAATATCCCAAAGTTTCCTGGCCACCACTTGGTCCGTAGCCTTGGGCAGAAGTTTCTGCTCCTGGCAGTCCGCAAAGCACTTCCCCTGGACCTCCTCCACATCGGGCGAGCAGGCCAGGTAGACCGAGGTCTGCGCCCCCTCCTCGGGGCTCTTGAAGAAGGCCCTGGAGGCCAGCTCCCACAGGGGCTTGGCCAGGAGGGGGATATTGACATGCCTCCCCAGGTTAGTCCTCACTATCCCCGGGGTCAAGGCATTGACCGCCACCCCCGTCCCTTCGAGGCGGCGGGCCAGCTCACAGGTGAAGAGGAGGTTGGCTAGCTTGCTTCGGCTGTAGGCGAAGGCCTTGTCGTACAGCCGTTCGCTGCTGAGGTCGTCAAAGTCAATTTCGCCGTACTTGTAGAGTTTGGAGGAGACCACAACTACGCGGCTGGGGGCAGAGCGCTTCAGGAGGTCCAGGAGGAGGTGGGTGAGGAGGAAGTGGCCGAGGTGGTTCACCGCGAACTGCATCTCGAAGCCATCCTCCGTCTTGGTATAGGGGCACTGGTAGATCCCTGCATTGTTGATAAGCACGTCAATCCTGGGCTCTTCCTGTTGGAAAGTAGAAACAGAAAAAAAATATTGGTTACAAGCTTTAATAATGCTCCATGTTGCTGTAATGTCATGTTTATGACGCGTTTATAGGTGTGCTTATGCTTTATTTCAGTGTTTCCCAACCTGGGGTTCTAGGACTATCCACATGGGGAACTTGAGAAGGCCTACTGGTAAAATGTACTTCAGGGGTATTCAGTTGGTGATACAGTAACCGGAAACGGTTGGGAACCACTGTTTTATTATATAGGTAAGTTAGCTATTTGTGCATGTGTAATAAGCGCCAGATTGGATTAATTTGGCTGTCCCCATAGGAGAACCCTTTTTGTTTCCAGGTAGAAGCCTTTTGGGTTCCATGTCGAACCCTAGATAGTGTACAGTAGAGCTATAGTGTGTAAGGCCTAGTGTTATTGTACAGTGAAATGGTACCTGTGACGACACTCTTCTAATTGTCACTGCAACAGATGTATTGCTACATAGTGCTCTGTGCTACTCAACATGAACGGTACCCAACGTTACCTAATAACTCCGATATCAGCGAGCTGGAACAATAATGGTCTGACTAGGTGACATTTCTAATATGTGTTTACATGTAGCTGACAGCTTGTGAGGTAGCTAGCTGCTATAACGTTACAGTGTTGGCTAGCTAACACTCAGTAACGTTATGAATCCTGGCTAGGTAAATTAGTAACTTGTTTTATTTTCTGTATGACGGCCTACCTACAGGGTCAGATTAGGGTTAAGTGACTTGCTCAAGGGCACATCGACAGGTCCCCCCCCCACCTTGTCGGCTCAGGCTACCCGCCACCCTAACTACGTACGCTATGCTAAAAAACAATTAGCTAGCTAGCTGCAGCAGATTCCGACCTGATCTCACGTCTGAATTGACAGATTACCTTGACGACGTCTTCGCAGAAACTGTGCACGGATTTCAGTGACGCGAGGTCCAGGTATTTGATCAGGAGTTTCCCCGAACCTGTACCCGTCTCCAGTCTCATCTCGTGTGCTGCTTCCTCGGTCCTCTCCATGTCCCTGCAAGCCATGATCACCCGACCCCCGCGCCTCAGTAGTTCAACCGTTGTGGCTTTGCCTATGCCACTGTTGGCACCAGTCACTATTATTGTTTTCCCACGCATCATTTGGAAGGACACAGTCAAAGACAACACGGATAGGAATAGAGATCTCCGATCACAGGCGACGTCATGGCGACGTCGGGCTAGCAAACGCCCATGAGTGGGTATACGTCATCGCGTCAAAAACGTGTCGGTTTGTCACTCACGAGGTTGGAGTAATCACGTGTTCGACTACTTCACGTTGGCTCGAATCTAGGTTGCGCCTTAAGGATTTCGAGAAAATTAACAACTAAGGAGGCATTTTTCACATCTCTCATTGACTTCTCAAAACCCCAAACCCCTGCCTGGTCTGGAATCTGTGGCAAGACATCAGTAGATTTATAATTGATGCTTTACCTACGATGTAAATAAGTTGAAACAATTTTATGTAATTAATTTCATTATTCTTTTGGCCAAATGTCATATTCACAAATGTACACTTACAAAAAAACACCACATTTTCTTACCTTACAAAAATAAATTGAACGTTATTTTAAGACAATTAAATACTCTACTTACAAAAAAAATTATTATAAGTGTGTGTATGTCCCTTAAGATCCTTGTGTAATGTGGTTTTGTACCCACTAGCCCAATTGGCCTTTGTATATTATTTATATATACACTTGTGTTCCCCCCTGTACTTTCTGTATAGATGTGTTGTTAGGCTGGACAAAGTTGTGTTCCCCCCTGTACTTTCTGTATAGATGTGTTGTTAGGCTGGACAAAGTTGTGTTCCCCCCTGTACTTTCTGTATAGATGTGTTGTTAGGCTGGACAAAGTTGTGTTCCCCCCTGTACTTTCTGTATAGATGTGTTGTTAGGCTGGACAAAGTTGTGTTCCCCCCTGTACTTTCTGTATAGATGTGTTGTTAGGCTGGACAAAGTTGTGTTCCCCCCTGTACTTTCTGTATAGATGTGTTGTTAGGCTGGACAAAGTTGTGTTCCCCCCTGTACTTTCTGTATAGATGTGTTGTTAGGCTGGACAAAGTTGTGTTCCCCCCTGTACTTTCTGTATAGATGTGTTGTTAGGCTGGACAAAGTTGTGTTCCCCCCTGTACTTTCTGTATAGATGTGTTGTTAGGCTGGACAAAGTTGTGTTCCCCCTGTACTTTCTGTATAGATGTGTTGTTAGGCTGGACAAAGTTGTGTTCCCCCCTGTACCTTCTGTATAGATGTGTTGTTAGGCTGGACAAAGTTGAATTACTGTTTAACGGATGCCCCGCCTCACTTTTCTCCACTTTTCATTTCTCTCTCGTGCGGTCATGGCTGAAGCTGGCGCAAATTCCTACTATTTATGTGTCCAGGTTAAACGTGGGACGTCCCTCATTATAAGCAAACAGTCGGTTAACTTCATGGTTATTGCATCATTTACAGATATGTTAGAAGCGATTAATAGAACCAGAGATCAAGGCATTCATCAGCAAAGATGCAGTGCAAGCTGATAGTATTTTGGACCACCAAATTGAAGTCAAAATGATTGATGAAATCGAAGTGTGTTAGCTGTGATTTGCGATTCATAACTTACATTTTACAGGTACTAACAGTAGTAGTAGGCCAACTGTCGGGTTGCGTCAATTCAAATCTGGTATTGGAACAAAAAGATTACTACGCCATTTAAATCATCTATGTATTTTATTCTAGCAAACCCTTAAATGGTAAATATGAAGTTCGTATATACAGGCTCACTGTGACACCACGCAGGGCAAACAGCGCATGAGAAGAGCGAGAGAGAGAGAGAGAGAGAGAGAAAGAGAGAGAGAGCGCAAGAGAGCGCGAGAGAGAATCAGCGAGCAGCGCTATAGAAGCGCATAGCCTAGAGAAGAGACCGAGTCCTATCCTTTGTTCTTCCTTAAATACTCCGACAGGATAATTTCCGCTCCCTGCTGATCTGTCGGAGTAGAGGCTGAGTGTGGTTTAAACTTACTCAGCCTATCGTTGGCGTGCAGGCTGGTCCCAGCCTCGTGACGCAATCCAGTTGACGGAAGTAGTGGTCTTCTCAGTAGATGTCCAAGCTCCATATTACAACAAGACACAGTTCTATCATAAAACCCCCAGCTAGCACATTCATTCCACATAGCTCCCCCTTACCCAAACCTACAGCAGTTCTAAAGATCTATGATCACACAATACATTCACTTAATAACTCTTGTTGTAGATTAACATATTCATTAGCTAAAACATAGATCAGCCCTTACACAACCGATAACACCACGACGGAATGCGTTTGAAGTGATGATGCGCCGCCGAGAACAGACAGCAGGTCCAGCAAAGTCACCAGTGGCGCGCACACACTTCGCAGCTCTACAATGACGTGATTGACTGTGTCCAAGGTGGGGGCTTTTCGTGGCAGTCAGACGAGACAATCGAAGGAGGATGCGGTGAGCAAAGTTACTGGGCTCGAATTTAGTCACGCTTGCTCTATATAGATTGATGCCTCTAATTGTGCATGTTATAAACAACATTTTTTATTTTTATGATGATAGGCAATACTATATGGCTGGATTTATGTATTTTTTAACTTAATTGACCCTCTTTCTACAAGGCCTAGTCTATGAGAGGCCTAATCATACGAATATGTTGTTAAAGCTTATAGGCTATAGAGATGCATTCAGTTAATTAATTCATTATTATACATCATCAACATAATTTGATTACAATTATTTGTCAATCATACTTGAATTTGTTAGGCTATACAATTAAGTAGATGAATGAACTGATAATACATTCATACATTACTTTAAAAAAATATTTTTTTGAATATGATAGAATATTTAATTCTATTATACATCCTATGTGAATAATGTTCATTAATGTTGATTTGTGTATTAATAATAATAATCTGAAAATCAGTCTGAAATTGAATATTTCTCCTATTGTTCATGCCCATATAGCCTAGGACAATGTGGTAAAGTACTGTTCCTTATCCACTTAATGTATTTTTTTAGATTATTATTTTTTGCTCGCTCGCCTCACTTTTCTGGCGGGAAAATCCGTTAAACAGTGAATCAATCAGCTTGTTGTAGGCTATCATTTTTTGTAATACAAGTGGGCTTCAATTAAATTATATCTTCTACTTTTGTTGTGCTTAAAAATAGACGAAGTGGAGTCACAATTCAATGGCTCAGACAAGAGACGTATGTGGCAGGGACTCCAGACAAGAACGTTCCGGACACAGAGGACTCACTCCCAGACAAGCTAAACACCTTTGCCCGCTTCGAGGAAAACACAGCCGCCGTCACGGGCCACCGCTCACGAGGACTGTAAGCTCTCGTTCTCCGTGGCTGACGTGAACGTTTAAGCATGTTAACCTTCCCAAGCTGCGTCCACAGAGAATGTGCAGGCCAGCTGGCTGGAGTGTTTACGGACATATTCAATTATCCCAGTCTGTTGTCCCCACTTGCTTCAAGATGTCCACCATTGTTCCTGTACCCAAGAAAACTAAGGAAACTGAACTAAATTACTATTGGCCATAGCACTCACTTCTGTCATCATGAAGTGCTTTGAGAGGCTAGTTAAGGATCATATCACCTCTACCTTACCTGACACCCTAGACCCACCACAATTTGCTTACCGCCCCAATAGATCCACAGACGATGCAATCGCCATCGCACTGCACACTGCCCTATCCCATCTGGACAAGAGAAATTCCTATATAAGAATGCTGTTCATTGACTATAGCTCAGCATTCAACACCATAGTACCCTCCAAGCTCATCATTAAGCTCAAGGCCCTGGGTATGAACCCCGCCCTGTGCAACTGGGTCCTGTACTTCCTGACGGCCGCCCCGCATGTGGTGAAGGTAGGAAACAACACCTGCACGTCACTGATCCACAAGGGTGCGTGTTCAGCCCACTCCTGTACTCCCTGTTCACCCATGACTGTGTGGCCAAGCACGTCTCCAATGCAATCATCAAGTTTGCAGACAACACAACAGTAGTAGGCCTGATTACCAACAATGACAAGACAGCCTACAGGGAGGAGTTGAGGGCCCTGGGAGTGTGGTGCCAGGAAAATAACATCTCACTCAACATCAACAAAACAAGCTGATGGTGGACTTCAGGAAACAGCAGAGGGAGCACCCCCTGATCCACATCAACGGGACCGCAGTGTAGAAGGTGGAAAGCTTCAAGTTCCTTGGCGTACACATCACTGACTATCTGAAATGGTCCACCCACACAGACAGGGTGGTGAAGAAGGCGCAACAGAACCTCTTCAACCTCAGGAGGCTGAAGAAATTTGGCTTGGCATCTAAAACCCTCACAAACTTTTATAGATGCAGAATTGAGAGCATCTCAGCTTTACATGTTGCATTTATATTTTTGTTCACTGCACCTGCGATAACGTCTTCAAAATATACAGTATGTACGAGACCAATAAAATGTTATTTGATTTGGTTGAGTTTGATTGGCCTCTTTACCGCATCTATTTGCCCAACTTGGCTATTCATGTCCCTCCTCGTTCATTTGTACTTTGCAGTGGAGTTGGCGTATAAAGGCTGCACAGCATTTGTTTATGCAAGTTCTTCCTGGGATTATCAGGTATGTCATGTGTTTTGGCAATATTTTACTGTCAGCTATGTTTGCAAGTCTATGTCACTGTACTTAACACCTAGCTGTTATTGAAAAAGTTGACTAGCCCAGGCCCATAGGCTATACTGTACATCCTTTGAAAGGTGAAGATTGGTCATGTAGGCTTTTGAGTAGCCAATTGGGCGCTCCCCACCAGTCACGCAGAACCTCTCAATTGTTAAATCTGAAGAAAATGACAATAGATCTCCATGATCTCCACGTTATCAATACTCCCAAAACATGTCATTTGTGTGTGCTAAATCTATTGCTTTTTCATTCCACTTCATGTCGTTGGTGAGTTGATTGATTATAACGCTCCTTGTGGCTGTGGCATTCAGGAAACTCACCACAGGACAGAAGGCCTTGGAGTTACCATAGTGATTGATGCTGTTGATGCGGCATACTCCAACCTGGGCGTGGTTATTAGTCATCAGAATGATGTCGAACAGCTCCTCGCTCTCGTAGACAACTGTTCAGAGTCGTCAATAAATCAAATGTATTTATAAAGCCCTTTTTACATCAGCAGTTGTCACAAAGTGCCTATACAGAAACCCAGCCTTAAAACCCGAAAGAGCAAGCAATGCAGATGTAGAAGCACGGTAGCTAAGAAAAACTCCTTAGAAAGGCAGGAACCTAGGAAGAAACCAAGAGAGGAACCAGGCTGAGGCGTGGCAAGTCCTCTTCTGGCTGTGCCAGATTATAAGTGTACATGGTCATTAAGACTATATCATTCTTCAAGATGTTCAAATGTTCATAGATGGCCAACAGGGTCAAATAATAATCACAGTGGTTATAGAGGGTGCAACAGGTCAGCACCTCAGGAGTAAATGTCAGTTGGCTTTTCATACCCGAGCATTCAGAGGTCGAGACAGCAGGTGTGTTAGAGAGAGGGTTGAAACAGTAGGTCCGGGACAAGGTAGCACAAACGGTGAACAGGTCAGGGCAGAACAGCAGCATGGACAGCCAGGAGTCATCAGGCCCTATTCAAAACAATGTTTATATGGAATGAAACTCAATTGAATGTATGTTCCAATGGGCTTTGTCACAGTGGGGTAAATTGGTATTGTGTTTTTTCAGTCTACGTTAAAAGGACAGCATACTTAAAAATAAATCATGTTACATACACTATTTATACAAAGGTATGTGGACAACCTTTCAAATTAGTGGGTTTGGCTATTTCAACCACACCCGTTGCTGAGAGGTGTATAAAATCGAGAACACCGCCATGCAATCTCCATAGAAAAACATTGGCAGTAGAATGGCCTTACTGAAGAGCTCAGTGACTTTCAACGTGGCGCCATCATAGGATGCCACCTTTCCAACAAGTCAGTTTGTCAAATTTCTGTTTGTCGGAAGCTTCATGAAATGTGTTTCCATGGCCGAGCAGCCACACACAAGCCTAAGATCACCATGCACAATGCCAACGTCGCCTGGAGTGGTGTAAAGCTCGTCACCATTGGACTCTGGAGTAGTGGAAATGCGTTCTCTGGAGTGGTGAATCACGTGTGAATATACTGTAAATGAGGGATTTCTGATCCTTGATTGTGATTGGCTGAAGCAAGACTTTCCCTGTTAGGACCACTGAGATGCCCCAAATTGCTACATAACACTTATCGTATACACAAAACACATCAGAGCACTGTGTTCACACAAAACACATCAGGGCACAGTGTTTACACAAAGCACATCAGGGCACAAGTGTTTACACAAAACACATCAGGGCACAGTGTTTACACAAAGCACATCAGGGTGCTGTGTTTACACAAAACACAACCCATCAGCCTTAAGTAATCACAACCTCACAGAATATCCAGCTAGAAATGACACATACAGAGAACTATGGAGAACTGTATACATTTTATGTAATCAATTTCTACGTGTGGCATTCTGTATGGTTGCATCCCAAAACTAAAACAAGTGAGAACGTCTAGAATTGTTGATGAACCTGACAAACCAGTCCTGTTTACATGTATTTTCCTTATAACATTTTGTTATCCAAACTACTCAAACACCACACATTTACTGTTCAAGTGACAGTATCATACATGGTACCCATTATTTAAAAAATCACAGACTGGTACCTTCACAAAAGGAGGCTGGTCTTCATGAAGTTGCTGGTGCTAAACATCCCCAGTCCCTTAACCATATTAAATAATGTACAGAATGAAACTGCAACGGTGACTGCATGACTCAGTTCAGGCTGCAGGTGACACAATTTGAATTTTATTTGATGATAACTAGGATACAAACAAAGGAGTTTACCTAGTTTGCCTCATACTGTGACGTGAACACAAATAAACTACTCACTGGTTGAGGATTTTTGGTTGTTTTTAAACCGTCAAAGAAAGCTTTTCCACTGTCCAGTCTTTCACCCTGTCAGGTTCACAAGCCGGCTCTATCTCTGAATTCTTGTCGTCGCCAATTTCACTCATACTGCAGGCTGGTGGATGAATGCAACAAGTCGTTGCTGCAAGGGAAAAGCCAGGCACGGTGCCCCAGAGCTAATTAATTCACTGAGGCGCTCTGATGGTGTCCCAGAGGATTTAACCCTGTGATGACGGGAGTGCAATGAATTGGATGGCATGCAAATACTTTTAAGAAAATAAAAAACGCTGTATAACGGAATGTGAAATATTGAGAAAAAAAGTAGGAAATGATTTTTTTTTTTACAATTTCATATGATAACTTCATTATAGCAACTTGCCAGGCCAATGTTAACATTATGTCAACTTATAAAACAAATGCCAATGTTAACATATAAAAATACTAAAACAATTTGTGGTTTGGTTTGAGTTTATCTAAGTAGTTTGCTTTGCATGATTAGAACCACATTTTCTTGGTCAGTCAATGAACGTTAAAAAAAATCTAAGAAAATGAACCGGTATCCCCTTAACACACAGGAGGTTGGTGGCACCTTAACTAGGGAGGACGGGCTTGTGGTAATGGCTGGAGCGGAATCAGAGGAACTGGTATCAAATATATCCAACACATGCCATTCCATTCGCTCCAACTTCAGTTCACCCTCTCTGTAGAAGGCAGCTGTAGCCTTACACTCCAGCCCAGACACTGTAAATATTTTCTTCTCTCATCACACTCTTTCAGTTTTCCTTTAATTAAACAATTCCTCTTTTTCTTCAATGTCCAAGTTCTTAAGAAAATAAACCAAACACTTTAGAGGTCCTCCGTGGCCAAGTACAGCATGTTCCCAGGTCTGCAGTCACTCACACTATCACCTCCCCGCTTGGTACTGGAGACATTCCTGAGGTGGATGGGGTCTCCTGATGTGGTGTCCTTTCAGAATTGGATCTAACCCGTCAGGAATACGTTAAAAGTAAGCTTATACCATCTAGTAAATGTCTGTTTAATGTGAGAGGATTTTTTTGGTCTTCTCAACACAGTATCCACTCTCTCTTTCTCTCTGTGTCTCTATGGTATATATCTAGTATACTGTGCCTGGCACTCTAACTCAAACTGCACTACACTTTATCTCGGGGCCCGTAAGAGTTATGATGTCATGGTGTCCCATCACCTGGGGATCACTTACATGAAAATGGAGGCACTTTTCTGTCAGCACGTCTTGATTTGCTTTCCTGGTATAACACCATCCATACGATCGGGCGAGCACTTGCCGTTTATTTTACTTGAGACCGAGCCCGCAGATGAAAAATCGGCGCTTGTATTGGACCCAAGCAGTAGGGCCGTTCTCAGCACTGACCCACGCAATAGAATGCAGTCGTGTTTGTTGTTTCAAACAGAACGCTCTTAAAAAGAAAGAATTAGAAGTCATGGCTTTTTTTCAAATTTTTAAGCATTCCCTCATGTCATTGAAGCATCGCCTACTGAAGTCCTATAAAGGTCATTTATAGGCATATTGCAGATAGATTTGGATATGCACCGCCTAAGTTGGACTTTGTGATTTCAAAATACACAACCACTGACTGAGATAATTAAATAAATCTTATTAATACTCCCCATCATCTCTCGTTTTATTTAATGATTACTTTCTCTAATTGTTTTGGAAAGATTATAAAATAAATAAATCAATAAAATAATGTATGGGATCTGGCTGTTAAAAACAATGGGTTATGATGAGTTTTACTCTGTCCTTCCTTTCAATTTAAAAAAAAAATATAATATTCAAAAGACAAGTAAGGAGTGGCACAGTTTGTCTGCTGGGGTTAAGCCAAAGGTCGCACTTCATCCAAACCTTCACCCACAAACACCGTTGGCAGAGTGTAAATCGCCGCTGACAGCAGAGCACCACGTCTACCTTGGGTCAGATGTTCAACTGAGACCGGTCAAAGTCATAGGAACACTTCATTGGAACCTGGCTGTGATATCCCCCTGAATAAACAGAAGAAATTAACATTCTACTTTTTATTAAAACAAATCAATGGCAATAAAAGGCATCTCACTTCTTTCTTCTCCAAGGTCTCCATTCTGACCTTTGCAATGGCCTTTAAGTCCAGCGATTCCCACGATCCATCCAATCTGTTTCCACATGAGCAGACAAAATAAAGAGAAAATAAAACAATTAAAAAGCAATCAGTCATGCTGTTAATAAAAAACAGCTTTAACTGACATAATGTATGGCCTGGATGACAACACTAGTCCCGGTGTGTCACTAGCGCTGGCCAAGGCTCGGCTGTGATTAATGGATGCCGATGTTGGGGCGTGGAGGCTGCAGAATAGTGATAGGCCTGTCTCCACTCTGGATGTTAACACTCGTTGCTAAGACGTCCCAGGGCAAACGTCTGTCCTTATCCTCGTGCCCCTATGACCGATGCGACCAAAGCGATACGTCAACAGGCCCCTCCGACGGACCGCTGCGGGACTTGGCTCAGATGGCTCGGGTTTCAGCACTTCGCGTTTCTGTCAGTTTTCTTGTTACAAGACCAAACATATGCTGTGTGTGTGTGTGTGTTCTGTAGCTCGTTGGGGAACAGGCCGGACATTGAAGTGAACCTCAGTTGTCATCATCCAGACCGCCCATGTGTTACTGATCAAAAACAAGAAGCAAATGTATCCATGGAGATGAAAAGATAAGTAGTAGATCTCACCAAGACAGAGTAGGTCAACTGACCCTGCTCTTGGTATGACCTCTTTAAGGCCTAGATTCAATCAGATAAAGCGTTAACCAGTGAGCGTCAAATCAGTCAGCAGTTGCTCTTACAATCATTGTCACGACAGCCACATCGCCCCATTCCAGTTAGAAGTTCAGAATGAGAAAGTGTAGGCTACACTGTATAGCCGATGTTGACTAAAGCAGATCTGATTGAATTGAGCCCATAACACAGAAGGTAAATTGTAGCACTTTCAACATGATGTAAACAAAGTCCTCTATTGATGATGATGTCATTGCCAATAGCTGGTGTAATGGTGTAAGGTGAACTTTCTGGGATGTTGTAAAATAAATCAATGACAGGTTGCTGAAAACTACAGAGAAAGGATTTCAATGGATGTCAGATAACCTTTTCCGTTTCCAGCTCATGCACTGAAATGCAACCAAGATTTGGCAAGTTGGACCAACTTGCAACGCCATTGGCTAATTAGCTTCCTGTTTCCATAGTGGTCGTTACACTAATATGAAAATGGGTTTCAGGTTCAATCACTTCCCAATTGCGTCCGGCAGTAGGTTGAATTTTGGGCAATTCGCCTCATGTCTTTCCTGAGAGAGAAAAAAGGTTTGACCTCACCCGATTCCCATCCACCGGGAGGTCTTGGAAACCTGAGCAAAGACCCTTGGAAAGAGAGCTAGTGTGAAGAATAGCATTCTTTCTACCATACTTCTTGAGAGGTGTCACGTTTGGCGCATCCTTCTCACCTAGCAGAATTGGATCCACATTGTTGCATGTGTGTATTCTTATGATGAGTGGTGAGCCAAGGGTTTCGGTCCCAGAAGACTTATCTAGCTGTTCGACAGGCCAGGAGGTGTCAAGCAAAACAAATAAATATGCTTTCATTTGATGTAGTTTTGCAGGGTTTTTAAGGTACCTTCCTGCTTGCTTCTGGTTCTGATGTTAATCAGGTTTATAGTCCGTGGAGACAAATCAGGGGGAAAGAGAGAGTATGTATTATGTGAGAGCTCAGGAGAGTACTAACGCTATATCCAACCCTGTGGTCCAAACCGTTGCTTACCGAGGGTCTCCCATTATGACTCCCAGAACCATTCATCATTGCGTGCAACAATAAGGGAGATATGGATGGAGGGAGCGAGGGGGCTCTTAACCTCCTTTAGACTCCCCCTCGGTGCTGCTTTGCTGTTCACCTTCTCCCCGCTTTTCTTTCTTGGCACTGCTGACCGCAGGAGCAATCATGAATTACACTTTACACTTTTTGTCAACTGAAAATCCCCAGTCGGCCCATTTTGAAACATTGTATAATCATTTAGAGACAGAATGGTAGGCAGCCTGCCACCTTTCACCATCTGAAACAACCAAAATGGCTGGTACCAGGTTCGCTTTTTCTCCCCTTTCCGTCTAAAAATAACTTAATGCTCTCTGACTTCAATTTTTTTAAACCTTTATTTAACTAGGAAAGTCAGTTAAGAAGAAATTCTTATTTACAATGACTGCCTACCTACAGGGTCAGCCCCTGGAGCAAATTAGGTGTTTAGTGCCTTGCTCAAGGACACATCGGCAGGTTTTTTTTTCTTCACCTTATCAGCTCTGGGATTCGATCGAACAACCTTTCGGTTACTGGCCCAACACTCTGACCACTAGGCTACCTGCTGCCCTAAAACTGGTTGCTATGCTACGTATGACGGATACAGGGCAGTGGTCTGTCATTGTGAGTAGAGGTCAACCAATCTCCTTACAGGTTGTGGGACTGAGTTTGGCATGAGGTACTGCAGAACACTCCACTTTCGACAGTGGTTCACCTGCGGTTCTACTGAAAACATGTAAATGTGGGGACTTGCTCCAGGTGGGTTATTCACCTGTCTTGGTTGGTAATCGAGAGTTTAAAATAAACTTTGTGTGTGTTAGTGCATGACGGTAATACTCCCTCACAATGACCGGTGCTTTGACTTCTTTCGCTTGAGGCGAGTCGTCACCTGTGATTCCACCACTCTCCACGTCTCCAAGGTCAACATCTCCTGTTTTTTCAGCTTTGGGTACATTTGAAAGATGATATACCATCGAGCCGCGCTGGTTTACTTTACATAGAGGGAACGGGTCTTTCTTTAAAGATGAAATAGAATGTTGTATTTATTTTCTTTCACTTAGTGTGGCTTCAATTTAAGTCGTTGTGGTAATGACCTAGTGTGCGTATTACTTAATTGTTTACATGTTAATGAATGATGGAGTGAGGACTACATTTATAGCGTACTTAGAGCACTAGTTTCCCAGGACACGTTGGTATACAGTAAGAGAGGTTGGTATACAGTAAGAGAGGTTGGTATACAGTAAGAGAGGTTGGTATACAGTAAGAGAGGTTGGTATACAGTAAGAGAGGTTGGTATACAGTAAGAGAGGTTGGTATACAGTAAGAGAGGTTGGTATACAGTAAGATAGGTTGGTATACAGTAAGAGAGGTTGGTATACAGTAAGAGAGGTTGGTATACAGTAAGAGAGGTTGGTATACAGTAAGAGAGGTTGGTATACAGTAAGAGAGGGATCCAGATTTGGGACCTTACCGACATTTACATTTACATTTTAGTCATTTAACAGACGCTCTTATCCAGAGTCACTTACAAATTGGTGCATTCAACTCAGGATAGCCAGTGTTACAACCACATCTCCATCACAGTAAGTACATTTCTTTAAACAAGCAGCTGTGAGGAAAGTCAGTGCTAGCAGGGAAATAAGTGAGGTGTTAGTTTAGACAAAAGACCGGTGTTAGTTTAAATTTTTATTTTATTATTATGGTGGGGGGGGTGGGGGGGGGGGTAGGGGTGGGGGGGTTGGGATTAGAAGGATTACTGTTATACTATTCCAGGTATTCCATAAAGAGGTTGGGTTTTAAGTGTCTCCGGAAGGTGATCAGTGACTCCGCTGTCCTGGCGTCGTGGGGGAGCTTGTTCCACAATTGGGATCCCAAAGCAGTGAATAGCTTTGACTGGGATGAGCCCGAACTGTGCTTCCGTAGAGGTAGGGGGGCTAGCAGGCCAGATGTGGATGAACGTAGTGTCTTTGTTGGGTGTAGGGTCTGATCAGAGCCTGGAGGTAAGGAGGTGCCATTCCACTCACAGCTCCGTAGGCAAGCACCATGGTTTTGTAGTAGATGCGAGCTTCAACTGGAAGCCAGTGGAGTGTGCGGAGGAGCGGGGTGACATGAGAGAACTTGGGAAGGTTGAACACCAGACGGGCTGCAGCGTTCTGGATAAGTTGTAGGGGTTTAATGGTGCAGGCAGGGAGCCCAGCCAACAACGAGTTTGCACTCTGGGAGGAGGACACAATGGAGTTGTCAACAGTGATGGCGAGATCATGGAGTGGGCAGTCCTTCCCCGGGAGGAAGAGCAGCTCCGTCTTGCTGAGGTTCAGCTTGAGGTGGTGATCCGACATCCAAACTGATATGTCTGCCAGGCATGCAGAGATACGATTCGCCACCTGGCTATCAGAAGGGGGAAAGGAGAAAATTAATTGAGTGTTGTCTGCGTAGCAATGATAGGAGAGACCATGTGAGGATATGACAGAGCCAAGTGACTTGGTGTATATCGAGAATAGGAGAGGGCCTAGAACTGAGCCCTGGGGGACACCAGTGGTGAGAGCACGTGGTGCGGAGACAGATTCTCGCCACGCCACCTGATAGGAGCGACCTGTCAGGTAGGACGCAATCCAAGAATGTGCAGCGCCGGAGATGCCCAACTCGGAGTGGGTGGAGAGGAGGATCTGATGGTTCACAGTATCAAAGGCAGCAGATAGGTCTAGAAGGATAAGAGCAGAGGAGAGAGAGTTAGATTTTAGATTTTGAGGAGGGGTGCAACTCTTGTCCTCTTGAAGACGGAAGGGACACAGCCAGTGGTCAAGGATGAGTTGATGAGCAAGGTGAGGTAAGGGAGAAGGTCTCTGGAAATGGTCTGGAGTAGAGAGGAGGGGGTAGGGTCAAGAGGGCAGGTTGTTGGACGGCCGGCCGTCACAAGTCTTAAGATTGAGTTGACACTTGAAATTGTCTATCCTAGTTGCACATACTGAATGACATCTCAGTCAATTGGAACTTAACAGGAGCGTGTATGTCTTGGCTTGGTTAAAGTAATGGGGAATCATGTTTTTTCTTATTCAATCAGATCCAGTTTGATCCAAGATGGATCAGTTTGGATTATGTACATCCTTGTGTCAAACTGAAACCACATAGGGGCGATATTTCCTTCTTTTCTTTTGGGGGTTTAACTTACAAAGTCAAAACAGTCCTTGCACCATCCCTCAGACAAGAAGTTACCCAGTTGATAATAAAGTACTTCACTGTAATCTAATCAGTGACTATCTGGTCAGGGTAGTCCCCACCCCCCATTCTCTCTCTCTCTCTCCCTCTCTCTCTCTCTCTCTGGGTCCTTTTCGTGTGTAGTTGGAAACATCCCTCTCTGTCTCTCTGTCTCTCTGTCTCTCTGTCTCTCTGTCTCTCTCACTCTCTCACTCTCTCACTCTCTCACTCTCTCTCTGGGTCCTTTTCGTGTGTAGTTCTCATTCCTCCGCAGCTCCCCTCTCCTCCCCCGTTTGGCTGCTATGCCATGTTTGGGAGAACCACCTGCTAGCCAAGCAGAGCAGACGTGACCTGGACCCCTTTCTCTCCTGCTCGTCCTATAATAAACATTGTCCGTTTTATCTAAGGGGGGCTCTTGGCTGTTTGGATGACAAGGAGGTCCAGGAGTAAAGCCCCTCATCTGCAGCTGGAGGAATGGGGGCCGATGGGGGGAGTGGGATGAAATACATGACAATGTCATTTAAACTAATAAATAAACCATATTACCATGTAATTGCAAAGCAGTTACTACATGTGAATACAGTGATGTTACTACAGGTATTACTGGGTAATTACATGGCTATAAAGGCACCTTAAGGTAACGTGTTACCAATGGGGCTTCCAATTCAATTCCTGAATAAACATTGAAATAGAATTGATGCCAACCTGTGTGTTATTTAATACCATTGTAGTAAATGTGACCACACTTTAACATTGATGTTAATTTGTTTCCAAAAATCCTGGTTTCTAGACAGAAAATCAGGGATTTCTTGGAAAGCTACTGGAGTTTTACAACCCTAAAAACATAATTTTGAGTTTGTCTTAAAGACAATTGTATGGTTCCAGTGGTTAAAAATGCAACAGGGAACTGGTGCGGGAAAACATCTTTGAGCATGGCCATGAAAAAATTATTAGGACTCCAAACCAAACAAGTGGGCCGCAAGCTGAATAAACTTGCTGAATTACGAAAAATGTATGATTCGGGCTTGCAGAAGTTCCACGTGCATCTGAAATATGTCTCACTCAGATCCCATGGAAATGCACCAGTTAAGTCAACATGTTAATGCAAAAACCTGGCAAATTAAGAGGGTAAAAAATACTGATGTCTGTCATAACACAAATGGTGGATTTCAAGACCAGTGCTACCCCATTGAGTTCCTAATATAACCATTAATCATTTTGTTTGGTGACAAAGTGTTCCAAATAACATCAGACTTCACCTCTGGGCAATGTGGGCATTTTACCTCAGCTGAACGCTATTGAGTGCCTTCAGCTTCCTCCAAGAAAGAACTAAGTACAACAAATATGCCTTTGTGTAAATTCAGCCCTGTATTTTCCCTCAACCAGTCATTTCAATGAAGATTGATTATTTTTGGTTGAATAATTGCCCTTTGTACAATTCTTTCCAGTGTCATTATTCACAAAACAAAAACGTACAGTCAAGCTGTCTTTTGACATGTTACAGGGAGTGACCTAAAGTGAAATAACAACAAAGGCTAGCTGCTCGACCATCCACTACCTGACAGCCCTTTCCACCCAGGGTAATGTGCTGGTGGGACAGAGGCATTATCAGCACTATGAAAAATGGATCACATTTTTATCAAGTCTTCATAAACCCTTTATAAGGCCTTCATAGATGCTTCATAACTAATTTAGAAGCAAATGTTATAAAGGGTGGAGAAATATTTCATTGCATTTCATTTCATCTTGTACTAGCTGTAAACCTAGCGATACAGTATCATGATCATATCGTTAGGTTCAGAGGAAGTCTAACAGGGAACGTCTGGCTCCTCCAGGTGCATGGCGTGTGTTTAAGACTGGGGTCCAGGTTCAATCAAACAGGTGTGGGTTGAAGACTGGGGTCCAGGTTCAATCAAACAGGTGTGGGTTGAAGACTGGGGTCCAGGTTCAATCAAACAGGCATGGGTTGAAGCACGAAGTCCAGGTTCAATCAAACAGGTGTGGGTTGAAGACTGGGGTCCAGGTTCAATCAAACAGGCATGGGTTGAAGAACGAAGTCCAGGTTCAATCAAACAGGTGTGGGTTGAAGACTGGGGTCCAGGTTCAATCAAACAGGTGTGGGTTGAAGACTGGGGTCCAGGTTCAATCAAACAGGCATGGGTTGAAGCACGAAGTCCAGGTTCAATCAAACATGCGCGGGTTGAAGACCGGGTTCCCGGTTCAATCAAACAGACGTGGGTTGAAGCACGGGGCCCAGGTTCAATCAAACAGGCCACTGTACCATAGAGTGTTTCCAAGTGCAATCAGAACCGGTCTCAATTGTGTGTAAACCATCCACTGACCGCACCTGCAACAGATTGAAAGGATAGGGTGGCTGTGCTTTCCAGTGACTCAACACAACCTTGGATGTTCCCCCTGTCATCAAACACAGACTCTGCTTTTTCCAACTGGCTGTGGACAGAGGAGAGCAACATTATGTCCATATTCTAACTGGCTGTGGACAGAGGAGACCAACATTATGTCCATATTCTAGTCGTCAACAAACAGCGAGACTCTCTCTGGAGCCAAACGGGCTTTTCTAGGGGAATTTCTTGCCTTTGACGCATCGCAGATGTCTGTTGGACCACTTCAAGGCGTTATTCACACAGAGCCATCTTAAATACACCCTGTAGTTCCTTCCTGTATTTCCTAGGCTTCTGTCCTCCAATGGCGTGTTTACATTTTGGTTGCAAGAGAAACATAAAATGGCCACCAGGCTTTCTGAGATGGAAAAGCTTTCAGTCATCAATCAATCACTGGTAATGTTGCCAGTCGGCTTTGAGGTTTAGGCATAGCTTATAAAACCACACTGTACTTGTATAAAAAGGAACAAGAACATTAATTTGGGTCAAAACATTGAAGCTTTTTGGATGAATGACATGAAGACAGAATTGGGGTTCTGGACATTCCTCAATATAGATTGTGTTTTTTCGAAGAACAGCATGATAAAAGTGAGAAAAAATGGCACTGAAACATAACTGACACTGTCAGGTTCTTTGAAGATAGGTTGTTGTTGAGTGATCTTTAAAAAAAACAAGTCTGAATCTATATTCAAATGATGCATGTTCAAGTGAGTAGCTGCAGTTTCATAGTTACTTCTCAGGACATTTCCCCAAAGTTGAGGTTAAAGTTTGTTACAGAACATACTGCATGTGCACAAATGCCTTGCCATCTATGCGTTAAAAACCTGTGTGCAGTCGTAAACTGTGGCACATTGATTTATGGCAATCTTTTTGTATTGTGGGCTTGTGTAGTCGACATCACACACATTATCTGTCATTTTATAACAACATTGTTCCTAATTTTATGTTGGGTTTCTCACAATTGCTCACATAATTTGGGAGTTTTAAAGGCATCCCAAGCCGCGTCCTCAGAACATGTGCAGACCATCTGGCTGAAGTGTTTACGGACATATTCAATCTGTCCATATCTCAGTCTGTTGTCGCCACTTGCTTCAAGATGGCCACCATTGTTCCTGTACCCAAGAAAGCAAAGGTAACTGAACTAAATGACTATTGCCCCGTAGCACTCACCTCTGTCATCATGAAGTGCTTTGAGAGACAAGACCATATCACTTCCAACTTACCCGACACCATAGGCCCACTACAATTTTCATATCGCCCCAACAGATCCAAGGACGACGCAATCTTAATCTAAGAAGGCTGTTTATCAACTACAGCTCAGCCTTCAACACCATAGTGCCCTCCAAGCTCATCACTAAGCTCAGGGCCCTGGTTCTGAACCCCTCCCTGTGCAACTGGCTCCTGGACTTCCTGAGGAGCCGACCACAAGTGGTCAAGGTAAGTAACAACACCTCCACTACGCTGATCATCAACACGGGGCCCCACAGGGGTGCGTGCTCAGCCCCCCTCCTGTACTCCCTGTTCACCCATGACTGTGTGGCCAAGCACGTCTCAAACTTGTGGAGAGGGTCATTAGCTTCAAGTTCCTTGGTGTGCACATCACTGACAATCTGAAATGGTAAATACCATTTTAAATATTGTTAGTGTATACCACTTGAATGAAGAAGACAAATTCAAAAACAGATTTTAGTCTAACGTCAACTTCGTCAAAATGAGTGATAGAATGTATGGGGATTTTCAAATGAATAATTTTCCTTATTTTACAAATGTTTTTCTTTTTAGAGTATCCGTTGTCAACTCCAGCAGTGGCTTGTCACCTCTGTCACTGATGGAGTCCATGTTTTTTCCTGCAACATTATGCTTAAGCAATTTAAGTATTTGCTGTGCTAGACTTAATGGATAATGTTTGTTTTAAGTTCTAAATCAAGAAAAACATGCCAAAATGCTAACGAAATTAACCCTGAAAATTAAATAACACTTTCAACCTGTTGCAGGAGTGGTTAGTGTTGTGCTATAAAACAAAGGTTAGGAGATTTGTACAACATACTTGAATAATCTAATGTTAGAATTAAACAATCAAGGCCTTTGGACACATGTTGGACAATAATTGTAAAAAATGAATAGGCTTTTATGGTGCGTGACAGAGTTGACATAAATTCAGTTAGTTGCATTTTATGAATAAAAAATAAAACTATTGGTTCTTCCTTTACGTGTGATAGCTGATACATTGGTCTATCAAAATATACTGTATATTTCAAATGTTGTTAATAATAAGACAAAGTGGATGCTATATTTTTCTGAATATTCTCTGTTTTTTGGAGTACCACCTGCAACTGCACAGAGACGTTTATAAACAGACAAATTGAAGAAGAAAGAAGAACGTATCAGCAAATAAAGGTTAGTTTAAAAATATCCTGATTATGGCTAAACAGCAGGTTATGCATGACCTCAGATGAGCTTTAGCTTCAGCTTCGGCTGTCCCCATAGGAGAACCCTTTGAAGAACCCTTTTTGGTTCCAGGCAGAACTATTTTGGGTTCCATGTAGAACCCTCTGTGTAAAGGGTTTTACGTGGAACTCAAAAAGGTTCTGCCTGTAACCAAAAAGGTTCTTCCTGGAACCAAAAAGGGTTCTTCAAAGGGTTCTCCTATCGGGACAGCCGAAGAACCCTTTTAGGTTCTAGATAGCACCTTTACTTCTAAGAGTGTATCATGCATTTTTACCTACGTCCATCCACATATTTATCCATCCATCCTTCCATATTCTTATATCCATCCCTTCCTTCCCAATCAAGCATCAAAACTCCACCCAGGACATGTTGCTTTGCAAATTAAACACTATTTCCAGGATCCTCAGACTTGCTGGAAGGACCTATTGAGGCTTCTATTTGTAATGGAGTGAAGTTGCATTTCACATAGAGAAAATGCATCAACAGTGCCATCAAAGTGGCTCATTACTCTGTAGCATCCATCGTGGTGCTCCAGATTTTCCTTGATGCAGTGGGTGATGCTCCTCTCTCCCAGTGCTCTTCCAATAAACTTGGAATATCACGGAATACCCAAATCAGTCATGGGTTGGTTTGACCACCTCATTGATCTTGAAAGGGAAAGGGGAAACCAAGTCAGTTGCACAACTGAATGCATTCAACCAAAATGTGTCTTCCACATTTAACCCAACCCCTCTGAATCAGAGAGGTGAGGGGGGCTGTCTTACTCGACGTCCACGTCATCAGCGACGAAGAAGCAAATTCAAAAGACAATCCAGGTACCGGAATAGAAACCCTCAAATGAAAGTGATTACAATTACAGCAATGCCTTCCTCATTGCTGCTCAATATGCAGATCCCAACATCTATAAGGAAAGAGATTATCCTCAAAATTGCTATCTCCCCCAGCACTTTGTTTGGGAACCAGTTGGAAGGGACCCAGATTGGTGAAAATCTTGTCTTCCAGAGCCCAAGGTAGATGCTCAGCCTGTATCTATTGATGACACAAGGTAGATGCTTAGCCTGTATCTATTGATGACACAAGGTAGATGCTGAGCCGGTATCTATTGATGACACAAGGTAGATGCTGAGCCTGTATCTATTGATGACACAAGGTAGATGCTCAGCCTGTATCTATTGATGACACAAGGTAGATGCTGAGCCTGTATCTATTGATGACACAAGGTAGATGCTCAGCCTGTATCTATTGATGACACAAGGTAGATGCTCAGCCTGTATCTATTGATGACACAAGGTAGATGCTCAGCCTGTATCTATTGATGACACAAGGTAGATGCTCAGCCTGACTTTCTCTATCCTAACAACATAATTTCATCTGATACTGCTGTTAATGTTCATTGTTGGTCATAGGAAGTTAGCTGAACTAATTATTCACCATGAGTCAAATAGAAATTGAAGACAGTGATTCAATTGTAGTGAAAATCAGAGTATTCCGCCACCTTAGGGTGGAAGAGAGCATACAGTGGAATTTCAACACATTTCTGGAAAATAATTATCATAGAACATTTTAGTGACAGTTCTACACTCTTAGAAAAAAGGGTTTCAAAAGGGTTATTTTGCTATCCCTATAGGAGAACTCTATTTTGGCTCCAGGTAGAACCCTTTTTGGTCCCAGGTAGAACCCTTTTGCATTCCACGTAGAACCCTCTGTGGCAAGGGTTTTACAAAAATGGTTCTACAAAGGGTTCTCCAATGGGGACAGCCAAAGAACCATTTTAGGTTGTATATACAGTAGCACCTTTTTTTCTAAGTCCTGATTTACCCATGACTAAAATCCACATCATGTGCCAAGAGACTGAAGCAGGGGGGTTAAACATGAGGGGCTGTGAGAGGGGAGCGGCCTGGGGTGAAAGGTCATCTGTGGCTCTCCTTCTGAACTTCACGCTAAGCCTCCTAAATTGAATTGACAAGCTCCAGCTCTGTAATATCTTTTCCACAGGCTGCTCTGTGACAGCCAACATGGGAGCCATCGTATCAATCCCACTTCTATATGACTCATTTATACCTTAATATAACTTCTTGTTCAACTCAGGGATGCCAGTACAAAATGTTGAATGTCAGTATGTGTTGTTTTGCCAACCGTGGCTAAGCCTGCTCATGTAAGGACAGAGAAAAACAGAGTTGTGGCATGCAAAGAGTATTTTTGTTACTGCTAGAAATCCCCATTTACTTTTTAGCCATTTAGCAGATGCTCTTATGCAGAGCGACTTACAGGTGCAATTAGAGTAAGTGTCTTGCTCAAAGGCACATTGACAGATTTTTAACCTAGTCGGCTCAGGGATTCGAACCACTGGGCCAAAGCTCTTAACCGCTAGGCTATCTACAGCCCCACTAGTGCTTGATGATTCAAGGTCACTGCCCTCACCCTGAACCTTGAAGTTAAATGACAAAGATGATTCCTATGTTTCTCATATTCTAAGGCCCAGATTCAACCCGGACAGCGTAAGATCCCCGTATAGCGCGATTGACGTTTAAAGGTCATTTCCGATTGAGCCAACATACGCAGCGTTTACCGTGCATAGTGGACGGAACGCCATCGGATTGAATCTGGCCCTAAGTTCCAGATCTGAAATTTGATGAGTGTCATGAGTGTTTAAAAGAGGAACTTATTGACCCTTGATGGAGCTGATTTTAGCATGCAGAATTCTAGGTATTACCTTCTATAGGCTACTATGTTTAGGAAAATGGCCTATCACTGTTTAATTATGCAATACTGTCTCTTGTTTTGAACGTTTGATAGGAATTTTCACATGAGGTAATACAGGGCCTTCAAAAAGTATTCAAACCCCTTTATGGCATGATGGCCAAACTGCTGGCCATCATGGACAACGTCACCCACCCTCTGCACGCTATGGTTATGACGCAGAGGAGCTCTTTCAGTCACAGACTGATCCCACCACGGTGTGCCAGAGAGCGCTACAGGAGGTCCTTCCTGCCGGCGGCTATGAGACTATATAATGCCTCACCGGGGTGCCGTGCCGTCGGCAACATAGATCTGGAACTGTTGGGGTGCTAGGACCTAGTTTAACAATTATGCATCCATCCGTGAGTAACTCTGTTCCGTCAGCACTCATCCACTCAGGACCTACTTATTCATACAGGTCTGTATATACATACCCATGTACAGTTGTTATATTATATCACATGCAATATTGTAAGTAATTATTGGACCTAGGCATTCACTCAGGAATGCATATTAGTATCCTGCCAGTTGCACCTTTTCTCATTGCTTTTAGTATATCAAATGTGCAATAAGTGCAGTTGTCTGTAATTAAACCCTGCACAATAAGGACTGTATTTTAAGGGAATTACTATTATTACCCCAATGATATCATACACACATTTAGCTATTAAAGTATCTCTTCCTGTCATTTACCTGTACAGTTTGTGTAAACATGCAAGTATTCACTTATCTGTAAATATAACTGTATACCTAACTGTACAGCTAATTTAACCATGCAAAATTTTCACTTACCTGTTCATTTACCCAGTCTGTCTATTAAGTAAACTATTATTACCCTCGCTCATATCATACGCATTAGCTACTGAAGTATTTCTCTGCCATCAACCTGTATAGTATAGTTAACCATCCAACATCCACCAATGTATAGTGTACATATTCAGCCAACCACTCATACTATGCAATGTCCTTTTATAGCTTTTTTTTTGCACTCCAGATATCCTGTATTTCTATACTTTTTCATACTGCCGCTCTATGTATCTATCTTTTGTGTACTTTCGTTGTGGCATTTTGCACCTGCCCTGTGTTTTTGTTGTAGCTGCTTGATAATGAAATTTCCCCCCCGGGGGATCAATAAAGTACCTATCTATCTATCTATCTATCTATCTATCTACTTTTGACACATTTTCTGAATTTAAAATTGATCAAATTTTGATTTTCTGGGTCACTGGCCTACACGCAATACCCCATAATATCAAAGTGTTTTTAGAAATTGTTACAAATATATAAACAATGAAAATCTGAAATGTTTTGAGTCAATAAGTATTCAACCCCTTTGTCATGGTAAGCCTAAATAAGTTCAGGAGTAAAATGTTGCTTAACAAGTCACACAATAAGTTGCAATAAGTTGCCGAAGAGGAAGGAAACCGCTCAGGGATTTCACCAAGAGGTCAATGGTGACTTTAAAACAGTTACAGAGTTGAATGGCTGTGACAGGAGAAAACTGAGGATGGATCAACAGCATTCTAGTTACTCCACAATACTAACC
Organism: Thymallus thymallus; assembly: GCA_023634145.1. Classification (NCBI taxonomy): domain Eukaryota; kingdom Metazoa; phylum Chordata; class Actinopteri; order Salmoniformes; family Salmonidae; genus Thymallus; species Thymallus thymallus. The sequence goes on along the minus strand of CM042406.1, from coordinate 32,721,050 downwards.
TAAATGAGAGAGTGAAAAGAAGGAAGCCTGTACAGAATAAAAATATTCTGAAACATGCACCCTGTTTGCAACTGCAAGAAATTTGGCAAAGCAATTTACTTTTTTGTCCGCCTTGGGTTATTTGTTTTCCTGGTTTTGAGTGTGAGTACCTTTTGAACGCTACATTCAAGGGAAAACATAATTAATAACCGACCGTAATGTCATATATATATATATATATAGAGAGAGAAATGTATTACTGCAGTGCCCAACAATCGTGTGTGCTGACTGCTGGGGCGATTGCTACTATTTTCATTTCCATAAAACATTAGGGATAGAGAGCATGTGCGTGGAAATGAATCAGCTAGATATATATTTTGGTGTTGGCTCCCCTGGCTTGGACACCCGTAGCATTACATGCTGCTTCAGTCCTAAACACAAATGTTCCTCATTTTCTTGGCAGCCTGCGAGGAAAACAAAGTGCTTGGCAGCCCTGAGAAAACGACAAGAAAACACATCACAGCACCAAGACATCACACACCGCTGTTATTTTAGGTAAATGCAATTTTGCAGCCTTAGAAAAATAAAATCAGCATAATTGCTAAATAAAAAAATTGCCCCTTTTTTAATTGTTTGCAGACTTTTTGGAGATCGGCTGATATTTCAGCAGTTTTTTCCCCCTTGACTCCAGGGTGCACCCCTGAACGTTTCAAGTCACTCAAACACAACCGTTAAGCTGCAATTATGCCACCTGGCTTTTTGGTAGTTTACACTGAAGGCAACAATTTTTTCAGGCAGGCATTTACGCAGAACAGCTTCGTTGTAGGCGCCCCTAATGTAATTTAAAACAGATAAGGCCTATCTGATTCTTCGAAGGCGGTCTCAATAGCTGAGAGGAGGGGTGCAATTTCACTTTTCCCCTACAGTTAGTACATTGTTTGACATATTCCCAGGCAAGGCATTTGTAGTCACGCATCTGATGGAATACAGTAAGACAGAAGGAAGGTCATGAAAACGAAAGACAAACATATTGTTCAGTCCCAAGAGTTGCTGCCCACCAAATAACCTTTTTCCATAATCCCAACTGTTTCTGACCGTTTAGATCGTAAACCTTGTTTTCACCTCCTCAGTTTAAATGACATGACTTTGGCATGGTCACTCCCATCTCCCTAACTTTTCATAACAAAAAAGTTATGAAACGATAGCACAAGATAATTTGATTTGAACATGATTACATTTTATGGGACTCAACATGTGACCTCTAAATGACATTTTGGGGGAAAACGTTAGGTTTTTTGTTTGCTCTATATGCTCAAAATGTACTTTATTTATTTTACTCAAAATTTGACTCTGTAAATCTGTTGTCTATGTGAGCCCGTAAAACTGTAGAAGTGTAATCAGTAAGTAATCATTTGGCTGTGGTGGTGCTCCATGTAACCATATATTTCAGTGAGCCAGTGTTATTAGATGGCCCTATATCAGTGATGGATTATTAAAACCATGTGGCGAGACTGTGAGGAGACTCGTTTTTCCCCTCAGGTCAGTCAGAGCAGGCGCATTAACCGTGAGGTTTCCCCATGTGCGCTATCAGCGAGCGCGTTTCCAAAACGAGGCATCAGAGGCCATGTCAGGCTCAATCAGCACAGTGTCAAGACAGATTTGGGAGCCAGAACCATCTCTCGTCAGAGGCCTGTCACGTCTAGTTGTGCGTGAAATTGTATCCCTGATTGGAAACAGCGACTGTTTCATATTAGAAGCGGTGAACGCTGCTTATCGTGTTGAAAGAAACTCTGTTTACCAACCACCATCTTGTTTTAATGTATTTGTTCTTACAAGACCCACATGTAACTCTTTTTCACACTCTCTTACCTCCCTGTCATAGCCAGTGACATCACAGGTGTAGTTTTGTTGTTTGGATTGATGGGTAATGTAGGCCTAGAGTGTAAAAGCAGCGTCAGGCATCTTTTAAAATGGCAGAATACTAACAAAATACATGCAGAAATATCATTTGGTGCCAATTCATTAAGTAGGTTAGATGTCACATCAACGATGACATACGATTGTTGGGTAAACTATGAAAGGAAAAATGTGAAAGTATGTATTTGCTTTTGTGTTTTGAAGCATCAGAGCGCGATGACGGTGTGCTCCCGATCTCCATGACCGATGTGAGTAAGCTTGTTAACCCTCGCAAGGCATCCGGCCCAGACGGCATCCCAAGCCGCGCCCTCAGAGAATGCACAGACCAGCTGGTTGGTGTGTTTACAGACATATTCAATCTCTCCCTGTCCCAGTCTGCTGTCCCCACCATCGTTCCTGTGCCCGAGAAAACAAAGGTAACAGAAATAAATGACTAACGCCCGTAGCACTCACTTCTGTCATCATGAAGCGCTTTGTGAGGATAGTTAAGGACCACATCACCTCCATCTTACTTGACACCCTAGACCCACTACAATCTGCATACCACCCCAACAGATCCATGAACGACTCAATCACCATCGCTCTGCACACTGCCCTAATCCACCTGCACACTGCCCTAATCCACCTGCACACTGCCCTAATCCACTCTGTACACTGCCCTAATCCACCTGCACACTGCCCTAATCCACTCTGTACACTGCCCTAATCCACCTGCACACTGCCCTAATCCGCCTGCACACTGCCCTAATCCACCTGCACACTGCCCTAATCCGCCTGCACACTGCCCTAATCCACCTGCACACTGCCCTAATCCACCTGCACACTGCCCTAATCCACCTGCACACTGCCCTAATCCACCTGCACACTGCCCTAATCCTCCTGCTCACTGCCCTAATCCACTCTGCACACTGCCCTAATCCACCTGCACACTGCCCTAATCCACCTGCACACTGCCCTAATCCACTCTGTACACTGCCCTAATCCATCTGCACACTGCCCTAATCCACCTGCTCACTGCCCTAATCCACTCTGCACACTGCCCTAATCCTCCTGCACACTGCCCTAATCCGCCTGCACACTGCCCTAATCCGCCTGCACACTGCCCTAATCCATCTGCACACTGCCCTAATCCACCTGCACACTGCCCTAATCCACCTGCACACTGCCCTAATCCACCTGCACACTGCCCTAATCCACTCTGCACACTGCCCTAATCCACCTGCACAGTGCCCTAATCCACTCTGCACACTGCCCTAATCCACCTGCACAGTGCCCTAATCCACCTACTCACTGCCCTAATCCACTCTGCACACTGCCCTAATCCACCTGCACAGTGCCCTAATCCACTCTGCACACAGCCCTAATCCACCTGCACAAGAGGAATACCAACATGCTGTTCATCTACTACAGCTCAGCCTTCAACACCATAGTGCTTCCTGACTCGTCGACCCCAAGTGGTGAAGGTAGGCAACAACCCCTCTGCCACACTGATCCTCAACACAGGGGCCCCACAAGGGTGCGTGCTCAGCGCCCTCCTGTATTCCCTGTTCACCCATGACTGTGTGGCCATGCACTTCTCCAACTCAATCATCAAGTTGACAGCAGAGATAGCATGCCCCATCCACATCGGTGGGCCACAGTGGAAAGGGTCAAAAGATTCAAGTTCCTCGGCATGCACATCACTGACAACCTGAAATGGTCCCTTCACACAGACAGTGTGGTGAAGAACCTCAGGAGGCTGATGAAATTTGGTTTGGCCCCTAAAACCCTGACAAACTTCTACAGGTGCAGATTGTGGACTGTGTCACTGCCTAGTAAGGCAATTGCACTGTAAGCAACCACAAGGCTCTCCACAAGGTGGTGTGGTCAGCCCAACGCATCATCGGAGGCACATTGCCTGCCCTCCAGGACATCTACAGCACATCTAAGCTACCGAAAGCGCATATAGTGGCCGACGTCAACAGCCCTCCTTCCACAACTTGTGTTTTGGGACTGAGAGGCACCTTTTCATTATAACGTTGAGGGAAATACTTTCCTAGCGTGTGAAGAACGTGTTTGCTGGACTCATAAATGCTAGCCAGCTAGCTAAAATTTAGGCTAGAGTTATGCTAACCCGTTTGCAATTCCTTTAGCGTTGCTTGCTAGCTTGCTGGCTAGCTACAGAGGTTAGCTGGCTAGTTAGCTACAGTAGTTAGCTACTGCCATCAGTTGTTATTGTAATATTTTGCCTATTCCACCATTTGCAGAATGCGTACTGACATTTGAATATAGTGTGGGAAAAGGGAATCCGGACACACTGTGGACACGGTAGACACGTTCAAATGTAGGTGTCGACGCATGACGCATTCAGAATTCCATGATCAGAAATCTATGATCAGAACTCTATGATCAGAATACTAAAACTGCATGAACTGTCAGGTCTAAACGTGGCCCTAGTCATGGTTCATCCTATATAACCCCTACTATACACAACTTTTCATACAGTCTATACACACCATTATATACACTGAGTGTACAAAATATTGAGTTGAACCCTCTTTTTCCCCTCAGAACAGCCTCAATTCGTTGGGCATGGACTCTACAAAGTGTTGGAAGCGTTCCACAGAGATACTGGCCCATGTTGACTCTGATGCTTCCCACTGTTGTGTCAAGTTGGCTGAATGTCCTTTGGGTGGTGGAACATTCTTGATACACACAGGAAACTGTTGAGCGTGAAAAACCCAGCAGCGTTGCAGTTCTTGACACACTCAAACCGGTGCGCCTGGCACCTACTACCATACCCTGGCATCTACTACCATACCCTGGCATCTACTACCATACCCTGGCACCTACTACCATACCCTGGCCCCTACTACCATACCCTGGCACCTACTACCATACCCTGGCACCTACTACCATACCCTGGCCCCTACTACCATACCCTGGCCCCTACTACCATACCCTGGCACCTACTACCATAACCCTGGCACCTACTACCATAACCCTGGCACCTACTACCATACCCTGGCCCCTACTACCATACCCTGGCACCTACTACCATACCCTGGCACCTACTACCATAACCCTGGCACCTACTACCATACCCTGGCCCCTACTACCATACCCTGGCACCTACTACCATACCCTGGCCCCTACTACCATACCCTGGCACCTACTACCATACGCTGGCACCTACTACCATAGCTGACCATTCGACTGAACAGTAGTCCAGGTGCGACAAAACTGTAGGACCTCCCTTGTTAATAGTGCTGTTAACAAGGCAGAGCAGCGCTTTATTATGGACAGACTTCTCCCCATTTTAGCTACTGTTGTATCAATATGTTTTGACCATGACAGTTTATAATCCACCGTTAATCCAAGCAGTTTAGTCACCTCAACTTGCTAATGTCAGGTCCTGATGGTAGGGATGCCTAGTGGCATCTCTATGTTTGGTTTTGGTTAACTGTCGGGGCCTGACGGTAGGGTTGTCTGGGCAACTCTATGTTTGAGTTTTGTTGGTCCCCAATTAGAGGCAGCTGCATTATGTTGTCTCTAATTGGGGATCCTATTAAAGTTGATTAGTTTCCCACCTGTAATTGGTTCTTTGTTTGTTCATGTCGCACGTCAGTTCCTGGTTTTGTTCTCTCCTTTGTTGTTTTTGGTCACAAATAAAGGAATGTCTGCATTCTACTGCTCAGCGCCTCGGGTTCTACCTAAGAACCATGACAGCTACATTTCCACATTATTCATTACAAGATTTATTTCAGGAATGACTACGACCTCCATGATTCTTCTTTTAGACCCACCAGTATTTTAGTATTTCGGGGTCACACATCGGCAAGCTCCCAATGGACATCAAAGGGTGTATGTTTTCTTAAGCTTTGCTCTCGGCATACGTGTCCTGTGGGACAAGTGTGGGTGTAATTTCAGCTGCTCCCGTCCTTGCTCGTCTGCTCATTTCAATAGAAGGGATGGTCAGTGTGGTAGGTTGGTATTCATTGGAAGAGATGGTCAGTGTGGTAGGTTGGTATTCATTGGAAGAGATAGGTTAGTGTGGTAGGTTGGTATTCATTGGAAGAGATGGTTAGTGTGGTAGGTTGGCATTCATTGGAAGAGATGGTCAGTGTGATAGGTTGGTATTCATTGGAAGAGATGGTCAGTGTGGTAGGTTGGTATTCATTGGAAGAGATGGTTAGTGTGGTAGGTTGGTATTCCAGAAGACTCTCGGACTCCAGGGTTGTGTTCGTTAGGGCACACAAAACATTCCTATTTGGACAAGTTCAGATAGTACCTCCCTGTTTCAATCTGTTTAAGACCATTTTCTTACAATACAATGGTGCCTACTGAAAACAATCCTGGCCAGCATAAGACAGCCCCAGCTCCTCACCCCTAACCCTAACCCAAGAACCATTCCCCCCTTTCACTTCCCCCCTCCCGCTACAAAAACTTCCTGAGGGAGCGCTGGGACGAGAGGAAGCTGAATCAACATCAACGTGGCCTGGCCTCCTTGCCATGGTCCCTGTCTTGGCGCGGTCAAACTCACGCGGAGCACAACAGAGGCCAAGAGACAGGTGGGTAAACTTGAATGGATCGTATTACTTCCAGTTCCCAGGAGGAAGTGACACGGTGGCCCTCGGAGGCAAAGGGGGGGGGGGGGGGGGGGGGTTGGGGGGTGAGGAGGGGTAGAGACATAGTGTTTGTGGATCTATGCTTCAGTCATCAAACATCCGCTCGCGTCTGTCTTTGAAGATCGACTAGCTAGCATGTGGACTTGCTTACTTGCTTACTTCCAAACTACTGTTGGTTAACGTTGAGATTTGGAATTGACTGGGCAAAGCCTTGGCACACAAAGAGGTTTAATACATAATACACACTCTAATCCAAATGGCCCATGCAGGAAAGACAGACAACCTTCATTGTTGTATTCACCATGTTCATAACTAGTTGAACATTAGACTCAGCTTACTTTATGCTCTAAAAAAAGTTATGGAAAATCGATATCGATACCTCTAAATAATAATTATAGTTCAAACGTGTGTGGGGACTGAACGTTACACCGGTGGTGCAGGGCAGAATACAAGCAACAGGGGTGAGCACAGATGACGAGCCAAGCTACAGGGGTGAGCACATATGACGAGCCAAGCTACAGGGGTGAGTGGTCACATTGTGTGACACCGCATGACACGGACAAAAAAAACGTATTACACGGACATGTGACAGCAGTTGAGAAACACTGCTTCCATGCAACTGGGGAAAACAAGGCCAACTGAATACAAATAAACTCCTTCACATCTGCAGATAGAAGGGACTTAGAAGGGATATTGGGGAGTTAATTGTATCTCCCAAAGTCATGGAGGCTGGACAGCATGTGATCTGAGAGTAAATAAAACAAACCGCATGAGTCAAAACGACGTGGCGGAGGAATTTGGCCCCCAGGAACAGACGGATGCTCAGGCCCCCACGGTAGAGACTGCCCTTCCACGGTTCTGTGAGGCCACAGCTGTGTTTTCACAGCGTCTGCCCCTGATGGGCACATGAAGTGGCTTAAATAACTGGCCCCTAATTATTTTCTTTCCTCCTTTGAAAGGACATCGACCGCAGATGGGTTGAGAGTCTTTCAGGCCTCAAGGACACTCAGGGTTGGTGATGTGAGGAGATTGTGAAGATTTATGAATTGTCATTAAAAAACAGCTAATGTTTTAAATACATACAGTATCATTTAGACTAAACATTTATATCAAAGATTTGTATTAATTTACTACCACAGATATACACTGACTGTCAAAAACATTAGGGACACCTTTCTAATACTGAGTTCCACCTCTTTTGCCCTCAGAACAGCCTCAATTCGTCGGGTCATGGACTGTACAAGTTGTTGAAAGCATTCCTCAGGGATACTGGCTCATGTTGACTCCAATGCTTGCCACAGTTGTGTCAAGTTGGCTGGATGTCCTTTGGGTGGTAGACCATTCTTGATACACACAGGAAACTGTTGAGTGTGAAAAACCCAGCAGCGTTGCAGTTCTTGACACACTCAAACCGGTGTGCCTGGCACCTACTACCATGCCCAGTACCACACCCAGCTCAAAGGCACTTAAATATTTTGTCTTACCCATTCACCCTCTGAATGGCACACATACACAATCCATGTCTCAATTGTCTTATTTAATCTGTCTCCACTTCAACTACATCTACACATCTATGTTATGGAAAGAGCAGTGTACATTGGCATTCTTGGCTATTTGCAGGTGGAATTGTTGCATAATGCACCCTTTAAATTATGAAAAGCCCATGAAAACTAAATTGTATTCAACATTAGGTCTTCATTCCATCTGCCTAGCAACTAGCAGTGGACAAGCCAGCATACAGTAGGCTACGTTAGAATACGATACCAGCCAGGCTTAAGAAGAACATGACCCATGACCAAACAATTACACCACACAATATATTCGACGGCACAGTCTGGCTCAAGCGCCGCCGCAACATTATCCTTCGTATTTATGTACAGAAGCCTCCCACAACACTCCCAAAGCACGCAACATTCTGGCACGTCGTTGGCTTCTGGTTGCACTCGTAATGGCCATTTAATGAGTATCTCTTTTTAATCTGGTTGCCCTGAACAGGGGTTTGTGAAATGTCTCTGCAGTGTGAATGGCCTACAAATGTAGCGTGTAATGGCTCTCAAGTGGGTACACCACAGTCCTGGGGGTGCCAACAGTGAACGTCATCATGTATCCATGTGCTGTGCATTCTGGATTGATGCAAACATTCAGTCCGAGACCAAAAACAGCAGGTCCATTTTGTGGGTCTGCCTGGGTGTCAAAATGAACCTGTACCATAGTGACTGGTGTTCCACAAGTTTAGGTTTTGAGTATATGGGTACTCAATGATATAATAATATAATATACTTAATAATAATATACTTTATAATATAGTTGTATTATACTTTAAGTGACACACATTATGCATCTCAATGCACACTTTGCACTCACAGGGGCATCATCCTTGAATCCATGAAAATCTAATAAAATGCCTGGGCTTGTTCTCTCACCAGTTGAGGGCATCCTTTCCCAGAGTTTGAGGGAAGGTGAGACTGTAATACTAGTCTCTTTTACAGTAGAAAAAACATTACAGTTTACATTTAGTTGTGATTATTACATTTATAAGTGAAATAAGGACCATTACAAAGCCTTTATTTATGTGTAACAACATGTTAATGCAACGTTGTTACTACCCCATATTGAGAAAAACTAAAATACTTAGTAAGTCTTTGTCAAAGAACCCATAATGCAGCAGCTAGGGACCCCTCTGAAGAAGCCCAGCTGTAACTGTGAGGAACTCAGTCTTTCTTCCATTCTTTGGCTGTGCTTACACCCATTTTCCTTGAGCATTCCCAGAAGCCAATGCATCATCAATTCCTTTTCATGCTTTCTGAGTAAGTGTGACCAACAGGGTAATCCTGGGGCATCAGTGTGCCACAAGACTGTGTTAGCCTGCTGAACTTTTAACGCGGGGAGCTAACATAAGCTTCTAGGACTCATGTAAGGTTATTCATGAAAGCTACATTTCACCCCTTTGGACTTATTCCTCTCCACAACGACCCCAGCAGCTGATAGGCATCTCTTGACCGAATCAGAGTCATGGCACCAATGTGATGGTCTTGGTTTGAAGCTGGGTTGGTCTCGTGCTACAAGACTGTGTTAACCTGTTGAGATAAAGCCTAAGCATTCGCTCAGGGAGGATATGTTTAGATAGCAGGCAAGGTTACTTGTCACACGAGTGTGGTTTATCAAACCCCTCTGTTGCCTATGAGTGGAGTATTAAACAATAAGGAACGAGGAAGTGTGGTATGTGACCAATATACCACGGCTAAGGACTGTTCTTAAGCACGACACAATGCGGAGTGCCTGGATGCAGCCCTAAGCTGTGGTATATTGGCCATGTATCACAAACCACAGAGGTGCCTGATAGCAATTATAAACTGGTTACCAACGTAATTAGAGCAGTAAAAATAAATGTTTTGTCATACCCATGGTATACGGTCTGATATACCACGGCTGTCAGTCAATCAGCATTCAGGGCTCGAACCACCCAGTTTATAAATACTAGTTTCACATTTAAGAGTTTGCTCATTTGTTTGATGGTAAACATGAAAGGAAGGAACATCTGCTCCAGCCAGAGGATACTCTCAGAGTAGCCAGCTAGTACTTAATTTGTTATTGTTACAGATGTTCCTGAGGGGGGATCCTCTCACACTTGTGATTATCCTCTCTCAGATCGGAATTTATGTGGAAGATTGATGCGCAATGGGGATGGGTATTTTCACACATACTCTCCTATCCCACAGACTGCACCCCCCCGTCTGCACCCCCCCACATCACTTAAAGCATGAAGGAGAAGGTAAACTGGGATATTAAGGAGGCATTTCTCTTTGCATCCCGACAGTAAAGCACAGGAGAGCATTGCCTGAGCTCCCCCGTTCCTAAATCATGACATGCGCCCCCATGTAAATCCTTGCTGCGTTGAAAGGCCTGTTTAGGAAAGAATGGCTCTTGAGTCCCAGACAAGGAAAATCCCTCCTAGTTCTCCGGTGGAAATCCCTACCAGCTCTCCAATAGCCCTGGAACTCCAGAAACAGCCTTTGTGGAAGGAACTTCTAATCGGCTTATCCACAGACTAGGCGAGAGGAGAGAGATGCTTCAGAGTGGAAGCAGTGGTGTGGTGGAGGTGTACCTCCGTGATGGGTAAAGTGCAGAAGACAACTCTGGAGTGTTGGCGGAAGCACTTTAAGGACACTTTTTATTTTTCAAAAGAATAGCGAATAACAATAACAAGAACATACTGTATGTGATCATAACATAAATAATAACGCTTTCATTCAACGGCCAGCAAATTCCCAGTAGCGGTGGCAAACATCCCCTTATAGAACGTCAGTGTATGTACTCTCATCCAGACGTGTAATGAATTAATCAGTGAAAATATGACCAAAATGAAGAAAACATCTGCATTCAATCTGGAGAGAAAAAAAATCAGAAACACATAGAGGATATGTCAGTTCTTCCAAACTGGGACTGTAAGCAAATGTGTTCTTTTCAGATCTATGGGCTGTTTTGAAATGTGCTCCAAACACAGCTTGAAACTCCAAAGCCCCAGCAAATAAACAGAGATAAACAGATCTTGTGTGTCCCATCTTGCTTTGCATAAGCCACAGCTAAATAACGACAAACTGTACGGTGTCCATGTTAGGACAGCCTCAGAGTCCCAAGGAATTGCTGTCATTGTCGCTCTGACTTGTCAGTCACGCAGGAGTTGATGTCATTGACTCTGAGGCTGTCCTAATAAGGATACCGTGAAAGTGCCATTGTCCGCAAAGTGCTTCTCAGTTCAGCATCCAGAACACATGGAGAAAAGGGGTCTGAAAACAGTAAACAAAGAGTAAAGAGACATGGTAAATAGGAGGTTGATGAACTTGAGTTGTTCTCAGACCAGCCTGCTAGTTCAGACGCTTCGATAGGAATGATGTAACTATCAACAGGAGCTGAGTCAGAAAGGCCAGAAAACCTCAACAAAAACCAAGATGGTTAGAGTTGGTCAGAAACCTCGCTGTCTTCAATGACGCAGGGAAGACCTGGCAAGGACAATAGACCACCATCAAACTGTGCTGGCTAGAGGGACATTTACACAGAGGATTCGGATCATGCAACAGGAATGCCACTCTAAATGTAAACATTTAAAATGTGTTTTCTTCTAGATCCTTGGGCATTTTATTTATTTCATTATCTGAAGTTGGGCTTTGTAAAAAGGAAAACAGTTTGTTTATTTGGATTATCTTAACATTGTCTCTTATGCTATATACCCTTCTCCTCAATCTTCTATGGATGTGATTGGATGTGAAGCACTGTCAGTGTAGTTTCTGTTTACAGTACACACATACCGCACATACAAAGTTGGACTGAAAACAATAAAGAATCAGTAGTCAAACAATGGCTTTCCCCATCCTCCCTCTAGGCCTACTGTTCATCACACAGAAGACAATCCAAACTGATCCCTTGTTTGTGCCTCTTGCTATCTCTCTCTCGCTCTCCCTCTCGTTCTCTGCCTAACTTCACCAGCTCGTTTCCCATGTAGGATGGCTAATTAGATGGTCAAATAAGAAGTTGCTTCCTGCCACACAACCCAGAAGCCACACTCCGGGGAATTTACTGGGGCTATTGGGCTTGGGACTGGTGGTATGGGTTGTTTCACATCTGTTGGCCAAACATCAATGCAGAGCCAGGTTGGGGGAGGAGGGGTAAGATTTGGGAGGCAGGGCCTCCAAGGGATCACTTTATGGCCCTGAGGGACAGCCTGGCAATACCCGCCTTGGTCAGAGGCCACAGTCAGAGATTCCACAGACAGAGACTATAAACAGGTTCACACAAACTGTTTCTATTAAGGACAGGAGATCTTAGGCTGATTATGGAACTCCACACAGTTTATATTGAGGACAGGAGATCTTAGGCTGATTAAACTCCACACAGTTTATATTGAGGACAGGAGATCGTAGGCTGATTAAACTCTACACAGTTTCTATTGTGTTAAAGGCCAGGAGATCTTAGGCTGATTATGTGTCAGAGTCTGTTTCTCCCTGTGTCAGTCTGTTTCTCCCTGTGTCAGTCTGTTTCTCCCTGAGTCTGTAGAGACAACTTCAGCTATATGGTTTTGAGGCACATTATACTTAGCTGTGGATATATTTTGTGAAGTGCCTCCAGTAACCAGAATCTGCAACAAGCATGTGTTTGGCAGCGCAAGGAGAATGTGGGTTCTAACCTCGAAACCTGGTTGTCGGGTTTCCAGTAGTATAAAAGTTATTGATATAGAAACAGTAATTTGTGTTATTGACGTCGTTGTACGTGCTTTAAAAGGAGGTGAACTATGCAGAATCCCCAAATGGGTCTCAACTAGACTTGAACTCGTACATGTCTAACCTTCAAATGATTACATTTTGTGTTCAGCACAGTTGAACTTCAAACTCAGGCAATTTGCAAATAATGGCATCTCTTTCGTGATAACATCTTTCATTTTTGATTAGAGTAACGTTTCATATGCGAATTTCATTGTCGGGGTTAAATGGCCATCCCACTACTGCAGGTGTGAGTTCAATCAATTCAGAGTTGAAGAAAGTACAAATATACAAGTCTGAGATTTCCACTGATCAATCAATTATTGAATGGTATTGAAAGGTATGTTCAGTTACTGAATATGACCTATAACACACAGCACATATTGAGTGAGCGCTAGCTATACATAATAATTAAGTGAACGATGTACAAAGGGCTTGGTTTTACATGAGAAATCAATCATAGTTCAAAACAATCCAGTCATATAGATCAAATATTTCAATAATTAATAACTAAACAGGTTTAGTTTTCGTAGTGTAAAGTTCATCATTATATCCCATTGAAATTACATTGTTAGTAACCAAGCATTTACCAAATAATTTTTAATTTTCCTCAAATGTTATTGCATTAAAACTGATTAATATAATATGTTTACTGTACTTCATAACGACGTCATAATAGTTTCATAAACATTGTCTGGATTTCCTTTTCTCATATTTTATGTACAATAACCTTTGGGACTGATGTTGAGCAGAGCCTGTTTGCAAAGTCAGAAGAAACAGGTGGTACATTTAGCATTTCATGATAAAAAACAAACACACATTATTCAGTAGATAAACCTGTTCCAACAAACAACATTTTTCCAAAAGCCAACCCCCATAACCCCATTGTTGATGAGAGCCCATAAGAATATTTCCTACTATACCAAAGCATGTTTGTTCGGTTTAACAATCTCACCAATTTGCCTCTTTCTTTCAAAAGTACGCACACTCACCTTGTCAAATTTCTCAAACACTGTTTTATGTCACTGGAAGTTCACACTGCAATGAACCATGTAAATGAGCATGATTCGTTGGGACCTAATTACAAGGGGTTTTTTTTTTGAGTAAAAGAAAATAGTTGCAAGCATTATAGTTTTCTCTTTCATCACAATGTCTGCTAGCAATGTCTGCTAGCAATGTCTGCTAGTCCCAAGAATGTGACCCCCATTATATTTTGCTCAATTATGCAATCATTCTTCCAAAAATACAAAGAACCATGAATTTCAATGAGGGAAGTGTCCGGCATGCCTTAGTAAATGTGTTATACAACATGCCGTCACACATCAAGAATTTGGCACTTGCTGATGTGACCGATTCTCTAGAGGTCTGTCTCTGGCAAAAGACAAATATTGGTAACACTTTATTTGAATGTTCTGTTACGATGACTGCATAATGTTGTTATGAACCAACAGCCTCATGTTGTGTGTCGAAATGTCTGTGATTTCTGCTACCTCAACTGTAGGAGTGATGATGCATGTTGGTATACGCTGAATAAATAATGGTATATGCAAAAGCAACACATCTTCTGCTACTCACACATCTTCTGCTAGCACCAGTCCAGTCATGCCCCTACGTGTGTTCTGAGCAGCCCCCTACAAAACGTTGCTCCTATACCTGTGCACTAACACTAAGAACTACAGCATCGTAATGTAAAGGGTTAGCAACTTAAATCATGGCACTCTCCTTTTCCTCCATACAGTACATTTTTGAACTTGTCAACAGTTGTTTCCAAGTCTGTCTGTCGGAACGACTAAGCAAACGCACCCCATTTTTCCTCTAGAGTCGGACTCCAGAGAAAATCCAAAGTGACGTCTCCGAAAAGCTCTCCTGTTGGAATTACTCCATATAAATAAATAAGCAGTAGATCCTGTGGGAGATAGCCGCTGTGCTGTCAAACGGGAGTGGCCAGCTGGTTGTAATTGAGGACCAAAGGCCCGCCACAAAGAACAAGGAATGTCCCCCTTGCCTCAAAACATAACCCAACACTCAATGCAACATTAATACAGTATGTCCTGTGGCTCTATGGGGTGCCATTTGTAAACATGCTGCATATTGTGGCACAAAATTAATATTTTTGTACACATTTAGCGTGCTACAAACGGGGCCCCATATGGCTCTGCTCTGGCTGGAAAGTTAGTTACAAACAGGACCCCCATATGGCTCTGCTCTGGCTGGAAAGTTAGTTACAAACAGGACCCCCATATGGCTCTGCTCTGGCTGGGGAGTTAGTTACAAACAGTGCCTCAAATTACTCTGCTCTGGTTGGGGAGTTAGTTACAAACAAGACCCCCATATGCTCTGCTCTGGCTGGGGAGTTAGTTACAAACAAGACCCCCATATGGCTCTGCTCTGGCTGGGGAGTTAGTTACAAATGGGCCCTCGTATGGCTCTGCTCGAGCTGGTTAGGTAGTTACAAACAATTGAATAATATAAAGGTTGACTCTGATATGAGAGGTTGAATAATATAAAGGTTGACTCTGATATGAGAGGTTGAATAATATAAAGGTTGACTCTGTGATATGAGAGGTTGAATAATATAAAGGTTGACTCTGATATGAGAGGTTGAATAATATAAAGGTTGACTCTGATATGAGAGGTTGAATAATATAAAGGTTGACTCTGTGATATGAGAGGTTGAATAATATAAAGGTTGACTCTGTGATATGAGAGGTTGAATAATATAAAGGTTGACTCTGTGATATGAGAGGTTGAATAATATAAAGGTTGACTCTGTGATATGAGAGGTTGGGGGAAGAGTAAGTACAGCAGACCTGGACATGCTAGAATAGATAGGTCTGTTTAACTTGGGGGTTTGACACTTTCTGGCCATTGTAGTTACTTCCTTGGACCCTAGAGGGCTCTAGCAGTGTTTCAAGATGTGAGTACAGGATGTGACTATCTGGTCCTTTGACAGCCTCTTGTGGTGTTTATTGATCAGTTATGTGATACAGACATCACTGCCAGCATTTGCCTGAAAGCATTTACTGTACTTACTAGTGTCTATCATAATAATAACAATAATTATTATAATATTATTATTAATAATAATATTATAATACTACTAATACTACTAATATTATTATTATTAGTAGTAGTAGTATCATTATGATTACTGTGATTATGATGATAACTATTGTTATTATTGCTGCTATTATTACTCATATTATTACTCTTATTAGTATTACTTTTATTATTATTATTACTATTATCATTATCACTATTATTATTACTATGTTATTTGCTCTGTAGAGCATCAACAGGGAGCTAGTTATTTGAATAACATACACCTGATAGTTGGAGAATAAATGTTTCAACAGGGAGACAAGAATAAATATAGGAAACTAAAGATTAAGACAGTATTGTGATGTACAGTTGAAGTGGGAAGTTTACATACACTTAGTTTGAAGTCATTAAAACTAATTTTTCAACCACTCCACAGACTTCATGTTAACAAACTATAGTTTCGGCAAGTCGGTTAGGACGTCTACTTTGCGCCTGACACAAGTAATTCTTCCAACAATTGTTTACAGACAGATTATTTCACTTATAATTCACTATATCACAATTCCAGTGGGTCAGAAGTTTACGTACACTAAGTTGACTGTGCCTTTAAACAGCTTGGAAAATTCCAGAAAATTATGTCATGGCTTTAGAAGGTAGGCTATTTGATAGCATTTGAGTCAATTGGAGGTGTACCTGTGGATGTATTTCAAGGCCTACCTTCAAACTCAGTGCCTCTTTGCTCGACATCATGGGAAAATCAAAAGAAAGACCTCAGAATTTTTTTTTTTAGACCTCCACAAGTCAGGTTCATCCTTGAGATCAATTTCCAAACACCTGAAAGTACCACGTTCATCTGTACAAACAATAGTACGCAAGTATAAACACCATGGGACCACGCAGCCGTCATACCGATCAGGAAGGAGACACGTTCTGTCTCCTAGAGATTAACGTACTTTGGTGCGAAAAGTGCAAATCAATCCCAGAACAACAGCAAAGGACCTTGTGAAGATGCTGGAGGAAACGGGTACAAAAGTATCTATATCCACAGTAAAATTAGCCCGATATCGACATAACCTGAAAGGCCGCTCAGCAAGGAAGAAGCCACTGCTCCAAAACCGCCATAAAAAGATTGTACTTTTTGGAGAAATGTCCTCTGGTCTGATGAAACAAAAATAGAACTGTTTGACCATAATGACCATCGTTATGGCCGAAGAACACCATCTCAACCGTGAAGCACGGGGGTGGTAGCATCATGTTTGTCACGCTCGGGTGTGTATAGAGACCAAGGCGCAGCGCAGCGACATCATTTATTAAATATTAAACTAGACTGGACGTGAACTATACAAAATAACAACGATACATAAATAAATGAAACACACTTACGTTCGATACGGAGATGTAGACAATGAACCACGCCTAGGGAGTGGGACACACACTTATAAGTAGGATCCCTAATTAGAGACAATGCATAGCAGCTGCCTCTAATTAGGGATCCCACACACAACACACCACACAGAGATAGAACATATAGAACTGCCAGACTCTGACCATAGAATTATAGAGAAGCAATAGGCTTCTCTATGGCCAGAGCCTGACAATGTTGTGGGGGTGCTTTGCTGCAGGAGGGACTGGTGCAAAGGAAAATTATGTGGATATATTGAAGCAACATCTCAAGACATCAGTCAGGATGTTAAAACTTGGTCGCAAATGGGTCTTCCAAATGGACAATGACCCCAAGCATACTTCCAAAGTTGTGGCAAAATGGCTTAAGGACAACAAAGTCAAGGTATTGGAGTGGCCATCACAAAGCCCTGACCTCAATCCTATAGAACATTTGTGGGCAGAACTGAAAAGGTGTGTGTGAGCAGGAGGCCTACAAACCTGACTCAATTACACCAGTCCTGTCAGGAGGAATGGGCCAAAATTCACCAAACTTATTGTGGGAAGCTTGTGGAAAGCTACCCAAAACGTTTGACCCAAGTTAAACAATTTAAAGGCAATGCTACCAAATACTAATTCAGTGTATGTAAACTTCTGACTCACTGGGAATGTGATGAAAGAAATAAAAGGTTAAATAAATCATTCTCTCTACTATTATTCTGACATTTCACATTCTTAAAATAAAGTGGTGATCCTAACTCTGTATATCTGTGCACTCTGTAAATAGATTTTCTATTGTGTTTTTGACTATGTTTGTTTACTGTGTAACTCTGTGTTGTTTTTGTCGCACTGCTTTGCTTTGTCTTGGCCAGGTCGCAGTTGCAAATGAGAACTTGTTCTCAACTGACCTACCTGGTTAAATAAAGGTGAAATAATAAAAAATAATAATAATAATAATAACTGACCCAAGACAGGGAATATTTACTAGGATTAAATGTCAGGAATTGTGAAAAACTGAGTTTAATGTATTTGGCTAAGGTGTATGTAAACTTCCAACTTCAACTGTATGAGAAGTAGAATTATTATTATGGGGACTGAGAAGTAGACATATTAATATGGGGACAGAGAAGTAGACATATTATTATGGGGACAGAGAAGTAGACATATTATTATGGGGACAGAGAAGTAGACATATTATTATGGGGACTGAGAAGTAGACATATTATTATGGGGACTGAGAAGTAGACATATTATTACGGGGACAGAGAAGTAGACATATTATTATGGAGACTGAGAAGGAGACATATTATTATGGGGACAGAGAAGTAGACATATTTCCTCATCAATCAAAGAAGAACGACAAAAATCCGAAAGATAAAATGACAACTCTTTAGAAAAAATATCCATCTCGGTAAAACATGAGCCTGTCTATTG